>JAIUSX010000125.1:0-340406 GCA_026573805.1 Hesperophylax magnus
AAGACCATTATTTTCATCATGTGTCCAAAATTTCATCACGATTGGCCCCATAGAACCTGATAAAATGGCCCTTAAAGATCGAACCCAAGTACCGAAATAGTGTATTTTTGTGTTGATTTTTTCTCAAATGCAACTTTTTCCAGATTTTATAACTTATTTCGCTTGAGACCGTTATTTTCATCAAGTGTCCAAAATTTCATCACGATTGGCCCCATAGAACCTAATGAAATGGCCCTTAAAGATCGAACCCAAGTACTGAAATAGTGTATTTTTGAGATTATTTTTTTCTCCAATACAACTTTTCCAGATTTTATACCTTATTTCGCTTGAGATCGTTATTTTCATCATGTGTCCAAAATTTCATCACGATTGGCCCCATAGAACCTGATAAAATGGCCCCTAAAGATCGAACCCAAGTACTGAAATAGAATATTTTTGAGAATATTTTTTTCTACTATGCATTTTTTCCAGACTCTATAACTGATTTCACTTAAGACTGTGATTTTCATCATGTGTCTAAGATTTTAGCACGATTGGCACAATAGAACCTGAAAAAATGGCTTTAGAAGATCGAACCCAAGTCTCAAAATAGTGTATTTTTGTGATGATTTTTTCTCCAATACAACTTTTTCCAGATTTTATACCTTATTTCGCTTGAGACCGTTATTTTCATCATGTGTCCAAAATTTCATCACGATTGGCCCCATAGAACCTGATAAAATGGCCCTTAAAGATCGAACCCAAGTACTGAAATAGAATATTTTTGAGAATATTTTTTTTCTACTATGCATTTTTTCCAGACTCTATAACTGATTTCACTTAAGACTATGATTTTCATCACGTGTCTAAGATTTCAGCACGATTGGCACCATAGAACCTGAAAAAATGGCTTTTGAAGATCGAACCCAAGTCTCAAAATAGTCTATTTTTGTGATGATTTTTTCTCCAATGCAACTTTTTCCAGATTTAATAACTGATTTCGATTAAGACCATTATTTTCATCATGTTTCCAAAATTTCATCACGATTGGCCCCATAGAACCTGATAAAATGGCCCTTAAAGATCGAACCCAAGTACTGAAATAGTGTATTTTTGAGATTATTTTTTTCTCCAATGCAACTTTTTCCAGACTCTATAACTTATTTCGCTTAAGATTGTGATTTTCATCATGTGTCTAAGATTTCAGCACGATTGGCACAATAGAACCTGAAAAAATGGCTTTTGAAGATCGAACCCAAGTCTCAAAATAGTGTATTTTTGTGATGATTTTTTCTCAAATGCAACTTTTTCCAGATTTCATAACTTATTTCGCTTGAGACCGTTATTTTCATCATGTGACCAAAATTTCATCACGATTGGCCCCATAGAACCTAATGAAATGGCCCTTATAGATCGAACCCAAGTACTGAAATAGAATATTTTTGAGAATATTTTTTTCTACTATGCATTTTTTCCAGACTCTTTAAGTGATTTCACTTAAGACTGTGATTTTCATCATGTGTCTAAGATTTCAGCACGATTGGCACCATAGAACCTGAAAAAATGGCTTTTGAAGATCGAACCCAAGTCTCAAAATAGTCTATTTTTGTGATGATTTTTTCTCCAATGCAACTTTTTCCAGATTAAATAACTGATTTCGATTAAGACCATTATTTTCATCATGTGTCCAAAATTTCATCACGATTGGCCCCATAGAACCTGATAAAATGGCCCTTAAAGATCGAACCCAAGTACCGAAATAGTGTATTTTTGTGTTGATTTTTTCTCAAATGCAACTTTTTCCAGATTTTATAACTTATTTCGCTTGAGACCGTTATTTTCATCAAGTGTCCAAAATTTCATCACGATTGGCCCCATAGAACCTAATGAAATGGCCCTTAAAGATCGAACCCAAGTACTGAAATAGTGTATTTTTGAGATTTTTTTTTTCTCCAATACAACTTTTCCAGATTTTATACCTTATTTCGCTTGAGAACGTTATTTTCATCATGTGTCCAAAATTTCATCACGATTGGCCCCATAGAACCTGATAAAATGGCCCTTAAAGATGGAACCCAAATACTGAAATAGAATATTTTTGAGAATATTTTTTTCTACTATGCATTTTTTCCAGACTCTATAACTGATTTCACTTAAGACTGTGATTTTCATCATGTGTCTAAGATTTTAGCACGATTGGCACAATAGAACCTGAAAAAATGGCTTTTGAAGATCGAACCCAAGTCTCAAAATAGTGTATTTTTGTGATGATTTTTTCTCAAATGCAACTTTTTCCAGATTTCATAACTTATTTCGCTTGAGACCGTTATTTTCATCATGTGTCCAAAATTTAATCACGATTGGCCCCATAGAACCTAATGAAATGGCCCTTATAGATCGAACCCAAGTACTGAAATAGAATATTTTTGAGAATATTTTTTTCTACTATGCATTTTTTCCAGACTCTTTAAGTGATTTCACTTAAGACTGTGATTTTCATCATGTGTCTAAGATTTCAGCACGATTGGCACCATAGAACCTGAAAAAATGGCTTTTGAAGATCGAACCCAAGTCTCAAAATAGTCTATTTTTGTGATGATTTTTTCTCCAATGCAACTTTTTCCAGATTAAATAACTGATTTCGATTAAGACCATTATTTTCATCATGTGTCCAAAATTTCATCACGATTAACCCCATAGAACCTGATAAAATGGCCCTTAAAGATCGAACCCAAGTACCGAAATAGTGTATTTTTGTGTTGATTTTTTCTCAAATGCAACTTTTTCCAGATTTTATAACTTATTTCGCTTGAGACCGTTATTTTCATCATGTGTCCAAAATTTCATCACGATTGGCCCCATAGAACCTAATGAAATGGCCCTTAAAGATCGAACCCAAGTACTGAAATCGTGTATTTTTGAGATTTTTTTTTTCTCCAATACAACTTTTCCAGATTTTATACCTTATTTCGCTTGAGACCGTTATTTTCATCATGTGTCCAAAATTTCATCACGATTGGCCCCATAGAACCTGATAAAATGGCCCTTAAAGATCGAACCCAAGTACTGAAATAGAATATTTTTGAGAATATTTTTTTCTACTATGCATTTTTTCCAGACTCTATAACTGATTTCACTTAAGACTGTGATTTTCATCATGTGTCTAAGATTTTAGCACGATTGGCACAATAGAACCTGAAAAAATGGCTTTGAAGATCGAACCCAAGTCTCAAAATAGTGTATTTTTGTGATGATTTTTTCTCAAATGCAACTTTTTCCAGATTTCATAACTTATTTCGCTTGAGACCGTTATTTTCATCATGTGACCAAAATTTCATCACGATTGGCCCCATAGAACCTAATGAAATGGCCCTTAAAGATCGAACCCAAGTACTGAAATAGAATATTTTTGAGAATATTTTTTTCTACTATGCATTTTTTCCAGACTCTTTAAGTGATTTCACTTAAGACTGTGATTTTCATCATGTGTCTAAGATTTCAGGACGATTGGTACCATAGAACCTGAAAAAATGGCTTTTGAAGATCGAACCCAAGTCTCAAAATAGTCTATTTTTGTGATGATTTTTTCTCCAATGCAACTTTTTCCAGATTAAATAACTGATTTCGATTAAGACCATTATTTTCATCATGTGTCCAAAATTTCATCACGATTGGCCCCATAGAACCTGATAAAATGGCCCTTAAAGATCGAACCCAAGTACCGAAATAGTGTATTTTTGTGTTGATTTTTTCTCAAATGCAACTTTTTCCAGATTTTATAACTTATTTCGCTTAAGACCGTTATTTTCATCATGTGTCCAAAATTTCATCACGATTGGCCCCATAGAACCTGATAAAATGGCCCTTAAAGATCGAACCCAAGTACTGAAATAGAATATTTTTGAGAATATTTTTTTCTACTATGCATTTTTTCCAGACTCTATAACTGATTTCACTTAAGACTATGATTTTCATCACGTGTCTAAGATTTCAGCACGATTGGCACCATAGAACCTGAAAAAATGGCTTTTGAAGATCGAACCCAAGTCTCAAAATAGTCTATTTTTGTGATGATTTTTTCTCCAATGCAACTTTTTCCAGATTTAATAACTGATTTCGATTAAGACCATTATTTTCATCATGTTTCCAAAATTTCATCACGATTGGCCCCATAGAACCTGATAAAATGGCCCTTAAAGATCGAACCCAAGTACTGAAATAGTGTATTTTTGAGATTATTTTTTTCTCCAATGCAACTTTTTCCAGACTCTATAACTTATTTCGCTTAAGATTGTGATTTTCATCATGTGTCTAAGATTTCAGCACGATTGGCACAATAGAACCTGAAAAAATGGCTTTTGAAGATCGAACCCAAGTCTCAAAATAGTGTATTTTTGTGATGATTTTTTCTCAAATGCAACTTTTTCCAGATTTCATAACTTATTTCGCTTGAGACCGTTATTTTCATCATGTGACCAAAATTTCATCACGATTGGCCCCATAGAACCTAATGAAATGGCCCTTATAGATCGAACCCAAGTACTGAAATAGAATATTTTTGAGAATATTTTTTTCTACTATGCATTTTTTCCAGACTCTTTAAGTGATTTCACTTAAGACTGTGATTTTCATCATGTGTCTAAGATTTCAGCACGATTGGCACCATAGAACCTGAAAAAATGGCTTTTGAAGATCGAACCCAAGTCTCAAAATAGTCTATTTTTGTGATGATTTTTTCTCCAATGCAACTTTTTCCAGATTAAATAACTGATTTCGATTAAGACCATTATTTTCATCATGTGTCCAAAATTTCATCACGATTGGCCCCATAGAAACTGATAAAATGGCCCTTAAAGATCGAACCCAAGTACCGAAATAGTGTATTTTTGTGTTGATTTTTTCTCAAATGCAACTTTTTCCAGATTTTATAACTTATTTCGCTTGAGACCGTTATTTTCATCAAGTGTCCAAAATTTCATCACGATTGGCCCCATAGAACCTAATGAAATGGCCCTTAAAGATCGAACCCAAGTACTGAAATAGTGTATTTTTGAGATTTTTTTTTTCTCCAATACAACTTTTCCAGATTTTATACCTTATTTCGCTTGAGAACGTTATTTTCATCATGTGTCCAAAATTTCATCACGATTGGCCCCATAGAACCTGATAAAATGGCCCTTAAAGATGGAACCCAAGTACTGAAATAGAATATTTTTGAGAATATTTTTTTCTACTATGCATTTTTTCCAGACTCTATAACTGATTTCACTTAAGACTGTGATTTTCATCATGTGTCTAAGATTTTAGCACGATTGGCACAATAGAACCTGAAAAAATGGCTTTGAAGATCGAACCCAAGTCTCAAAATAGTGTATTTTTGTGATGATTTTTTCTCAAATGCAACTTTTTCCAGATTTCATAACTTATTTCGCTTGAGACCGTTATTTTCATCATGTGACCAAAATTTCATCACGATTGGCCCCATAGAACCTAATGAAATGGCCCTTAAAGATCGAACCCAAGTACTGAAATAGAATATTTTTGAGAATATTTTTTTCTACTATGCATTTTTTCCAGACTCTTTAAGTGATTTCACTTAAGACTGTGATTTTCATCATGTGTCTAAGATTTCAGGACGATTGGTACCATAGAACCTGAAAAAATGGCTTTTGAAGATCGAACCCAAGTCTCAAAATAGTCTATTTTTGTGATGATTTTTTCTCCAATGCAACTTTTTCCAGATTAAATAACTGATTTCGATTAAGACCATTATTTTCATCATGTGTCCAAAATTTCATCACGATTGGCCCCATAGAACCTGATAAAATGGCCCTTAAAGATCGAACCCAAGTACCGAAATAGTGTATTTTTGTGTTGATTTTTTCTCAAATGCAACTTTTTCCAGATTTTATAACTTATTTCGCTTAAGACCGTTATTTTCATCATGTGTCCAAAATTTCATCACGATTGGCCCCATAGAACCTAATGAAATGGCCCTTATAGATCGAACCCAAGTACTGAAATAGAATATTTTTGAGAATATTTTTTTCTACTATGCATTTTTTCCAGACTCTTTAAGTGATTTCACTTAAGACTGTGATTTTCATCATGTGTCTAAGATTTCAGCACGATTGGTACCATAGAACCTGAAAAAATGGCTTTTGAAGATCGAACCCAAGTCTCAAAATAGTATATTTTTGTGATGATTTTTTCTCCAATGCAACTTTTTCCAGATTAAATAACTGATTTCGATTAAGACCATTGTTTTCATCATGTGTCCAAAATTTCATCACGATTGGCCCCATAGAACCTGATAAAATGGCCCTTAAAGATCGAACCCAAGTACCGAAATAGTGTATTTTTGTGTTGATTTTTTCTCAAATGCAACCCATTGAAGATTTTATTACTTATTTCGTTTAAAACCGTTATTTTTATGATGTGTCCAAAATTTCAGCACGATTGGCCCCATAGAACCTGATAAAATGTCCCTTATATATCGAACCCAAGTTCTGAAATAGAATATTTTTGAGAATATTTTTTTCTCCAATGCAACTTTTTCCAGACTCTATAACTGATTTCGCTTAAGATTGTGAATTTCATGATGTGTCTAAGATTTTAGCACGATTGGCACCATAGAACCTGAAAAAATGGCTTTTGAAGATCGAACCCAAGTCTCAAAATAGTGTATTTTTGTGATGATTTTTTCTCAAATGCAACTTTTTCCAGATTAAATAACTTATTTCGCTTGAGACCGTTATTTTCATCATCTGTCCAAAATTTCATCACGATTGGCCCCATAGAACCTTATAAAATGGCCCTTAAAGATCGAACCCAAGTACTGAAATAGTGTATTTTTCAGATTATTTTTTTCTACAATACAACTTTTTCCAGATTAAATAACTGATTTCGCTTAAGACCGTTATTTTCATTGTGTGTCTAAAATTTCAGCACGATTGGCACCATAGAACCTGATAAAATGGCTTTCGAAGATCGAACCCAATTCTCGAAATTGAGTACTAGTGTTTGATGATTTTTTCACATATGCAACATATTCCAGATTAAATAAATGATTTTGTTTGAAAACATTTTTCTCATCACGATCCTAAAATTTCAGCCCGATTGGCTCCATAGAAACTGATAAAATGGCCCTTAAAGATCGAACCCAAGTACTGAAATAGTGTATTTTTGAGATTATTTTTTTCTCCAATGCAACTTTTTCCAGACTCTTTAACTGATTTCGCTTAAGATTGTGATTTTCATCATGTGTCTAAGATTTCAGCACGATTGGCACAATAGAACCTGAAAAAATGGCTTTTGAAGATCGAACCCAAGTACTGAAATAGAATATTTTTGAGAATATTTTTTTCTACTATGCATTTTTTCCAGACTCTTTAAGTGATTTCACTTAAGACTGTGATTTTCATCATGTGTCTAAGATTTCAGCACGATTGGCACCATAGAACCTGAAAAAATGGCTTTTGAAGATCGAACCCAAGTCTCAAAATAGTCTATTTTTGTGATGATTTTTTCTCCAATGCATTTTTTTCCAGATTTGATAACTGATTTCGATTAAGACCATTATTTTCATCATGTGTCCAAAATTTCATCACGATTGGCCCCATAGAACCTGATAAAATGGCCCTTAAAGATCGAACCCAAGTACTGAAATAGTGTATTTTTGAGATTATTTTTTTCTCCAATACAACTTTTTCCAGATTTTATAACTTATTTCGCTTAAGACCGTTATTTTCATCATGTTTCCAAAATTACAGCACGATTGGCCCCATAGATCCTGATTACATGGCCCTTAAAGATCGAACCCAAGTACTGAAATAGTGTATTTTTCAGATTATTTTTTTCTACAATACAACTTTTTCCAGATTAAATAACTGATTTTGCTTAAGACCGTTATTTTCATTATGTGTCTAAAATTTCAGCCCGATTGGCTCCATAGAAACTGATAAAATGGCCCTTAAAGATCGAACCCAAGTACTGAAATAGTGTATTTTTGAGATTATTTTTTTCTCCAATGCAACTTTTTCCAGACTCTATAACTGATTTCGCTTAAGATTGTGATTTTCATCATGTGTCTAAGATTTCAGCACGATTGGCACAATAGAACCTGAAAAAATGGCTTTTGAAGATCGAACCCAAGTCTCAAAATAGTGTATTTTTGTGATGATTTTTTCTCAAATGAAACTTTTTCCAGATTTTATAACTTATTTTGCTTGAGACCGTTATTTTCATCATGTGTCCAAAATTTCATCACGATTGGCCCCATAGAACCTAATGAAATGGCCCTTAAAGATCGAACCCAAGTACTGAAATAGTGTATTTTTGAGATTTTTTTTTTCTCCAATACAACTTTTTCCAGATTTTATACCTTATTTCGCTTGAGACCGTTATTTTCATCATGTGTCCAAAATTTCATCACGATTGGCCCCATAGAACCTGATAAAATGGCCCTTAAAGATCGAACCCAAGTACTGAAATAGAATATTTTTGAGAATATTTTTTTCTACTATGCATTTTTTCCAGACTCCATAACTGATTTCACTTAAGACTGTGATTTTCATCATGTGTCTAAGATTTCAGCACGATTGGCACCATAGAACCTGAAAAAATGGCTTTTGAAGATCGAACCCAAGTCTCAAAATAGTCTATTTTTGTGATGATTTTTTCTCCAATGCAGCTTTTTCCAGATTTAATAACTGATTTCGATTAAGACCATTATTTTCATCATGTGTCCAAAATTTCAACACGATTGGCCCCATAGAACCTGATAAAATGGCCCTTAAAGATCGAACCCAAGTACTGAAATAGTGTATTTTTGAGATTATTTTTTTCTCCAATACAACTTTTTCCAGATTTTATAACTTATTTCGCTTAAGACCGTTATTTTCATCATGTTTCCAAAATTTCAGCACGATTGGCCCCATAGAACCTGATTACATGGCCCTTAAAGATCGAACCCAAGTACTGAAATAGTGTATTTTTCAGATTATTTTTTTCTACAATACAACTTTTTCCAGATTAAATAACTGATTTCGCTTAAGACCGTTATTTTCATTATGTGTCTAAAATTTCAGCACGATTGGCACCATAGAACCTGATAAAATGGCTTTCGAAGATCGAACCCAATTCTCGAAATTGAGTACTAGTGTTTGATGATTTTTTCACATATGCAACATATTCCAGATTAAATAAATGATTTTGTTTGAAAACATTTTTCTCATCACGATCCTAAAATTTCAGCCCGATTGGCTCCATTGAAACTGATAAAATGGCCCTTAAAGATCGAACCCAAGTACCGAAATAGTGTATTTTTGAGATTATTTTTTTCTCCAATGCAACTTTTTCCAGACTCTATAACTGATTTCGCTTAAGATTGTGATTTTCATCATGTGTCTAAGATTTCAGAACGATTGGCACAATAGAACCTGAAATAATGGCTTTTGAAGATCGAACCCAAGTCTCAAAATAGTCTATTTTTGTGATGATTTTTTCTCCAATGCAACTTTTTCCAGATTAAATAACTGATTTCGATTAAGACCATTATTTTCATCATGTGTCCAAAATTTCATCACGATTGGCCCCATAGAACCTGATAAAATGGCCCTTAAAGATCGAACCCAAGTACCGAAATAGTGTATTTTTGTGTTGATTTTTTCTCAAATGCAACCCATTGAAGATTTTATTACTTATTTCGTTTAAAACCGTTATTTTTATGATGTGTCCAAAATTTCAGCACGATTGGCCCCATAGAACCTGATAAAATGTCCCTTATATATCGAACCCAAGTTCTGAAATAGAATATTTTTGAGAATATTTTTTTCTCCAATGCAACTTTTTCCAGACTCTATAACTGATTTCGCTTAAGATTGTGAATTTCATGATGTGTCTAAGATTTTAGCACGATTGGCACCATAGAACCTGAAAAAATGGCTTTTGAAGATCGAACCCAAGTCTCAAAATAGTGTATTTTTGTGATGATTTTTTCTCAAATGCAACTTTTTCCAGATTTAATAACTTATTTCGCTTGAGACCGTTATTTTCATCATCTGTCCAAAATTTCATCACGATTGGCCCCATAGAACCTTATAAAATGGCCCTTAAAGATCGAACCCAAGTACTGAAATAGTGTATTTTTCAGATTATTTTTTTCTACAATACAACTTTTTCCAGATTAAATAACTGATTTCGCTTAAGACCGTTATTTTCATTGTGTGTCTAAAATTTCAGCACGATTGGCACCATAGAACCTGATAAAATGGCTTTCGAAGATCGAACCCAATTCTCGAAATTGAGTACTAGTGTTTGATGATTTTTTCACATATGCAACATATTCCAGATTAAATAAATGATTTTGTTTGAAAACATTTTTCTCATCACGATCCTAAAATTTCAGCCCGATTGGCTCCATAGAAACTGATAAAATGGCCCTTAAAGATCGAACCCAAGTACTGAAATAGTGTATTTTTGAGATTATTTTTTTCTCCAATACAATTTTTTCCAGATTTTATAACTTATTTCGCTTAAGACCGTTATTTTCATCATGTGTCCAAAATTTCAGCACGATTGGCACCATAGAACCTGAAAAAATGGCTTTTGAAGATCGAACCCAAGTCTCAAAATAGTCTATTTTTGTGATGATTTTTTCTCCAATGCAACTTTTTCCAGATTTAATAACTGATTTCGATTAAGACCATTATATTCATCATGTGTCCAAAATTTCATCACGATTGGCCCCATAGAACCTGATAAAATGGCCCTTAAAGATCGAACCCAAGTACTGAAATAGTGTATTTTTGAGATTATTTTTTTCTCCAATACAACTTTTTCCAGATTTTATAACTTATTTCGCTTAAGACCGTTATTTTCATCATGTTTCCAAAATTTCAGCACGATTGGCCCCATAGATCCTGATTACATGGCCCTTAAAGATCGAACCCAAGTACTGAAATAGTGTATTTTTCAGATTATTTTTTTCTCCAATACAACTTTTTCCAGATTTTATAACTCATTTCGCTTAAGACCGTTATTTTCATCGTGTGTCCAAAATTTCAGCACGATTAGCCCCATAGAACCTGATGAAATGGCCCTTAAAGATCGAACCCAAGTACTGAAATAGAATATTTTTGAGAATATTTTTTTCTACTATGCATTTTTTCCAGACTCTATAACTGATTTCACTTAAGACTGTGATTTTCATCATGTGTCTAAGATTTCAGCACGATTGGCACCATAGAACCTGAAAAAATGGCTTTTGAAGTTCGAACCCAAGTCTCAAAATAGTCTATTTTTGTGATGATTTTTTCTACAATGCAACTTTTTCCAGATTTAATAACTGATTTCGATTAAGACCATTATTTTCATCATGTGTCCAAAATTTCATCACGATTGGCCCCATAGAACCTGATAAAATGGCCCATAAAGATCGAACCCAAGTACTGAAATAGTGTATTTTTGAGATTATTTTTTTCTCCAATACAACTTTTTCCAGATTTTATAACTTATTTCGCTTAAGACCGTTATTTTCATTATGTTTCCAAAATTTCAGCACGATTGGCCCCATAGAACCTGATTACATGGCCCTTAAAGATCGAACTCAAGTTCTGAAATAGTGTATTTTGGTGATTATTTTTTTCTCCAATACAACTTTTTCCAGACTTTATAACTAATTTCGCTTAAGACTGTGATTTTCATCATGTGTCTAAGATTTCAGCACGATTGGCACCATAGAACCTAAAAAAATGGCTTTTGAAGATCGAACCCAAGTCTCGAAATTGAGTACTAGTGTTTGATGATTTTTTCACATATGCAATATATTCCAGATTTAATAAAAGATTTTGTTTGAAAACATTTTTCTCATCACGATCCTAAAATTTCAGCCCGATTTGCTCCAGAGAAACTGATAAAATGGCCCTTAAAGATCGAACCCAAGTACTGAAATAGTGTATTTTTGAGATAATTTTTTTCTCCAATGCAACTTTTTCCAGACTCTATAACTTATTTCGCTTAAGACTGTGATTTTCATCATGTGTCTAAGATTTCAGCACGATTGGCACCATAGAACCTGAAAAAATGGCTTTTGAAGATCGAACCCAAGTCTCGAAATTGAGTGTTTGATGATTTTTCAAGTGTTTGATGATTTTTTCACATATGCAACATATTCCAGATTTAATAAAAGATTTTGTTTGAAAACATTTTTCTCATCACGATCCTAAAATTTCAGCCCGATTTGCTCCAGAGAAACTGATAAAATGGCCCTTAAAGATCGAACCCAAGTACTGAAATAGTGTATTTTTGAGATAATTTTTTTCTCCAATGCAACTTTTTCCAGACTCTATAACTTATTTCGCTTAAGACTGTGATTTTCATCATGTCTCTTAGATTTCAGCACGATTGGCATCATAGAACTTGAAAAAATTGCATTTGAAGATCGAACCCAAGTCTCAAAATAGTGTATTTTTGTGATGATTTTTTCTCCAATGCAACTTTTTCCAGATTTCATAACATATTTCGCTTGAGACCGTTATTTTCATCATGTGTCCAAAATTTCATCACGATTGGCCCCATAGAACCTGATAAAATGGCCCTTAAAGATCGAACCCAAGTACTGAAATAGAATATTTTTGAGAATATTTTTTTCTACTATGCATTTTTTCCAGACTCTATAACTGATTTCACTTAAGACTGTGATTTTCATCATGTGTCTAAGATTTCAGCACGATTGGCACCATAGAACCTGAAAAAATGGCTTTTGAAGATCGAACCCAAGTCTCAAAATAGTCTATTTTTGTGATGATTTTTTCTCCAATGCAAATTTTTCCAGATTTAATAACTGATTTCGATTAAGACCATTATTTTCATCATGTTTCCAAAATTTCATCACGATTGGCCCCATAGAACCTGATAAAATGGCCCTTAAAGATCGAACCCAAGTACTGAAATAGTGTATTTTTGTGATGATTTTTTCTCCAATACAACTTTTTCCAGATTTTATAACTCATTTCGCTTAAGACCGTTATTTTCATCGTGTGTCCAAAATTTCAGCACGATTAGCCCCATAGAACCTGATGAAATGGCCCTTAAACATCGAACCCAAGTACTGAAATAGAATATTTTTGAGAATATTTTTTTCTACTATGCATTTTTTCCAGACTCTATAACTGATTTCACTTAAGACTGTGATTTTCATCATGTGTCTAAGATTTCAGCACGATTGGCACCATAGAACCTGAAAAAATGGCTTTTGAAGATCGAACCCAAGTCTCAAAATAGTCTATTTTTGTGATGATTTTTTCTCCAATGCAACTTTTTCCAGATTTAATAACTGATTTCGATTAAGACCATTATTTTCATCATGTGTCCAAAATTTCATCACGATTGGCCCCATAGAACCTGATAAAATGGCCCTTAAAGATCGAACCCAAGTACTGAAATAGTGTATTTTTGAGATTATTTTTTTCTCCAATACAACTTTTTCCAGATTTTATAACTTATTTCGCTTAAGACCGTTATTTTCATTATGTTTCCAAAATTTCAGCACGATTGGCACCATAGAACCTGATTACATGGCCCTTAAAGATCGAACTCAAGTTCTGAAATAGTGTATTTTGGTGATTATTTTTTTCTCCAATACAACTTTTTCCAGACTTTATAACTAATTTCGCTTAAGACTGTGATTTTCATCATGTGTCTAAGATTTCAGCACGATTGGCACCATAGAACCTGAAAAATGGCTTTTGAAGATCGAACCCAAGTCTCGAAATTGAGTACTAGTGTTTGATGATTTTTTCACATATGCAATATATTCCAGATTTAATAAAAGATTTTGTTTGAAAACATTTTTCTCATCACGATCCTAAAATTTCAGCCCGATTTGCTCCAGAGAAACTGATAAAATGGCCCTTAAAGATCGAACCCAAGTACTGAAATAGTGTATTTTTGAGATAATTTTTTTCTCCAATGCAACTTTTTCCAGACTCTATAACTTATTTCGCTTAAGACTGTGATTTTCATCATGTGTCTAAGATTTCAGCACGATTGGCACCATAGAACCTGAAAAAATGGCTTTTGAAGATCGAACCCAAGTCTCGAAATTGAGTACTAGTGTTTGATGATTTTTTCACATATGCAACATATTCCAGATTTAATAAAAGATTTTGTTTGAAAACATTTTTCTCATGACGATCCTAAAATTTCAGCCCGATTTGCTCCAGAGAAACTGATAAAATGGCCCTTAAAGATCGAACCCAAGTACTGAAATAGTGTATTTTTGAGATAATTTTTTTCTCCAATGCAACTTTTTCCAGACTCTATAACTTATTTCGCTTAAGACTGTGATTTTCATCATGTGTCTTAGATTTCAGCACGATTGGCATCATAGAACTTGAAAAAATTGCATTTGAAGATCGAACCCAAGTCTCAAAATAGTGTATTTTTGTGATGATTTTTTCTCCAATGCAACTTTTTCCAGATTTCATAACATATTTCGCTTGAGACCGTTATTTTTATGATGTGTCCAAAATTTCAGCACGATTGGCCCCATAGAACCTGATAAAATGGCCCTTAAAGATCGAACCCAAGTACTGAAATAGTGTATTTTTGTGTTGATTTTTTCTCAAATGCAACCCATTGAAGATTTCATAACTTATTTCGTTTTAAAACCGTTATTTTTATGATGTGTCCAAATTTCAGCACGATTGGCCCCATAGAACCTGATAAAATGTCCCTTATAGATCGAACCCAAGTTCTGAAATAGAATATTTTTGAGAATATTTTTTTCTCCAATGCAACTTTTTCCAGACTCTATAACTGATTTCGCTTAAGATTGTGAATTTCATGATGTGTCTAAGATTTCAGCACGATTGGCACCATAGAACCTGAAAAAATGGCTTTTGAAGATCGAACCCAAGTCTCAAGAGAGTGTATTTTTGTGATGATTTTTTCTCAAATGCAACTTTTTCCAGATTTCATAACTTATTTCGCATGAGACCGTTATTTTCATCATGTGTCCAAAATTTCATCACGATTGGCCCCATAGAACCTTATAAAACGGCCCTTAAAGATCGAACCCAAGTACTGAAATAGTGTATTTTTCAGATTATTTTTTTCTACAATACAACTTTTTCCAGATTAAATAACTGATTTCGCTAAAGACCGTTATTTTCATTATGTGTCTAAAATTTCAGCACGATTGGCACCATAGAACCTGATAAAATGGCTTTCGAAGATCGAACCCAATTCTCGAAATTGAGTACTAGTGTTTGATGATTTTTTCACATATGCAACATATTCCAGATTAAATAAATGATTTTGTTTGAAAACATTTTTCTTATCACGATCCTAAAATTTCAGCACGATCGGCCCCATAGAACCTGATAAAATGGCCCTTAAAGATCGAACCCAAGTACTGAAATAGTGTATTTTTGTGATGATTTTTTCTCCAATACAACTTTTTCCAGATTTTATAACTCATTTCGCTTAAGACCGTTATTTTCATCGTGTGTCCAAAATTTCAGCACGATTAGCCCCATAGAACCTGATGAAATGGCCCTTAAAGATCGAACCCAAGTACTGAAATAGTGTATTTTTGTGATGATTTTTTCTCAAATGCAACTTTTTCCAGATTTCATAACTTATTTCGCTTGAGACCGTTATTTTCATCATGTGTCCAAAATTTCAGCACGATTAGCCCCATAGAACCTGATGAAATGGCCCTTAAAGATCGAACCCAAGTACTGAAATAGTGTATTTTTCAGATTATTTTTTTCTACAATACAACTTTTTCCAGATTAAATAACTGATTTCGCTTAAAACCGTTATTTTCATTATGTGTCTTAAATTTCAGCACGATTGGCACCATAGAACCTGATAAAATGGCTTTCGAAGATCGAACCCAATTCTCGAAATTGAGTACTAGTGTTTGATGATTTTTTCACATATGCAACATATTCCAGATTAAATAAATGATTTTGTTTGAAAACATTTTTCTCATCACGATCCTAAAATTTCAGCCCGATTGGCTCCATAGAAACTGATAAAATGGCCCTTAAAGATCGAACCCAAGTACTGAAATAGTGTATTTTTGAGATTATTTTTTTCTCCAATGCAACTTTTTCCAGACTCTATAACTGATTTCGCTTAAGATTGTGATTTTCATGATGTGTCTAAGATTTCAGCACGATTGGCACAATAGAACCTGAAAAAATGGCTTTTGAAGATCGAACCCAAGTCTCAAAATAGTGTATTTTTGTGATGATTTTTTCTCAAATGCAACTTTTTCCAGATTTTATAACTTATTTCGCTTGAGACCGTTATTTTCATCATGTGTCCAAAATTTCATCAGGATTGGCCCCATAGAACCTAATGAAATGGCCCTTAAAGATCGAACCCAAGTACTGAAATAGTGTATTTTTGTGATGATTTTTTCTCCAATACAACTTTTTCCAGATTTTATAACTCATTTCGCTTAAGACCGTTATTTTCATCGTGTGTCCAAAATTTCAGCACGATTAGCCCCATAGAACCTGATGAAATGGCCCTTAAAGATCGAACCCAAGTACTGAAATAGAATATTTTTGAGAATATTTTTTTCTACTATGCTTTTTTTCCAGACTCTATAACTGATTTCACTTAAGACTGTGATTTTCATCATGTGTCTAAGATTTCAGCACGATTGGCACCATAGAACCTGAAAAAATGGCTTTTGAAGATCGAACCCAAGTCTCAAAATAGTCTATTTTTGTGATGATTTTTTCTCCAATGCAACTTTTTCCAGATTTAATAACTGATTTCGATTAAGACCATTATTTTCATCATGTGTCCAAAATTTCATCACGATTGGCCCCATAGAACCTGATAAAATGGCCCTTAAAGATCGAACCCAAGTACTGAAATAGTGTATTTTTGAGATTATTTTTTTCTCCAATACAACTTTTTCCAGACTTTATAACTAATTTCGCTTAAGACTGTGATTTTCATCATGTGTCTAAGATTTCAGCACGATTGGCACCATAGAACCTGAAAAAATGGCTTTTGAAGATCGAACCCAAGTCTCGAAATTGAGTACTAGTGTTTGATGATTTTTTCACATATGCAACATATTCCAGATTTAATAAAAGATTTTGTTTGAAAACATTTTTCTCATCACGATCCTAAAATTTCAGCCCGATTTGCTCCAGAGAAACTGATAAAATGGCCCTTAAAGATCGAACCCAAGTACTGAAATAGTGTATTTTTGAGATAATTTTTTTCTCCAATGCAACTTTTTCCAGACTCTATAACTTATTTCGCTTAAGACTGTGATTTTCATCATGTGTCTAAGATTTCAGCACGATTGGCACCATAGAACCTGAAAAAATGGCTTTTGAAGATCGAACCCAAGTCTCGAAATTGAGTACTAGTGTTTGATGATTTTTTCACATATGCAACATATTCCAGATTTAATAAAAGATTTTGTTTGAAAACATTTTTCTCATCACGATCCTAAAATTTCAGCCCGATTTGCTCCAGAGAAACTGATAAAATGGCCCTTAAAGATCGAACCCAAGTACTGAAATAGTGTATTTTTGAGATAATTTTTTTCTCCAATGCAACTTTTTCCAGACTCTATAACTTATTTCGCTTAAGACTGTGATTTTCATCATGTGTCTTAGATTTCAGCACGATTGGCATCATAGAACTTGAAAAAATTGCATTTGAAGATCGAACCCAAGTCTGAAAATAGTGTATTTTTGTGATGATTTTTTCTCCAATGCAACTTTTTCCAGATTTCATAACATATTTCGCTTGAGACCGTTATTTTTATGATGTGTCCAAAATTTCAGCACGATTGGCCCCATAGAACCTGATAAAATGGCCCTTAAAGATCGAACCCAAGTACTGAAATAGTGTATTTTTGTGTTGATTTTTTCTCAAATGCAACCCATTGAAGATTTCATAACTTATTTCGTTTAAAACCGTTATTTTTATGATGTGTCCAAAATTTCAGCACGATTGGCCCCATAGAACCTGATAAAATGTCCCTTATAGATCGAACCCAAGTTCTGAAATAGAATATTTTTGAGAATATTTTTTTCTCCAATGCAACTTTTTCCAGACTCTATAACTGATTTCGCTTAAGATTGTGAATTTCATGATGTGTCTAAGATTTCAGCACGATTGGCACCATAGAACCTGAAAAAATGGCTTTTGAAGATCGAACCCAAGTCTCAAAATAGTCTATTTTTGTGATGATTTTTTCTCCAATGCAACTTTTTCCAGATTTAATAACTGATTTCGATTAAGACCATTATTTTCATCATGTTTCCAAAATTTCATCACGATTGGCCCCATAGAACCTGATAAAATGGCCCTTAAAGATCGAACCCAAGTACTGAAATAGTGTATTTTTGAGATTATTTTTTTCTCCAATACAACTTTTTCCAGATTTTATAACTTATTTCGCTTAAGACCGTTATTTTCATTATGTTTCCAAAATTTCAGCACGATTGGCCCCATAGAACCTGATTACATGGCCCTTAAAGATCGAACTCAAGTTCTGAAATAGTGTATTTTTGAGATAATTTTTTTCTCCAATGCAACTTTTTCCAGACTCTATAACTTATTTCGCTTAAGACTGTGATTTTCATCATGTGTCTTAGATTTCAGCACGATTGGCATCATAGAACTTGAAAAAATTGCATTTGAAGATCGAACCCAAGTCTCAAAATAGTGTATTTTTGTGATGATTTTTTCTCCAATGCAACTTTTTCCAGATTTCATAACATATTTCGCTTGAGACCGTTATTTTTATGATGTGTCCAAAATTTCAGCACGATTGGCCCCATAGAACCTGATAAAATGGCCCTTAAAGATCGAACCCAAGTACTGAAATAGTGTATTTTTGTGTTGATTTTTTCTCAAATGCAACCCATTGAAGATTTCATAACTTATTTCGTTTAAAACCGTTATTTTTATGATGTGTCCAAAATTTCAGCACGATTGGCCCCATAGAACCTGATAAAATGTCCCTTATAGATCGAACCCAAGTTCTGAAATAGAATATTTTTGAGAATATTTTTTTCTCCAATGAAACTTTTTCCAGACTCTATAACTGATTTCGCTTAAGATTGTGAATTTCATGATGTGTCTAAGATTTCAGCACGATTGGCACCATAGAACCTGAAAAAATGGCTTTTGAAGATCGAACCCAAGTCTCAAAATAGTCTATTTTTGTGATGATTTTTTCTCCAATGCAACTTTTTCCAGATTTAATAACTGATTTCGATTAAGACCATTATTTTCATCATGTGTCCAAAATTTCATCACGATTGGCCCCATAGAACCTGATAAAATGGCCCTTAAAGATCGAACCCAAGTACTGAAATAGTGTATTTTTGAGATTATTTTTTTCTCCAATACAACTTTTTCCAGATTTTATAACTAATTTCGCTTAAGACTGTGATTTTCATCATGTGTCTAAGATTTCAGCACGATTGGCACCATAGAACCTGAAAAAATGGCTTTTGAAGATCGAACCCAAGTCTCGAAATTGAGTACTAGTGTTTGATGATTTTTTCACATATGCAACATATTCCAGATTAAATAAATGATTTTGTTTGAAAACATTTTTCTTATCACGATCCTAAAATTTCAGCACGATCGGCCCCATAGAACCTGATAAAATGGCCCTTAAAGATCGAACCCAAGTACTGAAATAGTGTATTTTTGAGATAATTTTTTTCTCCAATGCAACTTTTTCCAGACTCTATAACTTATTTCGCTTAAGACTGTGATTTTCATCATGTGTCTTAGATTTCAGCACGATTGGCATCATAGAACTTGAAAAAATTGCATTTGAAGATCGAACCCAAGTCTCAAAATAGTGTATTTTTGTGATGATTTTTTCTCCAATGCAACTTTTTCCAGATTTCATAACATATTTCGCTTGAGACCGTTATTTTTATGATGTGTCCAAAATTTCAGCACGATTGGCCCCATAGACCCTGATAAAATGGCCCTTAAAGATCGAACCCAAGTACTGAAATAGTGTATTTTTGTGTTGATTTTTTCTCAAATGCAACCCATTGAAGATTTCATAACTTATTTCGTTTAAAACCGTTATTTTTATGATGTGTCCAAAATTTCAGCACGATTGGCCCCATAGAACCTGATAAAATGTCCCTTATAGATCGAACCCAAGTTCTGAAATAGAATATTTTTGAGAATATTTTTTTCTCCAATGCAACTTTTTCCAGACTCTATAACTGATTTCGCTTAAGATTGTGAATTTCATGATGTGTCTAAGATTTCAGCACGATTGGCACCATAGAACCTGAAAAAATGGCTTTTGAAGATCGAACCCAAGTCTCAAGAGAGTGTATTTTTGTGATGATTTTTTCTCAAATGCAACTTTTTCCAGATTTCATAACTTATTTCGCATGAGACCGTTATTTTCATCATGTTTCCAAAATTTCATCACGATTGGCCCCATAGAACCTTATAAAACGGCCCTTAAAGATCGAACCCAAGTACTGAAATAGTGTATTTTTCAGATTATTTATTTCTACAATACAACTTTTTCCAGATTAAATAACTGATTTCGCTAAAGACCGTTATTTTCATTATGTGTCTAAAATTTCAGCACGATTGGCACCATAGAACCTGATAAAATGGCTTTCGAAGATCGAACCCAATTCTCGAAATTGAGTACTAGTGTTTGATGATTTTTTCACATATGCAACATATTCCAGATTAAATAAATGATTTTGTTTGAAAACATTTTTCTTATCACGATCCTAAAATTTCAGCACGATCGGCCCCATAGAACCTGATAAAATGGCCCTTAAAGATCGAACCCAAGTACTGAAATAGTGTATTTTTGTGATGATTTTTTCTCCAATACAACTTTTTCCAGATTTTATAACTCATTTCGCTTAAGACCGTTATTTTCATCGTGTGTCCAAAATTTCAGCACGATTAGCCCCATAGAACCTGATGAAATGGCCCTTAAAGATCGAACCCAAGTACTGAAATAGTGTATTTTTGTGATGATTTTTTCTCCAATGCAACTTTTTCCAGATTTCATAACATATTTCGCTTGAGACCGTTATTTTTATGATGTGTCCAAAATTTCAGCACGATTGGCACCATAGAACCTGAAAAAATGGCTTTTGAAGATCGAACCCAAGTCTCGAAATTGAGTACTAGTGTTTGATGATTTTTTCACATATGCAACATATTCCAGATTTAATAAAAGATTTTGTTTGAAAACATTTTTCTCATCACGATCCTAAAATTTCAGCCCGATTTGCTCCAGAGAAACTGATAAAATGGCCCTTAAAGATCGAACCCAAGTACTGAAATAGTGTATTTTTGAGATAATTTTTTTCTCCAATGCAACTTTTTCCAGACTCTATAACTTATTTCGCTTAAGATTGTGATTTTCATCATGTGTCTAAGATTTCAGCACGATTGGCACCATAGAACCTGAAAAAATGGCTTTTGAAGATCGAACCGAAGTCTCAAAATAGTCTATTTTTGTGATGATTTTTCCTCAAATGCAACTTTTTCCAGATTTAATAACTGATTTTGATAAAGACTGTTATATCTAACATGTGTCCAAAATTACATCACGATTGGCACCAAAGAACCTGATTAAATGGCCCTTAAAGATCGAACTCAAGTTCTGAAATAGTGTATTTTTGTGATGATTTTTTCTCCAATGCAACTTTTTCCAGATTTCATAACATATTTCGCTTGAGACCGTTATTTTTATGATGTGTCCGAAATTTCAGCACGATTGGCCCCATAGAACCTGATAAAATGGCCCTTAAAGATCGAACCCAAGTACTGAAATAGTGTATTTTTGAGATTATATTTTTCTCCAATACAACTTTTTCCAGATTTTATAACTTATTTCGCTTAAGACCTTTATTTTCATCATGTGTCCAAAATTTCAGCACGATTGGCCGCATAGAACCTGATAAAATGGCCCTTAAAGATCGAACCCAAGTACCGAAATAGTGTATTTTTGTGTTGATTTTTTCTCAAATGCAACCCATTGAAGATTTCATAACTTATTTCGTTTAAAACCGTTATTTTTATGATGTGTCCAAAATTTCAGCACGATTGGCCCCATAGAACCTGATAAAATGGCCCTTAAATATCGAACCCAAGTTCTGAAATAGAATATTTTTGAGAATATTTTTTTCTCCAATGCAACTTTTTCCAGACTCTATAACTGATTTCGCTTAAGATTGTGAATTTCATGATGTGTCTAAGATTTCAGCACGATTGGCACCATAGAACCTGAAAAAATGGCTTTTGAAGATCGAACCCAAGTCTCAAAATAGTGTATTTTTGTGATGATTTTTTCTCAAATGCAACTTTTTCCAGATTTCATAACTTATTTCGCTTGAGACCGTTATTTTCATCATGTGTCCAAAATTTCAGCACGATTGGCCCCATAGAACCTGATAAAATGGCCCTTAAATATCGAACCCAAGTTCTGAAATAGAATATTTTTGAGAATATTTTTTTCTCCAATGCAACTTTTTCCAGACTCTATAACTGATTTCGCTTAAGATTGTGAATTTCATGATGTGTCTAAGATTTCAGCACGATTGGCACCATAGAACCTGAAAAAATGGCTTTTGAAGATCGAACCCAAGTCTCAAAATAGTCTATTTTTGTGATGATTTTTTCTCCAATGCAACTTTTTCCAGATTTAATAACTGATTTCGATTAAGACCATTATTTTCATCATGTTTCCAAAATTTCATCACGATTGGCCCCATAGAACCTGATAAAATGGCCCTTAAAGATCGAACCCAAGTACTGAAATAGTGTATTTTTGAGATTATTTTTTTCTCCAATACAACTTTTTCCAGATTTTATAACTTATTTCGCTTAAGACCGTTATTTTCATTATGTTTCCAAAATTTCAGCACGATTGGCCCCATAGAACCTGATTACATGGCCCTTAAAGATCGAACTCAAGTTCTGAAATAGTGTATTTTTGAGATAATTTTTTTCTCCAATGCAACTTTTTCCAGACTCTATAACTTATTTCGCTTAAGACTGTGATTTTCATCATGTGTCTTAGATTTCAGCACGATTGGCATCATAGAACTTGAAAAAATTGCATTTGAAGATCGAACCCAAGTCTCAAAATAGTGTATTTTTGTGATGATTTTTTCTCCAATGCAACTTTTTCCAGATTTCATAACATATTTCGCTTGAGACCGTTATTTTTATGATGTGTCCAAAATTTCAGCACGATTGGCCCCATAGAACCTGATAAAATGGCCCTTAAAGATCGAACCCAAGTACTGAAATAGTGTATTTTTGTGTTGATTTTTTCTCAAATGCAACCCATTGAAGATTTCATAACTTATTTCGTTTAAAACCGTTATTTTTATGATGTGTCCAAAATTTCAGCACGATTGGCCCCATAGAACCTGATAAAATGTCCCTTATAGATCGAACCCAAGTTCTGAAATAGAATATTTTTGAGAATATTTTTTTCTCCAATGAAACTTTTTCCAGACTCTATAACTGATTTCGCTTAAGATTGTGAATTTCATGATGTGTCTAAGATTTCAGCACGATTGGCACCATAGAACCTGAAAAAATGGCTTTTGAAGATCGAACCCAAGTCTCAAAATAGTCTATTTTTGTGATGATTTTTTCTCCAATGCAACTTTTTCCAGATTTAATAACTGATTTCGATTAAGACCATTATTTTCATCATGTGTCCAAAATTTCATCACGATTGGCCCCATAGAACCTGATAAAATGGCCCTTAAAGATCGAACCCAAGTACTGAAATAGTGTATTTTTGAGATTATTTTTTTCTCCAATACAACTTTTTCCAGATTTTATAACTAATTTCGCTTAAGACTGTGATTTTCATCATGTGTCTAAGATTTCAGCACGATTGGCACCATAGAACCTGAAAAAATGGCTTTTGAAGATCGAACCCAAGTCTCGAAATTGAGTACTAGTGTTTGATGATTTTTTCACATATGCAACATATTCCAGATTAAATAAATGATTTTGTTTGAAAACATTTTTCTTATCACGATCCTAAAATTTCAGCACGATCGGCCCCATAGAACCTGATAAAATGGCCCTTAAAGATCGAACCCAAGTACTGAAATAGTGTATTTTTGAGATAATTTTTTTCTCCAATGCAACTTTTTCCAGACTCTATAACTTATTTCGCTTAAGACTGTGATTTTCATCATGTGTCTTAGATTTCAGCACGATTGGCATCATAGAACTTGAAAAAATTGCATTTGAAGATCGAACCCAAGTCTCAAAATAGTGTATTTTTGTGATGATTTTTTCTCCAATGCAACTTTTTCCAGATTTCATAACATATTTCGCTTGAGACCGTTATTTTTATGATGTGTCCAAAATTTCAGCACGATTGGCCCCATAGACCCTGATAAAATGGCCCTTAAAGATCGAACCCAAGTACTGAAATAGTGTATTTTTGTGTTGATTTTTTCTCAAATGCAACCCATTGAAGATTTCATAACTTATTTCGTTTAAAACCGTTATTTTTATGATGTGTCCAAAATTTCAGCACGATTGGCCCCATAGAACCTGATAAAATGTCCCTTATAGATCGAACCCAAGTTCTGAAATAGAATATTTTTGAGAATATTTTTTTCTCCAATGCAACTTTTTCCAGACTCTATAACTGATTTCGCTTAAGATTGTGAATTTCATGATGTGTCTAAGATTTCAGCACGATTGGCACCATAGAACCTGAAAAAATGGCTTTTGAAGATCGAACCCAAGTCTCAAGAGAGTGTATTTTTGTGATGATTTTTTCTCAAATGCAACTTTTTCCAGATTTCATAACTTATTTCGCATGAGACCGTTATTTTCATCATGTTTCCAAAATTTCATCACGATTGGCCCCATAGAACCTTATAAAACGGCCCTTAAAGATCGAACCCAAGTACTGAAATAGTGTATTTTTCAGATTATTTATTTCTACAATACAACTTTTTCCAGATTAAATAACTGATTTCGCTAAAGACCGTTATTTTCATTATGTGTCTAAAATTTCAGCACGATTGGCACCATAGAACCTGATAAAATGGCTTTCGAAGATCGAACCCAATTCTCGAAATTGAGTACTAGTGTTTGATGATTTTTTCACATATGCAACATATTCCAGATTAAATAAATGATTTTGTTTGAAAACATTTTTCTTATCACGATCCTAAAATTTCAGCACGATCGGCCCCATAGAACCTGATAAAATGGCCCTTAAAGATCGAACCCAAGTACTGAAATAGTGTATTTTTGTGATGATTTTTTCTCCAATACAACTTTTTCCAGATTTTATAACTCATTTCGCTTAAGACCGTTATTTTCATCGTGTGTCCAAAATTTCAGCACGATTAGCCCCATAGAACCTGATGAAATGGCCCTTAAAGATCGAACCCAAGTACTGAAATAGTGTATTTTTGTGATGATTTTTTCTCCAATGCAACTTTTTCCAGATTTCATAACATATTTCGCTTGAGACCGTTATTTTTATGATGTGTCCAAAATTTCAGCACGATTGGCACCATAGAACCTGATAAAATGGCTTTCGAAGATCGAACCCAATTCTCGAAATTGAGTACTAGTGTTTGATGATTTTTTCACATATGCAACATATTCCAGATTAAATAAATGATTTTGTTTGAAAACATTTTTCTTATCACGATCCTAAAATTTCAGCACGATCGGCCCCATAGAACCTGATAAAATGGCCCTTAAAGATCGAACCCAAGTACTGAAATAGTGTATTTTTGTGATGATTTTTTCTCCAATACAACTTTTTCCAGATTTTATAACTCATTTCGCTTAAGACCGTTATTTTCATCGTGTGTCCAAAATTTCAGCACGATTAGCCCCATAGAACCTGATGAAATGGCCCTTAAAGATCGAACCCAAGTACTGAAATAGTGTATTTTTGAGATTATTTTTTTCTCCAATACAACTTTTTCCAGATTTTATAACTTATTTCGCTTAAGACCTTTATTTTCATCATGTGTCCAAAATTTCAGCACGATTGGCCGCATAGAACCTGATAAAATGGCCCTTAAAGATCGAACCCAAGTACCGAAATAGTGTATTTTTGTGTTGATTTTTTCTCAAATGCAACCCATTGAAGATTTCATAACTTATTTCGTTTAAAACCGTTATTTTTATGATGTGTCCAAAATTTCAGCACGATTGGCCCCATAGAACCTGATAAAATGGCCCTTAAATATCGAACCCAAGTTCTGAAATAGAATATTTTTGAGAATATTTTTTTCTCCAATGCAACTTTTTCCAGACTCTATAACTGATTTCGCTTAAGATTGTGAATTTCATGATGTGTCTAAGATTTCAGCACGATTGGCACCATAGAACCTGAAAAAATGGCTTTTGAAGATCGAACCCAAGTCTCAAAATAGTGTATTTTTGTGATGATTTTTTCTCAAATGCAACTTTTTCCAGATTTCATAACTTATTTCGCTTGAGACCGTTATTTTCATCATGTGTCCAAAATTTCATCACGATTGGCCCCATAGAACCTTATAAAATGGCCCTTAAAGATCGAACCCAAGTACTGAAATAGTGTATTTTTCAGATTATTTTTTTCTACAATACAACTTTTTCCAGATTAAATAACTGATTTCGCTTAAAACCGTTATTTTCATTATGTGTCTTAAATTTCAGCACGATTGGCACCATAGAACCTGATAAAATGGCTTTCGAAGATCGAACCCAATTCTCGAAATTGAGTACTAGTGTTTGATGATTTTTTCACATATGCAACATATTCCAGATTAAATAAATGATTTTGTTTGAAAACATTTTTCTCATCACGATCCTAAAATTTCAGCCCGATTGGCTCCATAGAAACTGATAAAATGGCCCTTAAAGATCGAACCCAAGTACTGAAATAGTGTATTTTTGAGATTATTTTTTTCTCCAATGCAACTTTTTCCAGACTCTTTAACTGATTTCGCTTAAGATTGTGATTTTCATGATGTGTCTAAGATTTCAGCACGATTGGCACAATAGAACCTGAAAAAATGGCTTTTGAAGATCGAACCCAAGTCTCAAAATAGTGTATTTTTGTGATGATTTTTTCTCAAATGCAACTTTTTCCAGATTTTATAACTTATTTCGCTTGAGACCGTTATTTTCATCATGTGTCCAAAATTTCATCAGGATTGGCCCCATAGAACCTAATGAAATGGCCCTTAAAGATCGAACCCAAGTACTGAAATAGTGTATTTTTGAGATTTTGTTTTTCTCCAATACAACTTTTTCCAGATTTTATACCTTATTTCGCTTGAGACCGTTATTTTCATCATGTGTCCAAAATTTCAGCACGATTGGCCCCATAGAACCTGATAAAATGTCCCTTATAGATCGAACCCAAGTTCTGAAATAGAATATTTTTGAGAATATTTTTTTCTCCAATGCAACTTTTTCCAGACTCTATAACTGATTTCGCTTAAGATTGTGAATTTCATGATGTGTCTAAGATTTCAGCACGATTGGCACCATAGAACCTGAAAAAATGGCTTTTGAAGATCGAACCCAAGTCTCAAGAGAGTGTATTTTTGTGATGATTTTTTCTCAAATGCAACTTTTTCCAGATTTCATAACTTATTTCGCTTGAGACCGTTATTTTCATCATGTGTCCAAAATTTCATCACGATTGGCCCCATAGAACCTTATAAAACGGCCCTTAAAGATCGAACCCAAGTACTGAAATAGTGTATTTTTCAGATTATTTTTTTCTACAATACAACTTTTTCCAGATAAAATAACTGATTTCGCTAAAGACCGTTATTTTCATTATGTGTCTAAAATTTCAGCACGATTGGCACCATAGAACCTGATAAAATGGCTTTCGAAGATCGAACCCAATTCTCGAAATTGAGTACTAGTGTTTGATGATTTTTTCACATATGCAACATATTCCAGATTAAATAAATGATTTTGTTTGAAAACATTTTTCTTATCACGATCCTAAAATTTCAGCACGATCGGCCCCATAGAACCTGATAAAATGGCCCTTAAAGATCGAACCCAAGTACTGAAATAGTGTATTTTTGTGATGATTTTTTCTCCAATACAACTTTTTCCAGATTTTATAACTCATTTCGCTTAAGACCGTTATTTTCATCGTGTGTCCAAAATTTCAGCACGATTAGCCCCATAGAACCTGATGAAATGGCCCTTAAAGATCGAACCCAAGTACTGAAATAGTGTATTTTTGTGATGATTTTTTCTCAAATGCAACTTTTTCCAGATTTCATAACTTATTTCGCTTGAGACCGTTATTTTCATCATGTGTCCAAAATTTCAGCACGATTAGCCCCATAGAACCTGATGAAATGGCCCTTAAAGATCGAACCCAAGTACTGAAATAGTGTATTTTGGTGATTATTTTTTTCTCCAATACAACTTTTTCCAGACTTTATAACTAATTTCGCTTAAGACTGTGATTTTCATCATGTGTCTAAGATTACAGCACGATTGGCACCATAGAACCTGAAAAAATGGCTTTTGAAGATCGAACCCAAGTCTCGAAATTGAGTACTAGTGTTTGATGATTTTTTCACATATGCAACATATTCCAGATTTAATAAAAGATTTTGTTTGAAAACATTTTTCTCATCACGATCCTAAAATTTCAGCCCGATTTGCTCCAGAGAAACTGATAAAATGGCCCTTAAAGATCGAACCCAAGTACTGAAATAGTGTATTTTTGAGATAATTTTTTTCTCCAATGCAACTTTTTCCAGACTCTATAACTTATTTCGCTTAAGATTGTGATTTTCATCATGTGTCTAAGATTTCAGCACGATTGGCACCATAAAACCTGAAAAAATGGCTTTTGAAGATCGAACCGAAGTCTCAAAATAGTCTATTTTTGTGATGATTTTTTCTCAAATGCAACTTTTTCCAGATTTAATAACTGATTTTGATAAAGACTGTTATTTCTAACATGTGTCCAAAATTACATCACGATTGGCATCAAAGAACCTGATTAAATGGCCCTTAAAGATCGAACTAAAGTTCTGAAATAGTGTATTTTTGTGATGATTTTTTCTCCAATGCAACTTTTTCCAGATTTCATAACATATTTCGCTTGAGACCGTTATTTTTATGATGTGTCCAAAATTTCAGCACGATTGGCCCCATAGAACCTGATAAAATGGCCCTTAAAGATCGAACCCAAGTACTGAAATAGTGTATTTTTGAGATTATTTATTTCTCCAATACAACTTTTTCCAGATTTTATAACTTATTTCGCTTAAGACCGTTATTTTCATCATGTGTCCAAAATTTCAGCACGATTGGCCGCATAGAACCTGATAAAATGGCCCTTAAAGAACGAACCCAAGTACCGAAATAGTGTATTTTTGTGTTGATTTTTTCTCAAATGCAACCCATTGAAGATTTCATAACTTATATCGTATAAAACCGTTATTTTTATGATGTGTCCAAAATTTCAGCACGATTGGCCCCATAGAACCTGATAAAATGTCCCTTATATATCGAACCCAAGTTCTGAAATAGAATATTTTTGAGAATATTTTTTTCTCCAATGCAACTTTTTCCAGACTCTATAACTGATTTCGCTTAAGATTGTGATTTTCATGATGTGTCTAAGATTTCAGCACGATTGGCACCATAGAACCTGATAAAATGGCTTTCGAAGATCGAACCCAATTCTCGAAATTGAGTACTAGTGTTTGATGATTTTTTCACATATGCAACATATTCCAGATTAAATAAATGATTTTGTTTGAAAACATTTTTCTCATCACGATCCTAAAATTTCAGCCCGATTGGCTCCATAGAAACTGATAAAATGGCCCTTAAAGATCGAACCCAAGTACTGAAATAGTGTATTTTTGAGATTTTTTTTTTCTCCAATGCAACTTTTTCCAGACTCTATAACTGATTTCGCTTAAGATTGTGATTTTCATGATGTGTCTAAGATTTCAGCACGATTGGCACAATAGAACCTGAAAAAATGGCTTTTGAAGATCGAACCCAAGTCTCAAAATAGTGTATTTTTGTGATGATTTTTTCTCAAATGCAACTTTTTCCAGATTTTATAACTTATTTCGCTTGAGACCGTTATTTTCATCATGTGTCCAAAATTTCATCAGGATTGGCCCCATAGAACCTAATGAAATGGCCTATAAAGATCGAACCCAAGTACTGAAATAGTGTATTTTTGAGATTTTTTTTTTCTCCAATACAACTTTTTCCAGATTTTATACCTTATTTCGCTTGAGACCGTTATTTTCATCATGTGTCCAAAATTTCATCAGGATTGGCCCCATAGAACCTAATGAAATGGCCCTTAAAGATCGAACCCAAGTACTGAAATAGTGTATTTTTGAGATTATTTTTTTCACCAATGCAACTTTTTCCAGACTCTATAACTGATTTCGCTTAAGATTGTGATTTTCATCATGTGTCTAAGATTTCAGCACGATTGGCACAATAGAACCTGAAAAAATGGCTTTTGAAGATCGAACCCAAGTCTCAAAATAGTGTATTTTTGTGATGATTTTTTCTCAAATGCAACTTTTTCCAGATTTCATAACTTATTTCGCTTGAGACCGTTATTTTCATCATGTGTCCAAAGTTTCATCACGATTGGCCCCATAGAACCTAATGAAATGGCCCTTAAAGATCGAACCCAAGTACTGAAATAGAATATTTTTGAGAATATTTTTTTCTACTATGCATTTTTTCCAGACTCTTTAACTGATTTCACTTAAAACTGTGATTTTCATCATGTGTCTAAGATTTCAGCACGATTGGCACCATAGAACCTGAAAAAATGGCTTTTGAAGATCGAACCCAAGTCTCAAAATAGTCTATTTTTGTGATGATTTTTTCTCCAATGCAACTTTTTCCAGATTTAATAACTGATTTCGATTAAGACCATTATTTTCATCATGTGTCCAAAATTTCATCACGATTGGCCCCATAGAACCTGATAAAATGGCCCTTAAAGATCGAACCCAAGTACTGAAATAGTGTATTTTTGAGATTATTTTTTTCTCCAATACAACTTTTTCCAGATTTTATAACTTATTTCGCTTAAGACCGTTATTTTCATTATGTTTCCAAAATTTCAGCACGATTGGCCCCATAGAACCTGATTACATGGCCCTTAAAGATCGAACTCAAGTTCTGAAATAGTGTATTTTGGTGATTATTTTTTTCTCCAATACAACTTATTCCAGACTTTATAACTTATTTCGCTTAAGACTGTGATTTTCATCATGTGTCTAAGATTTCAGCACGATTGGCACCATAGAACCTGAAAAAATGGCATTTGAAGATCGAACACAAGTCTCGAAATTGAGTACTAGTGTTTGATGATTTTTTCACATATGCAACATATTCCAGATTTAATAAAAGATTTTGTTTGAAAACATTTTTCTCATCACGATCCTAAAATTTCAGCCCGATTTGCTCCAGAGAAACTGATAAAATGGCCCTTAAAGATCAAACCCAAGTACTGAAATAGTGTATTTTTGAGATAATTTTTTTCTCCAATGCAACTTTTTCCAGACTCTATAACTGATTTCGCTAAAGATTGTGAATTTCATCATGTGTCTAAGATTTCAGCACGATTGGCATCATAGAACTTGAAAAAATTGCATTTGAAGATCGAACCCAAGTCTCAAAATAGTGTATTTTTGTGATGATTTTTTCTCCAATGCAACTTTTTCCAGGTTTCATAACATATTTCGCTTGAGACCGTTATTTTTATGATGTGTCCAAAATTTCAGCACGATTGGCCCCATAGAACCTGATAAAATGGCCCTTATATATCGAAACCAAGTTCTGAAATAGAATATTTTTGAGAATATTTTTTTCTCCAATGCAACTTTTTCCAGACTCTATAACTGATTTCGCTAAAGATTGTGAATTTCATCATGTGTCTAAGATTTCAGCACGATTGGCATCATAGAACTTGAAAAAATTGCATTTGAAGATCGAACCCAAGTCTCAAAATAGTGTATTTTTGTGATGATTTTTTCTCCAATGCAACTTTTTCCAAGTTTCATAACATATTTCGCTTGAGACCGTTATTTTTATGATGTGTCCAAAATTTCAGCACGATTGGCCCCATAGAACCTGATAAAATGGCCCTTAAAGATCGAACCCAAGTACTGAAATAGTGTATTTTTGTGTTGATTTTTTCTCAAATGCAACCCATTGAAGATTTCATAACTTATTTCGTTTAAAACCGTTATTTTTATGATGTGTCCAAAATTATAGCACGATTGGCCCCATAGAACCTGATAAAATGTCCCTTATAGATCGAACCCAAGTTCTGAAATAGAATATTTTTGAGAATATTTTTTTCTCCAATGCAACTTTTTCCAGACTCTATAACTGATTTCGCTTAAGATTGTGAATTTCATGATGTGTCTAAGATTTCAGCACGATTGGCACCATAGAACCTGATAAAATGGCTTTCGAAGATCGAACCCAATTCTCGAAATTGAGTACTAGTGTTTGATGATTTTTTCACATATGCAACATATTCCAGATTAAATAAATGATTTTGTTTGAAAACATTTTTCTTATCACGATCCTAAAATTTCAGCACGATCGGCCCCATAGAACCTGATAAAATGGCCCTTAAAGATCGAACCCAAGTACTGAAATAGTGTATTTTTGTGATGATTTTTTCTCCAATACAACTTTTTCCAGATTTTATAACTCATTTCGCTTAAGACTGTGATTTTCATCATGTGTCCAAAATTTCATCAGGATTGGCCCCATAATCGAACCCAAGTACTGAAATAGTGTATTTTTGAGATTTTTTTTTTCTCCAATACAACTTTTTCCAGATTTTATACCTTATTTCACTTAAGACTGTGATTTTCATCATGCGTCTAAGATTTCAGCACGATTGGCACCATAGAACCTGAAAAAATGGCTTTTGAAGATCGAACCCAAGTCTCAAAATAGTCTATTTTTGTGATGATTTTTTCTCCAATGCAAATTTTTCCAGATTTAATAACTGATTTCGATTAAGACCATTATTTTCATCATGTTTCCAAAATTTCATCACGATTGGCCCCATAGAACCTGATAAAATGGCCCTTAAAGATCGAACCCAAGTACTGAAATAGTGTATTTTTGTGATGATTTTTTCTCCAATACAACTTTTTCAGGATTTTATAACTCATTTCGCTTAAGACCGTTATTTTCATCGTGTGTCCAAAATTTCAGCACGATTAGCCCCATAGAACCTGATGAAATGGCCCTTAAAGATCGAACCCAAGTACTGAAATAGTGTATTTTTGTGATGATTTTTTCTCAAATGCAACTTTTTCCAGATTTCATAACTTATTTCGCTTGAGACCGTTATTTTCATCATGTGTCCAAAATTTCAGCACGAGTAGCCCAATAGAACCTGATGAAATGGCCCTTAAAGATCGAACCCAAGTACTGAAATAGTGTATTTTGGTGATTATTTTTTTCTCCAATACAACTTTTTCCAGACTTTATAACTAATTTCGCTTAAGACTGTGATTTTCATCATGTGTCTAAGATTTCAGCACGATTGGCACAATAGAACCTGATAAAATGGCCCTTAAAGATCGAACCCAAGTACTGAAATAGAATATTTTTGAGAATATTTTTTTCTACTATGCATTTTTTCCAGACTCTATAATTGATTTCACTTAAGACTGTGGTTTTCATCATGTGTCTAAGATTTCAGCACGATTGGCACCATAGAACCTGAAAAAATGGCTTTTGAAGATCGAACCCAAGTCTCAAAATAGTCTATTTTTGTGATGATTTTTTCTCCAATGCAAATTTTTCCAGATTTAATAACTGATTTCGATTAAGACCATTATTTTCATCATGTTTCCAAAATTTCATCACGATTGGCCCCATAGAACCTGATAAAATGGCCCTTAAAGATCGAACCCAAGTACTGAAATAGTGTATTTTTGAGAATATTTTTTTCACCAATGCAACTTTTCCAGACTCTATAACTGATTTCGCTTAAGATTGTGATTTTCATCATGTGTCTAAGATTTCAGCACGATTGGCACAATAGAACCTGAAAAAATGGCTTTTGAAGATCGAACCCAAGTCTCAAAATAGTGTATTTTTGTGATGATTTTTTCTCAAATGCAACTTTTTCCAGATTTCATAACTTATTTCGCTTGAGACCGTTATTTTCATCATGTGTCCAAAATTTCATCACGATTGGCCCCATAGAACCTAATGAAATGGCCCTTAAAGATCGAACCCAAGTACTGAAATAGAATATTTTTGAGAATATTTTTTTCTACTATGCATTTTTTCCAGACTCTTTAACTGATTTCACTTTAGACTGTGATTTTCATCATGTGTCTAAGATTTCAGCACGATTGGCACCATAGAACCTGAAAAAATGGCTTTTGAAGATCGAACCCAAGTCTCAAAATAGTCTATTTTTGTGATGATTTTTTCTCCAATGCAACTTTTTCCAGATTTAATAACTGATTTCGATTAAGACCATTATTTTCATCATGTTTCCAAAATTTCATCACGATTGGCCCCATAGAACCTGATAAAATGGCCCTTAAAGATCGAACCCAAGTACTGAAATAGTGTATTTTTGAGAATATTTTTTTCACCAATGCAACTTTTTCCAGACTCTATAACTGATTTCGCTTAAGATTGTGATTTTCATCATGTGTCTAAGATTTCAGCACGATTGGCACAATAGAACCTGAAAAAATGGCTTTTGAAGATCGAACCCAAGTCTCAAAATAGTGTATTTTTGTGATGATTTTTTCTCAAATGCAACTTTTTCCAGATTTCATAACTTATTTCGCTTGAGACCGTTATTTTCATCATGTGTCCAAAATTTCATCACGATTGGCCCCATAGAACCTAATGAAATGGCCCTTAAAGATCGAACCCAAGTACTGAAATAGAATATTTTTGAGAATATTTTTTTCTACTATGCATTTTTTCCAGACTCTTTAACTGATTTCACTTTAGACTGTGATTTTCATCATGTGTCTAAGATTTCAGCACGATTGGCACCATAGAACCTGAAAAAATGGCTTTTGAAGATCGAACCCAAGTCTCGAAATTGAGTACTAGTGTTTGATGATTTTTTCACATATGCAACATATTCCAGATTTAATAAAAGATTTTGTTTGAAAACATTTTTCTCATCACGATCCTAAAATTTCAGCCCGATTTGCTCCAGAGAAACTGATAAAATGGCCCTTAAAGATCGAACCCAAGTACTGAAATAGTGTATTTTTGAGATAATTTTTTTCTCCAATGCAACTTTTTCCAGACTCTATAACTTATTTCGCTTAAGACTGTGATTTTCATCATGTGTCTAAGATTTCAGCACGATTGGCATCATAGAACTTGAGAAAATTGCATTTGAAGATCGAACCCAAGTCTCAAAATAGTGTATTTTTGTGATGATTTTTTCTCCAATGCAACTTTTTCCAGATTTCATAACATATTTCGCTTGAGACCGTTATTTTTATGATGTGTCCAAAATTTCAGCACGATTGGCCCCATAGAACCTGATAAAATGGCCCTTAAAGATCGAACCCAGGTACTGAAATAGTGTATTTTTGTGTTGATTTTTTCTCAAATGCAAGACATTGAAGATTTCATAACTTATTTCGTTTAAAACCGTTATTTTTATGATGTGTCCAAAATTTCAGCACGATTGGCCCCATAGAACCTGATAAAATGTCCCTTATAGATCGAACCCAAGTTCTGAAATAGAATATTTTTGAGAATATATATTTCTCCAATGCAACTTTTTCCAGACTCTATAACTGATTTCGCTTAAGATTGTGAATTTCATGATGTGTCTAAGATTTCAGCACGATTGGCACCATAGAACCTGAAAAAATGGCTTTTGAAGATCGAACCCAAGTCTCAAGAGAGTGTATTTTTGTGATGATTTTTTCTCAAATGCAACTTTTTCCAGATTTCATAACTTATTTCGCTTGAGACCGTTATTTTCATCATGTGTCCAAAATTTCATCACGATTGGCCCCATAGAACCTTATAAAACGGCCCTTAAAGATCGAACCCAAGTACTGAAATAGTGTATTTTTCAGATTATTTTTATCTACAATACAACTTTTTCCAGATTAAATAACTGATTTCGCTAAAGACCGTTATTTTCATTATGTGTCTAAAATTTCAGCACGATTGGCACCATAGAACCTGATAAAATGGCTTTCGAAGATTCAACCCAATTCTCGAAATTGAGTACTAGTGTTTGATGATTTTTTCACATATGCAACATATTCCAGATTAAATAAATGATTTTGTTTGAAAACATTTTTCTTATGACGATCCTAAAATTTCAGCACGATCGGCCCCATAGAACCTGATAAAATGGCCCTTAAAGATCGAACCCAAGTACTGAAATAGTGTATTTTTGAGATAATTTTTTTCTCCAATGCAACTTTTTCCAGACTCTATAACTTATTTCGCTTAAGACTGTGATTTTCATCATGTGTCTTAGATTTCAGCACGATTGGCATCATAGAACTTGAAAAAATTGCATTTGAAGATCGAACCCAAGTCTCAAAATAGTGTATTTTTGTGATGATTTTTTCTCCAATGCAACTTTTTCCAGATTTCATAACATATTTCGCTTGAGACCGTTATTTTTATGATGTGTCCAAAATTTCAGCACGATTGGCCCCATAGACCCTGATAAAATGGCCCTTAAAGATCGAACCCAAGTACTGAAATAGTGTATTTTTGTGTTGATTTTTTCTCAAATGCAACCCATTGAAGATTTCATAACTTATTTCGTTTAAAACCGTTATTTTTATGATGTGTCCAAAATTTCAGCACGATTGGCCCCATAGAACCTGATAAAATGTCCCTTATAGATCGAACCCAAGTTCTGAAATAGAATATTTTTGAGAATATTTTTTTCTCCAATGCAACTTTTTCCAGACTCTATAACTGATTTCGCTTAAGATTGTGAATTTCATGATGTGTCTAAGATTTCAGCACGATTGGCACCATAGAACCTGAAAAAATGGCTTTTGAAGATCGAACCCAAGTCTCAAGAGAGTGTATTTTTGTGATGATTTTTTCTCAAATGCAACTTTTTCCAGATTTCATAACTTATTTCGCATGAGACCGTTATTTTCATCATGTTTCCAAAATTTCATCACGATTGGCCCCATAGAACCTTATAAAACGGCCCTTAAAGATCGAACCCAAGTACTGAAATAGTGTATTTTTCAGATTATTTTTTTCTACAATACAACTTTTTCCAGATTAAATAACTGATTTCGCTAAAGACCGTTATTTTCATTATGTGTCTAAAATTTCAGCACGATTGGCACCATAGAACCTGATAAAATGGCTTTCGAAGATCGAACCCAATTCTCGAAATTGAGTACTAGTGTTTGATGATTTTTTCACATATGCAACATATTCCAGATTAAATAAATGATTTTGTTTGAAAACATTTTTCTTATCACGATCCTAAAATTTCAGCACGATCGGCCCCATAGAACCTGATAAAATGGCCCTTAAATATCGAACCCAAGTACTGAAATAGTGTATTTTTGTGATGATTTTTTCTCCAATACAACTTTTTCCAGATTTTATAACTCATTTCGCTTAAGACCGTTATTTTCATCGTGTGTCCAAAATTTCAGCACGATTAGCCCCATAGAACCTGATGAAATGGCCCTTAAAGATCGAACCCAAGTACTGAAATAGTGTATTTTTGTGATGATTTTTTCTCCAATGCAACTTTTTCCAGATTTCATAACATATTTCGCTTGAGACCGTTATTTTTATGATGTGTCCAAAATTTCAGCACGATTGGCACCATAGAACCTGAAAAAATGGCTTTTGAAGATCGAACCCAAGTCTCGAAATTGAGTACTAGTGTTTGATGATTTTTTCACATATGCAACATATTCCAGATTTAATAAAGGATTTTGTTTGAAAACATTTTTCTCATCACGATCCTAAAATTTCAGCCCGATTTGCTCCAGAGAAACTGATAAAATGGCCCTTAAAGATCGAACCCAAGTACTGAAATAGTGTATTTTTGAGATAATTTTTTTCTCCAATGCAACTTTTTCCAGACTCTATAACTTATTTCGCTTAAGATTGTGATTTTCATCATGTGTCTAAGATTTCAGCACGATTGGCACCATAAAACCTGAAAAAATGGCTTTTGAAGATCGAACCGAAGTCTCAAAATAGTCTATTTTTGTGATGATTTTTTCTCAAATGCAACTTTTTCCAGATTTAATAACTGATTTTGATAAAGACTGTTATTTCTAACATGTGTCCAAAATTACATCACGATTGGCATCAAAGAACCTGATTAAATGGCCCTTAAAGATCGAACTAAAGTTCTGAAATAGTGTATTTTTGTGATGATTTTTTCTCCAATGCAACTTTTTCCAGATTTCATAACATATTTCGCTTGAGACCGTTATTTTTATGATGTGTCCAAAATTTCAGCACGATTGGCCCCATAGAACCTGATAAAATGGCCCTTAAAGATCGAACCCAAGTACTGAAATAGTGTATTTTTGAGATTATTTTTTTCTCCAATACAACTTTTTCCAGATTTTATAACTTATTTCGCTTAAGACCGTTATTTTCATTATGTTTCCAAAATTTCAGCACGATTGGCCCCATAGAACCTGATTACATGGCCCTTAAAGATCGAACTCAAGTTCTGAAATAGTGTATTTTTGAGATAATTTTTTTCTCCAATGCAACTTTTTCCAGACTCTATAACTTATTTCGCTTAAGACTGTGATTTTCATCATGTGTCTTAGATTTCAGCACGATTGGCATCATAGAACTTGAAAAAATTGCATTTGAAGATCGAACCCAAGTCTCAAAATAGTGTATTTTTGTGATGATTTTTTCTCCAATGCAACTTTTTCCAGATTTCATAACATATTTCGCTTGAGACCGTTATTTTTATGATGTGTCCAAAATTTCAGCACGATTGGCCCCATAGAACCTGATAAAATGGCCCTTAAAGATCGAACCCAAGTACTGAAATAGTGTATTTTTGTGTTGATTTTTTCTCAAATGCAACCCATTGAAGATTTCATAACTTATTTCGTTTAAAACCGTTATTTTTATGATGTGTCCAAAATTTCAGCACGATTGGCCCCATAGAACCTGATAAAATGTCCCTTATAGATCGAACCCAAGTTCTGAAATAGAATATTTTTGAGAATATTTTTTTCTCCAATGAAACTTTTTCCAGACTCTATAACTGATTTCGCTTAAGATTGTGAATTTCATGATGTGTCTAAGATTTCAGCACGATTGGCACCATAGAACCTGAAAAAATGGCTTTTGAAGATCGAACCCAAGTCTCAAAATAGTCTATTTTTGTGATGATTTTTTCTCCAATGCAACTTTTTCCAGATTTAATAACTGATTTCGATTAAGACCATTATTTTCATCATGTGTCCAAAATTTCATCACGATTGGCCCCATAGAACCTGATAAAATGGCCCTTAAAGATCGAACCCAAGTACTGAAATAGTGTATTTTTGAGATTATTTTTTTCTCCAATACAACTTTTTCCAGATTTTATAACTAATTTCGCTTAAGACTGTGATTTTCATCATGTGTCTAAGATTTCAGCACGATTGGCACCATAGAACCTGAAAAAATGGCTTTTGAAGATCGAACCCAAGTCTCGAAATTGAGTACTAGTGTTTGATGATTTTTTCACATATGCAACATATTCCAGATTAAATAAATGATTTTGTTTGAAAACATTTTTCTTATCACGATCCTAAAATTTCAGCACGATCGGCCCCATAGAACCTGATAAAATGGCCCTTAAAGATCGAACCCAAGTACTGAAATAGTGTATTTTTGAGATAATTTTTTTCTCCAATGCAACTTTTTCCAGACTCTATAACTTATTTCGCTTAAGACTGTGATTTTCATCATGTGTCTTAGATTTCAGCACGATTGGCATCATAGAACTTGAAAAAATTGCATTTGAAGATCGAACCCAAGTCTCAAAATAGTGTATTTTTGTGATGATTTTTTCTCCAATGCAACTTTTTCCAGATTTCATAACATATTTCGCTTGAGACCGTTATTTTTATGATGTGTCCAAAATTTCAGCACGATTGGCCCCATAGAACCTGATAAAATGTCCCTTATAGATCGAACCCAAGTTCTGAAATAGAATATTTTTGAGAATATTTTTTTCTCCAATGCAACTTTTTCCAGACTCTATAACTGATTTCGCTTAAGATTGTGAATTTCATGATGTGTCTAAGATTTCAGCACGATTGGCACCATAGAACCTGAAAAAATGGCTTTTGAAGATCGAACCCAAGTCTCAAGAGAGTGTATTTTTGTGATGATTTTTTCTCAAATGCAACTTTTTCCAGATTTCATAACTTATTTCGCATGAGACCGTTATTTTCATCATGTTTCCAAAATTTCATCACGATTGGCCCCATAGAACCTTATAAAACGGCCCTTAAAGATCGAACCCAAGTACTGAAATAGTGTATTTTTCAGATTATTTATTTCTACAATACAACTTTTTCCAGATTAAATAACTGATTTCGCTAAAGACCGTTATTTTCATTATGTGTCTAAAATTTCAGCACGATTGGCACCATAGAACCTGATAAAATGGCTTTCGAAGATCGAACCCAATTCTCGAAATTGAGTACTAGTGTTTGATGATTTTTTCACATATGCAACATATTCCAGATTAAATAAATGATTTTGTTTGAAAACATTTTTCTTATCACGATCCTAAAATTTCAGCACGATCGGCCCCATAGAACCTGATAAAATGGCCCTTAAAGATCGAACCCAAGTACTGAAATAGTGTATTTTTGTGATGATTTTTTCTCCAATACAACTTTTTCCAGATTTTATAACTCATTTCGCTTAAGACCGTTATTTTCATCGTGTGTCCAAAATTTCAGCACGATTAGCCCCATAGAACCTGATGAAATGGCCCTTAAAGATCGAACCCAAGTACTGAAATAGTGTATTTTTGTGATGATTTTTTCTCCAATGCAACTTTTTCCAGATTTCATAACATATTTCGCTTGAGACCGTTATTTTTATGATGTGTCCAAAATTTCAGCACGATTGGCACCATAGAACCTGATAAAATGGCTTTCGAAGATCGAACCCAATTCTCGAAATTGAGTACTAGTCTTTGATGATTTTTTCACATATGCAACATATTCCAGATTAAATAAATGATTTTGTTTGAAAACATTTTTCTTATCACGATCCTAAAATTTCAGCACGATCGGCCCCATAGAACCTGATAAAATGGCCCTTAAAGATCGAACCCAAGTACTGAAATAGTGTATTTTTGTGATGATTTTTTCTCCAATACAACTTTTTCCAGATTTTATAACTCATTTCGCTTAAGACCGTTATTTTCATCGTGTGTCCAAAATTTCAGCACGATTAGCCCCATAGAACCTGATGAAATGGCCCTTAAAGATCGAACCCAAGTACTGAAATAGTGTATTTTTGAGATTATTTTTTTCTCCAATACAACTTTTTCCAGATTTTATAACTTATTTCGCTTAAGACCTTTATTTTCATCATGTGTCCAAAATTTCAGCACGATTGGCCGCATAGAACCTGATAAAATGGCCCTTAAAGATCGAACCCAAGTACCGAAATAGTGTATTTTTGTGTTGATTTTTTCTCAAATGCAACCCATTGAAGATTTCATAACTTATTTCGTTTAAAACCGTTATTTTTATGATGTGTCCAAAATTTCAGCACGATTGGCCCCATAGAACCTGATAAAATGGCCCTTAAATATCGAACCCAAGTTCTGAAATAGAATATTTTTGAGAATATTTTTTTCTCCAATGCAACTTTTTCCAGACTCTATAACTGATTTCGCTTAAGATTGTGAATTTCATGATGTGTCTAAGATTTCAGCACGATTGGCACCATAGAACCTGAAAAAATGGCTTTTGAAGATCGAACCCAAGTCTCAAAATAGTGTATTTTTGTGATGATTTTTTCTCAAATGCAACTTTTTCCAGATTTCATAACTTATTTCGCTTGAGACCGTTATTTTCATCATGTGTCCAAAATTTCATCACGATTGGCCCCATAGAACCTTATAAAATGGCCCTTAAAGATCGAACCCAAGTACTGAAATAGTGTATTTTTCAGATTATTTTTTTCTACAATACAACTTTTTCCAGATTAAATAACTGATTTCGCTTAAAACCGTTATTTTCATTATGTGTCTTAAATTTCAGCACGATTGGCACCATAGAACCTGATAAAATGGCTTTCGAAGATCGAACCCAATTCTCGAAATTGAGTACTAGTGTTTGATGATTTTTTCACATATGCAACATATTCCAGATTAAATAAATGATTTTGTTTGAAAACATTTTTCTCATCACGATCCTAAAATTTCAGCCCGATTGGCTCCATAGAAACTGATAAAATGGCCCTTAAAGATCGAACCCAAGTACTGAAATAGTGTATTTTTGAGATTATTTTTTTCTCCAATGCAACTTTTTCCAGACTCTTTAACTGATTTCGCTTAAGATTGTGATTTTCATGATGTGTCTAAGATTTCAGCACGATTGGCACAATAGAACCTGAAAAAATGGCTTTTGAAGATCGAACCCAAGTCTCAAAATAGTGTATTTTTGTGATGATTTTTTCTCAAATGCAACTTTTTCCAGATTTTATAACTTATTTCGCTTGAGACCGTTATTTTCATCATGTGTCCAAAATTTCATCAGGATTGGCCCCATAGAACCTAATGAAATGGCCCTTAAAGATCGAACCCAAGTACTGAAATAGTGTATTTTTGAGATTTTGTTTTTCTCCAATACAACTTTTTCCAGATTTTATACCTTATTTCGCTTGAGACCGTTATTTTCATCATGTGTCCAAAATTTCAGCACGATTGGCCCCATAGAACCTGATAAAATGTCCCTTATAGATCGAACCCAAGTTCTGAAATAGAATATTTTTGAGAATATTTTTTTCTCCAATGCAACTTTTTCCAGACTCTATAACTGATTTCGCTTAAGATTGTGAATTTCATGATGTGTCTAAGATTTCAGCACGATTGGCACCATAGAACCTGAAAAAATGGCTTTTGAAGATCGAACCCAAGTCTCAAGAGAGTGTATTTTTGTGATGATTTTTTCTCAAATGCAACTTTTTCCAGATTTCATAACTTATTTCGCTTGAGACCGTTATTTTCATCATGTGTCCAAAATTTCATCACGATTGGCCCCATAGAACCTTATAAAACGGCCCTTAAAGATCGAACCCAAGTACTGAAATAGTGTATTTTTCAGATTATTTTTTTCTACAATACAACTTTTTCCAGATAAAATAACTGATTTCGCTAAAGACCGTTATTTTCATTATGTGTCTAAAATTTCAGCACGATTGGCACCATAGAACCTGATAAAATGGCTTTCGAAGATCGAACCCAATTCTCGAAATTGAGTACTAGTGTTTGATGATTTTTTCACATATGCAACATATTCCAGATTAAATAAATGATTTTGTTTGAAAACATTTTTCTTATCACGATCCTAAAATTTCAGCACGATCGGCCCCATAGAACCTGATAAAATGGCCCTTAAAGATCGAACCCAAGTACTGAAATAGTGTATTTTTGTGATGATTTTTTCTCCAATACAACTTTTTCCAGATTTTATAACTCATTTCGCTTAAGACCGTTATTTTCATCGTGTGTCCAAAATTTCAGCACGATTAGCCCCATAGAACCTGATGAAATGGCCCTTAAAGATCGAACCCAAGTACTGAAATAGTGTATTTTTGTGATGATTTTTTCTCAAATGCAACTTTTTCCAGATTTCATAACTTATTTCGCTTGAGACCGTTATTTTCATCATGTGTCCAAAATTTCAGCACGATTAGCCCCATAGAACCTGATGAAATGGCCCTTAAAGATCGAACCCAAGTACTGAAATAGTGTATTTTGGTGATTATTTTTTTCTCCAATACAACTTTTTCCAGACTTTATAACTAATTTCGCTTAAGACTGTGATTTTCATCATGTGTCTAAGATTACAGCACGATTGGCACCATAGAACCTGAAAAAATGGCTTTTGAAGATCGAACCCAAGTCTCGAAATTGAGTACTAGTGTTTGATGATTTTTTCACATATGCAACATATTCCAGATTTAATAAAAGATTTTGTTTGAAAACATTTTTCTCATCACGATCCTAAAATTTCAGCCCGATTTGCTCCAGAGAAACTGATAAAATGGCCCTTAAAGATCGAACCCAAGTACTGAAATAGTGTATTTTTGAGATAATTTTTTTCTCCAATGCAACTTTTTCCAGACTCTATAACTTATTTCGCTTAAGATTGTGATTTTCATCATGTGTCTAAGATTTCAGCACGATTGGCACCATAAAACCTGAAAAAATGGCTTTTGAAGATCGAACCGAAGTCTCAAAATAGTCTATTTTTGTGATGATTTTTTCTCAAATGCAACTTTTTCCAGATTTAATAACTGATTTTGATAAAGACTGTTATTTCTAACATGTGTCCAAAATTACATCACGATTGGCATCAAAGAACCTGATTAAATGGCCCTTAAAGATCGAACTAAAGTTCTGAAATAGTGTATTTTTGTGATGATTTTTTCTCCAATGCAACTTTTTCCAGATTTCATAACATATTTCGCTTGAGACCGTTATTTTTATGATGTGTCCAAAATTTCAGCACGATTGGCCCCATAGAACCTGATAAAATGGCCCTTAAAGATCGAACCCAAGTACTGAAATAGTGTATTTTTGAGATTATTTATTTCTCCAATACAACTTTTTCCAGATTTTATAACTTATTTCGCTTAAGACCGTTATTTTCATCATGTGTCCAAAATTTCAGCACGATTGGCCGCATAGAACCTGATAAAATGGCCCTTAAAGAACGAACCCAAGTACCGAAATAGTGTATTTTTGTGTTGATTTTTTCTCAAATGCAACCCATTGAAGATTTCATAACTTATATCGTATAAAACCGTTATTTTTATGATGTGTCCAAAATTTCAGCACGATTGGCCCCATAGAACCTGATAAAATGTCCCTTATATATCGAACCCAAGTTCTGAAATAGAATATTTTTGAGAATATTTTTTTCTCCAATGCAACTTTTTCCAGACTCTATAACTGATTTCGCTTAAGATTGTGATTTTCATGATGTGTCTAAGATTTCAGCACGATTGGCACCATAGAACCTGATAAAATGGCTTTCGAAGATCGAACCCAATTCTCGAAATTGAGTACTAGTGTTTGATGATTTTTTCACATATGCAACATATTCCAGATTAAATAAATGATTTTGTTTGAAAACATTTTTCTCATCACGATCCTAAAATTTCAGCCCGATTGGCTCCATAGAAACTGATAAAATGGCCCTTAAAGATCGAACCCAAGTACTGAAATAGTGTATTTTTGAGATTTTTTTTTTCTCCAATGCAACTTTTTCCAGACTCTATAACTGATTTCGCTTAAGATTGTGATTTTCATGATGTGTCTAAGATTTCAGCACGATTGGCACAATAGAACCTGAAAAAATGGCTTTTGAAGATCGAACCCAAGTCTCAAAATAGTGTATTTTTGTGATGATTTTTTCTCAAATGCAACTTTTTCCAGATTTTATAACTTATTTCGCTTGAGACCGTTATTTTCATCATGTGTCCAAAATTTCATCAGGATTGGCCCCATAGAACCTAATGAAATGGCCTATAAAGATCGAACCCAAGTACTGAAATAGTGTATTTTTGAGATTTTTTTTTTCTCCAATACAACTTTTTCCAGATTTTATACCTTATTTCGCTTGAGACCGTTATTTTCATCATGTGTCCAAAATTTCATCAGGATTGGCCCCATAGAACCTAATGAAATGGCCCTTAAAGATCGAACCCAAGTACTGAAATAGTGTATTTTTGAGATTATTTTTTTCACCAATGCAACTTTTTCCAGACTCTATAACTGATTTCGCTTAAGATTGTGATTTTCATCATGTGTCTAAGATTTCAGCACGATTGGCACAATAGAACCTGAAAAAATGGCTTTTGAAGATCGAACCCAAGTCTCAAAATAGTGTATTTTTGTGATGATTTTTTCTCAAATGCAACTTTTTCCAGATTTCATAACTTATTTCGCTTGAGACCGTTATTTTCATCATGTGTCCAAAGTTTCATCACGATTGGCCCCATAGAACCTAATGAAATGGCCCTTAAAGATCGAACCCAAGTACTGAAATAGAATATTTTTGAGAATATTTTTTTCTACTATGCATTTTTTCCAGACTCTTTAACTGATTTCACTTAAAACTGTGATTTTCATCATGTGTCTAAGATTTCAGCACGATTGGCACCATAGAACCTGAAAAAATGGCTTTTGAAGATCGAACCCAAGTCTCAAAATAGTCTATTTTTGTGATGATTTTTTCTCCAATGCAACTTTTTCCAGATTTAATAACTGATTTCGATTAAGACCATTATTTTCATCATGTGTCCAAAATTTCATCACGATTGGCCCCATAGAACCTGATAAAATGGCCCTTAAAGATCGAACCCAAGTACTGAAATAGTGTATTTTTGAGATTATTTTTTTCTCCAATACAACTTTTTCCAGATTTTATAACTTATTTCGCTTAAGACCGTTATTTTCATTATGTTTCCAAAATTTCAGCACGATTGGCCCCATAGAACCTGATTACATGGCCCTTAAAGATCGAACTCAAGTTCTGAAATAGTGTATTTTGGTGATTATTTTTTTCTCCAATACAACTTATTCCAGACTTTATAACTTATTTCGCTTAAGACTGTGATTTTCATCATGTTTCTAAGATTTCAGCACGATTGGCACCATAGAACCTGAAAAAATGGCATTTGAAGATCGAACACAAGTCTCGAAATTGAGTACTAGTGTTTGATGATTTTTTCACATATGCAACATATTCCAGATTTAATAAAAGATTTTGTTTGAAAACATTTTTCTCATCACGATCCTAAAATTTCAGCCCGATTTGCTCCAGAGAAACTGATAAAATGGCCCTTAAAGATCAAACCCAAGTACTGAAATAGTGTATTTTTGAGATAATTTTTTTCTCCAATGCAACTTTTTCCAGACTCTATAACTGATTTCGCTAAAGATTGTGAATTTCATCATGTGTCTAAGATTTCAGCACGATTGGCATCATAGAACTTGAAAAAATTGCATTTGAAGATCGAACCCAAGTCTCAAAATAGTGTATTTTTGTGATGATTTTTTCTCCAATGCAACTTTTTCCAGGTTTCATAACATATTTCGCTTGAGACCGTTATTTTTATGATGTGTCCAAAATTTCAGCACGATTGGCCCCATAGAACCTGATAAAATGGCCCTTATATATCGAACCCAAGTTCTGAAATAGAATATTTTTGAGAATAATTTTTTCTCCAATGCAACTTTTTCCAGACTCTATAACTGATTTCGCTAAAGATTGTGAATTTCATCATGTGTCTAAGATTTCAGCACGATTGGCATCATAGAACTTGAAAAAATTGCATTTGAAGATCGAACCCAAGTCTCAAAATAGTGTATTTTTGTGATGATTTTTTCTCCAATGCAACTTTTTCCAAGTTTCATAACATATTTCGCTTGAGACCGTTATTTTTATGATGTGTCCAAAATTTCAGCACGATTGGCCCCATAGAACCTGATAAAATGGCCCTTAAAGATCGAACCCAAGTACTGAAATAGTGTATTTTTGTGTTGATTTTTTCTCAAATGCAACCCATTGAAGATTTCATAACTTATTTCGTTTAAAACCGTTATTTTTATGATGTGTCCAAAATTATAGCACGATTGGCCCCATAGAACCTGATAAAATGTCCCTTATAGATCGAACCCAAGTTCTGAAATAGAATATTTTTGAGAATATTTTTTTCTCCAATGCAACTTTTTCCAGACTCTATAACTGATTTCGCTTAAGATTGTGAATTTCATGATGTGTCTAAGATTTCAGCACGATTGGCACCATAGAACCTGATAAAATGGCTTTCGAAGATCGAACCCAATTCTCGAAATTGAGTACTAGTGTTTGATGATTTTTTCACATATGCAACATATTCCAGATTAAATAAATGATTTTGTTTGAAAACATTTTTCTTATCACGATCCTAAAATTTCAGCACGATCGGCCCCATAGAACCTGATAAAATGGCCCTTAAAGATCGAACCCAAGTACTGAAATAGTGTATTTTTGTGATGATTTTTTCTCCAATACAACTTTTTCCAGATTTTATAACTCATTTCGCTTAAGACTGTGATTTTCATCATGTGTCCAAAATTTCATCAGGATTGGCCCCATAATCGAACCCAAGTACTGAAATAGTGTATTTTTGAGATTTTTTTTTTCTCCAATACAACTTTTTCCAGATTTTATACCTTATTTCACTTAAGACTGTGATTTTCATCATGCGTCTAAGATTTCAGCACGATTGGCACCATAGAACCTGAAAAAATGGCTTTTGAAGATCGAACCCAAGTCTCAAAATAGTCTATTTTTGTGATGATTTTTTCTCCAATGCAAATTTTTCCAGATTTAATAACTGATTTCGATTAAGACCATTATTTTCATCATGTTTCCAAAATTTCATCACGATTGGCCCCATAGAACCTGATAAAATGGCCCTTAAAGATCGAACCCAAGTACTGAAATAGTGTATTTTTGTGATGATTTTTTCTCCAATACAACTTTTTCAGGATTTTATAACTCATTTCGCTTAAGACCGTTATTTTCATCGTGTGTCCAAAATTTCAGCACGATTAGCCCCATAGAACCTGATGAAATGGCCCTTAAAGATCGAACCCAAGTACTGAAATAGTGTATTTTTGTGATGATTTTTTCTCAAATGCAACTTTTTCCAGATTTCATAACTTATTTCGCTTGAGACCGTTATTTTCATCATGTGTCCAAAATTTCAGCACGAGTAGCCCAATAGAACCTGATGAAATGGCCCTTAAAGATCGAACCCAAGTACTGAAATAGTGTATTTTGGTGATTATTTTTTTCTCCAATACAACTTTTTCCAGACTTTATAACTAATTTCGCTTAAGACTGTGATTTTCATCATGTGTCTAAGATTTCAGCACGATTGGCACAATAGAACCTGATAAAATGGCCCTTAAAGATCGAACCCAAGTACTGAAATAGAATATTTTTGAGAATATTTTTTTCTACTATGCATTTTTTCCAGACTCTATAATTGATTTCACTTAAGACTGTGGTTTTCATCATGTGTCTAAGATTTCAGCACGATTGGCACCATAGAACCTGAAAAAATGGCTTTTGAAGATCGAACCCAAGTCTCAAAATAGTCTATTTTTGTGATGATTTTTTCTCCAATGCAAATTTTTCCAGATTTAATAACTGATTTCGATTAAGACCATTATTTTCATCATGTTTCCAAAATTTCATCACGATTGGCCCCATAGAACCTGATAAAATGGCCCTTAAAGATCGAACCCAAGTACTGAAATAGTGTATTTTTGAGAATATTTTTTTCACCAATGCAACTTTTCCAGACTCTATAACTGATTTCGCTTAAGATTGTGATTTTCATCATGTGTCTAAGATTTCAGCACGATTGGCACAATAGAACCTGAAAAAATGGCTTTTGAAGATCGAACCCAAGTCTCAAAATAGTGTATTTTTGTGATGATTTTTTCTCAAATGCAACTTTTTCCAGATTTCATAACTTATTTCGCTTGAGACCGTTATTTTCATCATGTGTCCAAAATTTCATCACGATTGGCCCCATAGAACCTAATGAAATGGCCCTTAAAGATCGAACCCAAGTACTGAAATAGAATATTTTTGAGAATATTTTTTTCTACTATGCATTTTTTCCAGACTCTTTAACTGATTTCACTTTAGACTGTGATTTTCATCATGTGTCTAAGATTTCAGCACGATTGGCACCATAGAACCTGAAAAAATGGCTTTTGAAGATCGAACCCAAGTCTCAAAATAGTCTATTTTTGTGATGATTTTTTCTCCAATGCAACTTTTTCCAGATTTAATAACTGATTTCGATTAAGACCATTATTTTCATCATGTTTCCAAAATTTCATCACGATTGGCCCCATAGAACCTGATAAAATGGCCCTTAAAGATCGAACCCAAGTACTGAAATAGTGTATTTTTGAGAATATTTTTTTCACCAATGCAACTTTTTCCAGACTCTATAACTGATTTCGCTTAAGATTGTGATTTTCATCATGTGTCTAAGATTTCAGCACGATTGGCACAATAGAACCTGAAAAAATGGCTTTTGAAGATCGAACCCAAGTCTCAAAATAGTGTATTTTTGTGATGATTTTTTCTCAAATGCAACTTTTTCCAGATTTCATAACTTATTTCGCTTGAGACCGTTATTTTCATCATGTGTCCAAAATTTCATCACGATTGGCCCCATAGAACCTAATGAAATGGCCCTTAAAGATCGAACCCAAGTACTGAAATAGAATATTTTTGAGAATATTTTTTTCTACTATGCATTTTTTCCAGACTCTTTAACTGATTTCACTTTAGACTGTGATTTTCATCATGTGTCTAAGATTTCAGCACGATTGGCACCATAGAACCTGAAAAAATGGCTTTTGAAGATCGAACCCAAGTCTCGAAATTGAGTACTAGTGTTTGATGATTTTTTCACATATGCAACATATTCCAGATTTAATAAAAGATTTTGTTTGAAAACATTTTTCTCATCACGATCCTAAAATTTCAGCCCGATTTGCTCCAGAGAAACTGATAAAATGGCCCTTAAAGATCGAACCCAAGTACTGAAATAGTGTATTTTTGAGATAATTTTTTTCTCCAATGCAACTTTTTCCAGACTCTATAACTTATTTCGCTTAAGACTGTGATTTTCATCATGTGTCTAAGATTTCAGCACGATTGGCATCATAGAACTTGAGAAAATTGCATTTGAAGATCGAACCCAAGTCTCAAAATAGTGTATTTTTGTGATGATTTTTTCTCCAATGCAACTTTTTCCAGATTTCATAACATATTTCGCTTGAGACCGTTATTTTTATGATGTGTCCAAAATTTCAGCACGATTGGCCCCATAGAACCTGATAAAATGGCCCTTAAAGATCGAACCCAGGTACTGAAATAGTGTATTTTTGTGTTGATTTTTTCTCAAATGCAAGACATTGAAGATTTCATAACTTATTTCGTTTAAAACCGTTATTTTTATGATGTGTCCAAAATTTCAGCACGATTGGCCCCATAGAACCTGATAAAATGTCCCTTATAGATCGAACCCAAGTTCTGAAATAGAATATTTTTGAGAATATATATTTCTCCAATGCAACTTTTTCCAGACTCTATAACTGATTTCGCTTAAGATTGTGAATTTCATGATGTGTCTAAGATTTCAGCACGATTGGCACCATAGAACCTGAAAAAATGGCTTTTGAAGATCGAACCCAAGTCTCAAGAGAGTGTATTTTTGTGATGATTTTTTCTCAAATGCAACTTTTTCCAGATTTCATAACTTATTTCGCTTGAGACCGTTATTTTCATCATGTGTCCAAAATTTCATCACGATTGGCCCCATAGAACCTTATAAAACGGCCCTTAAAGATCGAACCCAAGTACTGAAATAGTGTATTTTTCAGATTATTTTTATCTACAATACAACTTTTTCCAGATTAAATAACTGATTTCGCTAAAGACCGTTATTTTCATTATGTGTCTAAAATTTCAGCACGATTGGCACCATAGAACCTGATAAAATGGCTTTCGAAGATTCAACCCAATTCTCGAAATTGAGTACTAGTGTTTGATGATTTTTTCACATATGCAACATATTCCAGATTTAATAAAAGATTTTGTTTGAAAACATTTTTCTCATCACGATCCTAAAATTTCAGCCCGATTTGCTCCAGAGAAACTGATAAAATGGCCCTTAAAGATCGAACCCAAGTACTGAAATAGTGTATTTTTGAGATAATTTTTTTCTCCAATGCAACTTTTTCCAGACTCTATAACTTATTTCGCTTAAGATTGTGATTTTCATCATGTGTCTAAGATTTCAGCACGATTGGCACCATAGAACCTGAAAAAATGGCTTTTGAAGATCGAACCGAAGTCTCAAAATAGTCTATTTTTGTGATGATTTTTCCTCAAATGCAACTTTTTCCAGATTTAATAACTGATTTTGATAAAGACTGTTATATCTAACATGTGTCCAAAATTACATCACGATTGGCACCAAAGAACCTGATTAAATGGCCCTTAAAGATCGAACTCAAGTTCTGAAATAGTGTATTTTTGTGATGATTTTTTCTCCAATGCAACTTTTTCCAGATTTCATAACATATTTCGCTTGAGACCGTTATTTTTATGATGTGTCCAAAATTTCAGCACGATTGGCCCCATAGAACCTGATAAAATGGCCCTTAAAGATCGAACCCAAGTACTGAAATAGTGTATTTTTGAGATTATTTTTTTCTCCAATACAACTTTTTCCAGATTTTATAACTTATTTCGCTTAAGACCGTTATTTTCATCATGTGTCCAAAATTTCAGCACGATTGGCCGCATAGAACCTGATAAAATGGCCCTTAAAGATCGAACCCAAGTACCGAAATAGTGTATTTTTGTGTTGATTTTTTCTCAAATGCAACCCATTGAAGATTTCATAACTTATTTCGTTTAAAACCGTTATTTTTATGATGTGTCCAAAATTTCAGCACGATTGGCCCCATAGAACCTGATAAAATGGCCCTTAAATATCGAACCCAAGTTCTGAAATAGAATATTTTTGAGAATATTTTTTTCTCCAATGCAACTTTTTCCAGACTCTATAACTGATTTCGCTTAAGATTGTGAATTTCATGATGTGTCTAAGATTTCAGCACGATTGGCACCATAGAACCTGAAAAAATGGCTTTTGAAGATCGAACCCAAGTCTCAAAATAGTGTATTTTTGTGATGATTTTTTCTCAAATGCAACTTTTTCCAGATTTCATAACTTATTTCGCTTGAGACCGTTATTTTCATCATGTGTCCAAAATTTCATCACGATTGGCCCCATTGAACCTTATAAAATGGCCCTTAAAGATCGAACCCAAGTACTGAAATAGTGTATTTTTCAGATTATTTTTTTCTACAATACAACTTTTTCCAGATTAAATAACTGATTTCGCTTAAAACCGTTATTTTCATTATGTGTCTTAAATTTCAGCACGATTGGCACCATAGAACCTGATAAAATGGCTTTCGAAGATCGAACCCAATTCTCGAAATTGAGTACTAGTGTTTGATGATTTTTTCACATATGCAACATATTCCAGATTAAATAAATGATTTTGTTTGAAAACATTTTTCTCATCACGATCCTAAAATTTCAGCCCGATTGGCTCCATAGAAACTGATAAAATGGCCCTTAAAGATCGAACCCAAGTACTGAAATAGTGTATTTTTGAGATTATTTTTTTCTCCAATGCAACTTTTTCCAGACTCTTTAACTGATTTCGCTTAAGATTGTGATTTTCATGATGTGTCTAAGATTTCAGCACGATTGGCACAATAGAACCTGAAAAAATGGCTTTTGAAGATCGAACCCAAGTCTCAAAATAGTGTATTTTTGTGATGATTTTTTCTCAAATGCAACTTTTTCCAGATTTTATAACTTATTTCGCTTGAGACCGTTATTTTCATCATGTGTCCAAAATTTCATCAGGATTGGCCCCATAGAACCTAATGAAATGGCCCTTAAAGATCGAACCCAAGTACTGAAATAGTGTATTTTTGAGATTTTGTTTTTCTCCAATACAACTTTTTCCAGATTTTATACCTTATTTCGCTTGAGACCGTTATTTTCATCATGTGTCCAAAATTTCAGCACGATTGGCCCCATAGAACCTGATAAAATGTCCCTTATAGATCGAACCCAAGTTCTGAAATAGAATATTTTTGAGAATATTTTTTTCTCCAATGCAACTTTTTCCAGACTCTATAACTGATTTCGCTTAAGATTGTGAATTTCATGATGTGTCTAAGATTTCAGCACGATTGGCACCATAGAACCTGAAAAAATGGCTTTTGAAGATCGAACCCAAGTCTCAAGAGAGTGTATTTTTGTGATGATTTTTTCTCAAATGCAACTTTTTCCAGATTTCATAACTTATTTCGCTTGAGACCGTTATTTTCATCATGTGTCCAAAATTTCATCACGATTGGCCCCATAGAACCTTATTAAACGGCCCTTAAAGATCGAACCCAAGTACTGAAATAGTGTATTTTTCAGATTATTTTTTTCTACAATACAACTTTTTCCAGATAAAATAACTGATTTCGCTAAAGACCGTTATTTTCATTATGTGTCTAAAATTTCAGCACGATTGGCACCATAGAACCTGATAAAATGGCTTTCGAAGATCGAACCCAATTCTCGAAATTGAGTACTAGTGTTTGATGATTTTTTCACATATGCAACATATTCCAGATTAAATAAATGATTTTGTTTGAAAACATTTTTCTTATCACGATCCTAAAATTTCAGCACGATCGGCCCCATAGAACCTGATAAAATGGCCCTTAAAGATCGAACCCAAGTACTGAAATAGTGTATTTTTGTGATGATTTTTTCTCCAATACAACTTTTTCCAGATTTTATAACTCATTTCGCTTAAGACCGTTATTTTCATCGTGTGTCCAAAATTTCAGCACGATTAGCCCCATAGAACCTGATGAAATGGCCCTTAAAGATCGAACCCAAGTACTGAAATAGTGTATTTTTGTGATGATTTTTTCTCAAATGCAACTTTTTCCAGATTTCATAACTTATTTCGCTTGAGACCGTTATTTTCATCATGTGTCCAAAATTTCAGCACGATTAGCCCCATAGAACCTGATGAAATGGCCCTTAAAGATCGAACCCAAGTACTGAAATAGTGTATTTTGGTGATTATTTTTTTCTCCAATACAACTTTTTCCAGACTTTATAACTAATTTCGCTTAAGACTGTGATTTTCATCATGTGTCTAAGATTACAGCACGATTGGCACCATAGAACCTGAAAAAATGGCTTTTGAAGATCGAACCCAAGTCTCGAAATTGAGTACTAGTGTTTGATGATTTTTTCACATATGCAACATATTCCAGATTTAATAAAAGATTTTGTTTGAAAACATTTTTCTCATCACGATCCTAAAATTTCAGCCCGATTTGCTCCAGAGAAACTGATAAAATGGCCCTTAAAGATCGAACCCAAGTACTGAAATAGTGTATTTTTGAGATAATTTTTTTCTCCAATGCAACTTTTTCCAGACTCTATAACTTATTTCGCTTAAGATTGTGATTTTCATCATGTGTCTAAGATTTCAGCACGATTGGCACCATAAAACCTGAAAAAATGGCTTTTGAAGATCGAACCGAAGTCTCAAAATAGTCTATTTTTGTGATGATTTTTTCTCAAATGCAACTTTTTCCAGATTTAATAACTGATTTTGATAAAGACTGTTATTTCTAACATGTGTCCAAAATTACATCACGATTGGCATCAAAGAACCTGATTAAATGGCCCTTAAAGATCGAACTAAAGTTCTGAAATAGTGTATTTTTGTGATGATTTTTTCTCCAATGCAACTTTTTCCAGATTTCATAACATATTTCGCTTGAGACCGTTATTTTTATGATGTGTCCAAAATTTCAGCACGATTGGCCCCATAGAACCTGATAAAATGGCCCTTAAAGATCGAACCCAAGTACTGAAATAGTGTATTTTTGAGATTATTTATTTCTCCAATACAACTTTTTCCAGATTTTATAACTTATTTCGCTTAAGACCGTTATTTTCATCATGTGTCCAAAATTTCAGCACGATTGGCCGCATAGAACCTGATAAAATGGCCCTTAAAGAACGAACCCAAGTACCGAAATAGTGTATTTTTGAGATTATTTATTTCTCCAATACAACTTTTTCCAGATTTTATAACTTATTTCGCTTAAGACCGTTATTTTCATCATGTGTCCAAAATTTCAGCACGATTGGCCGCATAGAACCTGATAAAATGGCCCTTAAAGAACGAACCCAAGTACCGAAATAGTGTATTTTTGTGTTGATTTTTTCTCAAATGCAACCCATTGAAGATTTCATAACTTATATCGTATAAAACCGTTATTTTTATGATGTGTCCAAAATTTCAGCACGATTGGCCCCATAGAACCTGATAAAATGTCCCTTATATATCGAACCCAAGTTCTGAAATAGAATATTTTTGAGAATATTTTTTTCTCCAATGCAACTTTTTCCAGACTCTATAACTGATTTCGCTTAAGATTGTGATTTTCATGATGTGTCTAAGATTTCAGCACGATTGGCACCATAGAACCTGATAAAATGGCTTTCTAAGATCGAACCCAATTCTCGAAATTGAGTACTAGTGTTTGATGATTTTTTCACATATGCAACATATTCCAGATTAAATAAATGATTTTGTTTGAAAACATTTTTCTCATCACGATCCTAAAATTTCAGCCCGATTGGCTCCATAGAAACTGATAAAATGGCCCTTAAAGATCGAACCCAAGTACTGAAATAGTGTATTTTTGAGATTTTTTTTTTCTCCAATGCAACTTTTTCCAGACTCTATAACTGATTTCGCTTAAGATTGTGATTTTCATGATGTGTCTAAGATTTCAGCACGATTGGCACAATAGAACCTGAAAAAATGGCTTTTGAAGATCGAACCCAAGTCTCAAAATAGTGTATTTTTGTGATGATTTTTTCTCAAATGCAACTTTTTCCAGATTTTATAACTTATTTCGCTTGAGACCGTTATTTTCATCATGTGTCCAAAATTTCATCAGGATTGGCCCCATAGAACCTAATGAAATGGCCTATAAAGATCGAACCCAAGTACTGAAATAGTGTATTTTTGAGATTTTTTTTTTCTCCAATACAACTTTTTCCAGATTTTATACCTTATTTCGCTTGAGACCGTTATTTTCATCATGTGTCCAAAATTTCATCAGGATTGGCCCCATAGAACCTAATGAAATGGCCCTTAAAGATCGAACCCAAGTACTGAAATAGTGTATTTTTGAGATTATTTTTTTCACCAATGCAACTTTTTCCAGACTCTATAACTGATTTCGCTTAAGATTGTGATTTTCATCATGTGTCTAAGATTTCAGCACGATTGGCACAATAGAACCTGAAAAAATGGCTTTTGAAGATCGAACCCAAGTCTCAAAATAGTGTATTTTTGTGATGATTTTTTCTCAAATGCAACTTTTTCCAGATTTCATAACTTATTTCGCTTGAGACCGTTATTTTCATCATGTGTCCAAAGTTTCATCACGATTGGCCCCATAGAACCTAATGAAATGGCCCTTAAAGATCGAACCCAAGTACTGAAATAGAATATTTTTGAGAATATTTTTTTCTACTATGCATTTTTTCCAGACTCTTTAACTGATTTCACTTAAGACTGTGATTTTCATCATGTGTCTAAGATTTCAGCACGATTGGCACCATAGAACCTGAAAAAATGGCTTTTGAAGATCGAACCCAAGTCTCAAAATAGTCTATTTTTGTGATGATTTTTTCTCCAATGCAACTTTTTCCAGATTTAATAACTGATTTCGATTAAGACCATTATTTTCATCATGTGTCCAAAATTTCATCACGATTGGCCCCATAGAACCTGATAAAATGGCCCTTAAAGATCGAACCCAAGTACTGAAATAGTGTATTTTTGAGATTATTTTTTTCTCCAATACAACTTTTTCCAGATTTTATAACTTATTTCGCTTAAGACCGTTATTTTCATTATGTTTCCAAAATTTCAGCACGATTGGCCCCATAGAACCTGATTACATGGCCCTTAAAGATCGAACTCAAGTTCTGAAATAGTGTATTTTGGTGATTATTTTTTTCTCCAATACAACTTATTCCAGACTTTATAACTTATTTCGCTTAAGACTGTGATTTTCATCATGTGTCTAAGATTTCAGCACGATTGGCACCATAGAACCTGAAAAAATGGCATTTGAAGATCGAACACAAGTCTCGAAATTGAGTACTAGTGTTTGATGATTTTTTCACATATGCAACATATTCCAGATTTAATAAAAGATTTTGTTTGAAAACATTTTTCTCATCACGATCCTAAAATTTCAGCCCGATTTGCTCCAGAGAAACTGATAAAATGGCCCTTAAAGATCAAACCCAAGTACTGAAATAGTGTATTTTTGAGATAATTTTTTTCTCCAATGCAACTTTTTCCAGACTCTATAACTGATTTCGCTAAAGATTGTGAATTTCATCATGTGTCTAAGATTTCAGCACGATTGGCATCATAGAACTTGAAAAAATTGCTTTTGAAGATCGAACCCAAGTCTCAAAATAGTGTATTTTTGTGATGATTTTTTCTCCAATGCAACTTTTTCCAGGTTTCATAACATATTTCGCTTGAGACCGTTATTTTTATGATGTGTCCAAAATTTCAGCACGATTGGCCCCATAGAACCTGATAAAATGGCCCTTATATATCGAACCCAAGTTCTGAAATAGAATATTTTTGAGAATATTTTTTTCTCCAATGCAACTTTTTCCAGACTCTATAACTGATTTCGCTAAAGATTGTGAATTTCATCATGTGTCTAAGATTTCATCACGATTGGCCCCATAGAACCTGATAAAATGGCCCTTAAAGATCGAACCCAAGTACTGAAATAGTGTATTTTTGTGATGATTTTTTCTCCAATACAACTTTTTCAGGATTTTATAACTCATTTCGCTTAAGACCGTTATTTTCATCGTGTGTCCAAAATTTCAGCACGATTAGCCCCATAGAACCTGATGAAATGGCCCTTAAAGATCGAACCCAAGTACTGAAATAGTGTATTTTTGTGATGATTTTTTCTCAAATGCAACTTTTTCCAGATTTCATAACTTATTTCGCTTGAGACCGTTATTTTCATCATGTGTCCAAAATTTCAGCACGAGTAGCCCCATAGAACCTGATGAAATGGCCCTTAAAGATCGAACCCAAGTACTGAAATAGTGTATTTTGGTGATTATTTTTTTCTCCAATACAACTTTTTCCAGACTTTATAACTAATTTCGCTTAAGACTGTGATTTTCATCATGTGTCTAAGATTTCAGCACGATTGGCACCATAGAACCTGATAAAATGGCCCTTAAAGATCGAACCCAAGTACTGAAATAGAATATTTTTGAGAATATTTTTTTCTACTATGCATTTTTTCCAGACTCTATAATTGATTTCACTTAAGACTGTGGTTTTCATCATGTGTCTAAGATTTCAGCACGATTGGCACCATAGAACCTGAAAAAATGGCTTTTGAAGATCGAACCCAAGTCTCAAAATAGTCTATTTTTGTGATGATTTTTTCTCCAATGCAAATTTTTCCAGATTTAATAACTGATTTCGATTAAGACCATTATTTTCATCATGTTTCCAAAATTTCATCACGATTGGCCCCATAGAACCTGATAAAATGGCCCTTAAAGATCGAACCCAAGTACTGAAATAGTGTATTTTTGAGAATATTTTTTTCACCAATGCAACTTTTCCAGACTCTATAACTGATTTCGCTTAAGATTGTGATTTTCATCATGTGTCTAAGATTTCAGCACGATTGGCACAACAGAACCTGAAAAAATGGCTTTTGAAGATCGAACCCAAGTCTCAAAATAGTGTATTTTTGTGATGATTTTTTCTCAAATGCAACTTTTTCCAGATTTCATAACTTATTTCGCTTGAGACCGTTATTTTCATCATGTGTCCAAAATTTCATCACGATTGGCCCCATAGAACCTAATGAAATGGCCCTTAAAGATCGAACCCAAGTACTGAAATAGAATATTTTTGAGAATATTTTTTTCTACTATGCATTTTTTCCAGACTCTTTAACTGATTTCACTTTAGACTGTGATTTTCATCATGTGTCTAAGATTTCAGCACGATTGGCACCATAGAACCTGAAAAAATGGCTTTTGAAGATCGAACCCAAGTCTCAAAATAGTCTATTTTTGTGATGATTTTTTCTCCAATGCAACTTTTTCCAGATTTAATAACTGATTTCGATTAAGACCATTATTTTCATCATGTTTCCAAAATTTCATCACGATTGGCCCCATAGAACCTGATAAAATGGCCCTTAAAGATCGAACCCAAGTACTGAAATAGTGTATTTTTGAGAATATTTTTTTCACCAATGCAACTTTTTCCAGACTCTATAACTGATTTCGCTTAAGATTGTGATTTTCATCATGTGTCTAAGATTTCAGCACGATTGGCACAATAGAACCTGAAAAAATGGCTTTTGAAGATCGAACCCAAGTCTCAAAATAGTGTATTTTTGTGATGATTTTTTCTCAAATGCAACTTTTTCCAGATTTCATAACTTATTTCGCTTGAGACCGTTATTTTCATCATGTGTCCAAAATTTCATCACGATTGGCCCCATAGAACCTAATGAAATGGCCCTTAAAGATCGAACCCAAGTACTGAAATAGAATATTTTTGAGAATATTTTTTTCTACTATGCATTTTTTCCAGACTCTTTAACTGATTTCACTTTAGACTGTGATTTTCATCATGTGTCTAAGATTTCAGCACGATTGGCACCATAGAACCTGAAAAAATGGCTTTTGAAGATCGAACCCAAGTCTCAAAATAGTCTATTTTTGTGATGATTTTTTCTCCAATGCAACTTTTTCCAGATTTAATAACTGATTTCGATTAAGACCATTATTTTCATCATGTTTCCAAAATTTCATCACGATTGGCCCCATAGAACCTGATAAAATGGCCCTTAAAGATCGAACCCAAGTACTGAAATAGTGTATTTTTGAGAATATTTTTTTCACCAATGCAACTTTTTCCAGACTCTATAACTGATTTCGCTTAAGATTGTGATTTTCATCATGTGTCTAAGATTTCAGCACGATTGGCACAATAGAACCTGAAAAAATGGCTTTTGAAGATCGAACCCAAGTCTCAAAATAGTGTATTTTTGTGATGATTTTTTCTCAAATGCAACTTTTTCCAGATTTCATAACTTATTTCGCTTGAGACCGTTATTTTCATCATGTGTCCAAAATTTCATCACGATTGGCCCCATAGAACCTAATGAAATGGCCCTTAAAGATCGAACCCAAGTACTGAAATAGAATATTTTTGAGAATATTTTTTTCTACTATGCATTTTTTCCAGACTCTTTAACTGATTTCACTTTAGACTGTGATTTTCATCATGTGTCTAAGATTTCAGCACGATTGGCACCATAGAACCTGAAAAAATGGCTTTTGAAGATCGAACCCAAGTCTCGAAATTGAGTACTAGTGTTTGATGATTTTTTCACATATGCAACATATTCCAGATTTAATAAAAGATTTTGTTTGAAAACATTTTTCTCATCACGATCCTAAAATTTCAGCCCGATTTGCTACAGAGAAACTGATAAAATGGCCCTTAAAGATCGAACCCAAGTACTGAAATAGTGTATTTTTGAGATAATTTTTTTCTCCAATGCAACTTTTTCCAGACTCTATAACTTATTTCGCTTAAGACTGTGATTTTCATCATGTGTCTAAGATTTCAGCACGATTGGCATCATAGAACTTGAGAAAATTGCATTTGAAGATCGAACCCAAGTCTCAAAATAGTGTATTTTTGTGATGATTTTTTCTCCAATGCAAATTTTTCCAGATTTCATAACATATTTCGCTTTAGACCGTTATTTTTATGATGTGTCCAAAATTTCAGCACGATTGGCCCCATAGAACCTGATAAAATGGCCCTTAAAGATCGAACCCAAGTACTGAAATAGTGTATTTTTGTGTTGATTTTTTCTCAAATGCAAGACATTGAAGATTTCATAACTTATTTCGTTTAAAACCGTTATTTTTATGATGTGTCCAAAATTTCAGCACGATTGGCCGCATAGAACCTGATAAAATGGCCCTTAAAGAACGAACCCAAGTACCGAAATAGTGTATTTTTGAGATTATTTATTTCTCCAGTACAACTTTTTCCAGATTTTATAACTTATTTCGCTTAAGACCGTTATTTTCATCATGTGTCCAAAATTTCAGCACGATTGGCCGCATAGAACCTGATAAAATGGCCCTTAAAGAACGAACCCAAGTACCGAAATAGTGTATTTTTGTGTTGATTTTTTCTCAAATGCAACCCATTGAAGATTTCATAACTTATATCGTATAAAACCGTTATTTTTATGATGTGTCCAAAATTTCAGCACGATTGGCCCCATAGAACCTGATAAAATGTCCCTTATATATCGAACCCAAGTTCTGAAATAGAATATTTTTGAGAATATTTTTTTCTCCAATGCAACTTTTTCCAGACTCTATAACTGATTTCGCTTAAGATTGTGATTTTCATGATGTGTCTAAGATTTCAGCACGATTGGCACCATAGAACCTGATAAAATGGCTTTCGAAGATCGAACCCAATTCTCGAAATTGAGTACTAGTGTTTGATGATTTTTTCACATATGCAACATATTCCAGATTAAATAAATGATTTTGTTTGAAAACATTTTTCTCATCACGATCCTAAAATTTCAGCCCGATTGGCTCCATAGAAACTGATAAAATGGCCCTTAAAGATCGAACCCAAGTACTGAAATAGTGTATTTTTGAGATTTTTTTTTTCTCCAATGCAACTTTTTCCAGACTCTATAACTGATTTCGCTTAAGATTGTGATTTTCATGATGTGTCTAAGATTTCAGCACGATTGGCACAATAGAACCTGAAAAAATGGCTTTTGAAGATCGAACCCAAGTCTCAAAATAGTGTATTTTTGTGATGATTTTTTCTCAAATGCAACTTTTTCCAGATTTTATAACTTATTTCGCTTGAGACCGTTATTTTCATCATGTGTCCAAAATTTCATCAGGATTGGCCCCATAGAACCTAATGAAATGGCCTATAAAGATCGAACCCAAGTACTGAAATAGTGTATTTTTGAGATTTTTTTTTTCTCCAATACAACTTTTTCCAGATTTTATACCTTATTTCGCTTGAGACCGTTATTTTCATCATGTGTCCAAAATTTCATCAGGATTGGCCCCATAGAACCTAATGAAATGGCCCTTAAAGATCGAACCCAAGTACTGAAATAGTGTATTTTTGAGATTATTTTTTTCACCAATGCAACTTTTTCCAGACTCTATAACTGATTTCGCTTAAGATTGTGATTTTCATCATGTGTCTAAGATTTCAGCACGATTGGCACAATAGAACCTGAAAAAATGGCTTTTGAAGATCGAACCCAAGTCTCAAAATAGTGTATTTTTGTGATGATTTTTTCTCAAATGCAACTTTTTCCAGATTTCATAACTTATTTCGCTTGAGACCGTTATTTTCATCATGTGTCCAAAGTTTCATCACGATTGGCCCCATAGAACCTAATGAAATGGCCCTTAAAGATCGAACCCAAGTACTGAAATAGAATATTTTTGAGAATATTTTTTTCTACTATGCATTTTTTCCAGACTCTTTAACTGATTTCACTTAAGACTGTGATTTTCATCATGTGTCTAAGATTTCAGCACGATTGGCACCATAGAACCTGAAAAAATGGCTTTTGAAGATCGAACCCAAGTCTCAAAATAGTCTATTTTTGTGATGATTTTTTCTCCAATGCAACTTTTTCCAGATTTAATAACTGATTTCGATTAAGACCATTATTTTCATCATGTGTCCAAAATTTCATCACGATTGGCCCCATAGAACCTGATAAAATGGCCCTTAAAGATCGAACCCAAGTACTGAAATAGTGTATTTTTGAGATTATTTTTTTCTCCAATACAACTTTTTCCAGATTTTATAACTTATTTCGCTTAAGACCGTTATTTTCATTATGTTTCCAAAATTTCAGCACGATTGGCCCCATAGAACCTGATTACATGGCCCTTAAAGATCGAACTCAAGTTCTGAAATAGTGTATTTTGGTGATTATTTTTTTCTCCAATACAACTTATTCCAGACTTTATAACTTATTTCGCTTAAGACTGTGATTTTCATCATGTGTCTAAGATTTCAGCACGATTGGCACCATAGAACCTGAAAAAATGGCATTTGAAGATCGAACACAAGTCTCGAAATTGAGTACTAGTGTTTGATGATTTTTTCACATATGCAACATATTCCAGATTTAATAAAAGATTTTGTTTGAAAACATTTTTCTCATCACGATCCTAAAATTTCAGCCCGATTTGCTCCAGAGAAACTGATAAAATGGCCCTTAAAGATCAAACCCAAGTACTGAAATAGTGTATTTTTGAGATAATTTTTTTCTCCAATGCAACTTTTTCCAGACTCTATAACTGATTTCGCTAAAGATTGTGAATTTCATCATGTGTCTAAGATTTCAGCACGATTGGCATCATAGAACTTGAAAAAATTGCTTTTGAAGATCGAACCCAAGTCTCAAAATAGTGTATTTTTGTGATGATTTTTTCTCCAATGCAACTTTTTCCAGGTTTCATAACATATTTCGCTTGAGACCGTTATTTTTATGATGTGTCCAAAATTTCAGCACGATTGGCCCCATAGAACCTGATAAAATGGCCCTTATATATCGAACCCAAGTTCTGAAATAGAATATTTTTGAGAATATTTTTTTCTCCAATGCAACTTTTTCCAGACTCTATAACTGATTTCGCTAAAGATTGTGAATTTCATCATGTGTCTAAGATTTCAGCACGATTGGCATCATAGAACTTGAAAAAATTGCATTTGAAGATCGAACCCAAGTCTCAAAATAGTGTATTTTTGTGATGATTTTTTCTCCAATGCAACTTTGTCCAAGTTTCATAACATATTTCGCTTGAGACCGTTATTTTTATGATGTGTCCAAAATTTCAGCACGATTGGCCCCATAGAACCTGATAAAATGGCCCTTAAAGATCGAACCCAAGTACTGAAATAGTGTATTTTTGTGTTGATTTTTTCTCAAATGCAACCCATTGAAGATTTCATAACTTATTTCGTTTAAAACCGTTATTTTTATGATGTGTCCAAAATTATAGCACGATTGGCCCCATAGAACCTGATAAAATGTCCCTTATAGATCGAACCCAAGTTCTGAAATAGAATATTTTTGAGAATATTTTTTTCTCCAATGCAACTTTTTCCAGACTCTATAACTGATTTCGCTTAAGATTGTGAATTTCATGATGTGTCTAAGATTTCAGCACGATTGGCACCATAGAACCTGATAAAATGGCTTTCGAAGATCGAACCCAATTCTCGAAATTGAGTACTAGTGTTTGATGATTTTTTCACATATGCAACATATTCCAGATTAAATAAATGATTTTGTTTGAAAACATTTTTCTTATCACGATCCTAAAATTTCAGCACGATCGGCCCCATAGAACCTGATAAAATGGCCCTTAAAGATCGAACCCAAGTACTGAAATAGTGTATTTTTGTGATGATTTTTTCTCCAATACAACTTTTTCCAGATTTTATAACTCATTTCGCTTAAGACTGTGATTTTCATCATGTGTCCAAAATTTCATCAGGATTGGCCCCATAATCGAACCCAAGTACTGAAATAGTGTATTTTTGAGATTTTTTTTTTCTCCAATACAACTTTTTCCAGATTTTATACCTTATTTCACTTAAGACTGTGATTTTCATCATGCGTCTAAGATTTCAGCACGATTGGCACCATAGAACCTGAAAAAATGGCTTTTGAAGATCGAACCCAAGTCTCAAAATAGTCTATTTTTGTGATGATTTTTTCTCCAATGCAAATTTTTCCAGATTTAATAACTGATTTCGATTAAGACCATTATTTTCATCATGTTTCCAAAATTTCATCACGATTGGCCCCATAGAACCTGATAAAATGGCCCTTAAAGATCGAACCCAAGTACTGAAATAGTGTATTTTTGTGATGATTTTTTCTCCAATACAACTTTTTCAGGATTTTATAACTCATTTCGCTTAAGACCGTTATTTTCATCGTGTGTCCAAAATTTCAGCACGATTAGCCCCATAGAACCTGATGAAATGGCCCTTAAAGATCGAACCCAAGTACTGAAATAGTGTATTTTTGTGATGATTTTTTCTCAAATGCAACTTTTTCCAGATTTCATAACTTATTTCGCTTGAGACCGTTATTTTCATCATGTGTCCAAAATTTCAGCACGAGTAGCCCCATAGAACCTGATGAAATGGCCCTTAAAGATCGAACCCAAGTACTGAAATAGTGTATTTTGGTGATTATTTTTTTCTCCAATACAACTTTTTCCAGACTTTATAACTAATTTCGCTTAAGACTGTGATTTTCATCATGTGTCTAAGATTTCAGCACGATTGGCACCATAGAACCTGATAAAATGGCCCTTAAAGATCGAACCCAAGTACTGAAATAGAATATTTTTGAGAATATTTTTTTCTACTATGCATTTTTTCCAGACTCTATAATTGATTTCACTTAAGACTGTGGTTTTCATCATGTGTCTAAGATTTCAGCACGATTGGCACCATAGAACCTGAAAAAATGGCTTTTGAAGATCGAACCCAAGTCTCAAAATAGTCTATTTTTGTGATGATTTTTTCTCCAATGCAAATTTTTCCAGATTTAATAACTGATTTCGATTAAGACCATTATTTTCATCATGTTTCCAAAATTTCATCACGATTGGCCCCATAGAACCTGATAAAATGGCCCTTAAAGATCGAACCCAAGTACTGAAATAGTGTATTTTTGAGAATATTTTTTTCACCAATGCAACTTTTCCAGACTCTATAACTGATTTCGCTTAAGATTGTGATTTTCATCATGTGTCTAAGATTTCAGCACGATTGGCACAATAGAACCTGAAAAAATGGCTTTTGAAGATCGAACCCAAGTCTCAAAATAGTGTATTTTTGTGATGATTTTTTCTCAAATGCAACTTTTTCCAGATTTCATAACTTATTTCGCTTGAGACCGTTATTTTCATCATGTGTCCAAAATTTCATCACGATTGGCCCCATAGAACCTAATGAAATGGCCCTTAAAGATCGAACCCAAGTACTGAAATAGAATATTTTTGAGAATATTTTTTTCTACTATGCATTTTTTCCAGACTCTTTAACTGATTTCACTTTAGACTGTGATTTTCATCATGTGTCTAAGATTTCAGCACGATTGGCACCATAGAACCTGAAAAAATGGCTTTTGAAGATCGAACCCAAGTCTCAAAATAGTCTATTTTTGTGATGATTTTTTCTCCAATGCAACTTTTTCCAGATTTAATAACTGATTTCGATTAAGACCATTATTTTCATCATGTTTCCAAAATTTCATCACGATTGGCCCCATAGAACCTGATAAAATGGCCCTTAAAGATCGAACCCAAGTACTGAAATAGTGTATTTTTGAGAATATTTTTTTCACCAATGCAACTTTTTCCAGACTCTATAACTGATTTCGCTTAAGATTGTGATTTTCATCATGTGTCTAAGATTTCAGCACGATTGGCACAATAGAACCTGAAAAAATGGCTTTTGAAGATCGAACCCAAGTCTCAAAATAGTGTATTTTTGTGATGATTTTTTCTCAAATGCAACTTTTTCCAGATTTCATAACTTATTTCGCTTGAGACCGTTATTTTCATCATGTGTCCAAAATTTCATCACGATTGGCCCCATAGAACCTAATGAAATGGCCCTTAAAGATCGAACCCAAGTACTGAAATAGAATATTTTTGAGAATATTTTTTTCTACTATGCATTTTTTCCAGACTCTTTAACTGATTTCACTTTAGACTGTGATTTTCATCATGTGTCTAAGATTTCAGCACGATTGGCACCATAGAACCTGAAAAAATGGCTTTTGAAGATCGAACCCAAGTCTCAAAATAGTCTATTTTTGTGATGATTTTTTCTCCAATGCAACTTTTTCCAGATTTAATAACTGATTTCGATTAAGACCATTATTTTCATCATGTTTCCAAAATTTCATCACGATTGGCCCCATAGAACCTGATAAAATGGCCCTTAAAGATCGAACCCAAGTACTGAAATAGTGTATTTTTGAGAATATTTTTTTCACCAATGCAACTTTTTCCAGACTCTATAACTGATTTCGCTTAAGATTGTGATTTTCATCATGTGTCTAAGATTTCAGCACGATTGGCACAATAGAACCTGAAAAAATGGCTTTTGAAGATCGAACCCAAGTCTCAAAATAGTGTATTTTTGTGATGATTTTTTCTCAAATGCAACTTTTTCCAGATTTCATAACTTATTTCGCTTGAGACCGTTATTTTCATCATGTGTCCAAAATTTCATCACGATTGGCCCCATAGAACCTAATGAAATGGCCCTTAAAGATCGAACCCAAGTACTGAAATAGAATATTTTTGAGAATATTTTTTTCTACTATGCATTTTTTCCAGACTCTTTAACTGATTTCACTTTAGACTGTGATTTTCATCATGTGTCTAAGATTTCAGCACGATTGGCACCATAGAACCTGAAAAAATGGCTTTTGAAGATCGAACCCAAGTCTCGAAATTGAGTACTAGTGTTTGATGATTTTTTCACATATGCAACATATTCCAGATTTAATAAAAGATTTTGTTTGAAAACATTTTTCTCATCACGATCCTAAAATTTCAGCCCGATTTGCTCCAGAGAAACTGATAAAATGGCCCTTAAAGATCGAACCCAAGTACTGAAATAGTGTATTTTTGAGATAATTTTTTTCTCCAATGCAACTTTTTCCAGACTCTATAACTTATTTCGCTTAAGACTGTGATTTTCATCATGTGTCTAAGATTTCAGCACGATTGGCATCATAGAACTTGAGAAAATTGCATTTGAAGATCGAACCCAAGTCTCAAAATAGTGTATTTTTGTGATGATTTTTTCTCCAATGCAAATTTTTCCAGATTTCATAACATATTTCGCTTGAGACCGTTATTTTTATGATGTGTCCAAAATTTCAGCACGATTGGCCCCATAGAACCTGATAAAATGGCCCTTAAAGATCGAACCCAAGTACTGAAATAGTGTATTTTTGTGTTGATTTTTTCTCAAATGCAAGACATTGAAGATTTCATAACTTATTTCGTTTAAAACCGTTATTTTTATGATGTGTCCAAAATTTCAGCACGATTGGCCCCATAGAACCTGATAAAATGTCCCTTATAGATCGAACCCAAGTTCTGAAATAGAATATTTTTGAGAATATATATTTCTCCAATGCAACTTTTTCCAGACTCTATAACTGATTTCGCTTAAGATTGTGAATTTCATGATGTGTCTAAGATTTCAGCACGATTGGCACCATAGAACCTGAAAAAATGGCTTTTGAAGATCGAACCCAAGTCTCAAGAGAGTGTATTTTTGTGATGATTTTTTCTCAAATGCAACTTTTTCCAGATTTCATAACTTATTTCGCTTGAGACCGTTATTTTCATCATGTGTCCAAAATTTCATCACGATTGGCCCCATAGAACCTTATAAAACGGCCCTTAAAGATCGAACCCAAGTACTGAAATAGTGTATTTTTCAGATTATTTTTATCTACAATACAACTTTTTCCAGATTAAATAACTGATTTCGCTAAAGACCGTTATTTTCATTATGTGTCTAAAATTTCAGCACGATTGGCACCATAGAACCTGATAAAATGGCTTTCGAAGATTCAACCCAATTCTCGAAATTGAGTACTAGTGTTTGATGATTTTTTCACATATGCAACATATTCCAGATTAAATAAATGATTTTGTTTGAAAACATTTTTCTTATCACGATCCTAAAATTTCAGCACGATCGGCCCCATAGAACCTGATAAAATGGCCCTTAAAGATCGAACCCAAGTACTGAAATAGTGTATTTTTGTGATGATTTTTTCTCCAATACAACTTTTTCCAGATTTTATAACTCATTTCGCTTAAGACCGTTATTTTCATCGTGTGTCCAAAATTTCAGCGAGATTAGCCCCATAGAACCTGATGAAATGGCCCTTAAAGATCGAACCCAAGTACTGAAATAGTGTATTTTTGTGATGATTTTTTCTCAAATGCAACTTTTTCCAGATTTCATAACTTATTTCGCTTGAGACCGTTATTTTCATCATGTGTCCAAAATTTCAGCACGATTAGCCCCATAGAACCTGATGAAATGGCCCTTAAAGATCGAACCCAAGTACTGAAATAGTGTATTTTGGTGATTATTTTTTTCTCCAATACAACTTTTTCCAGACTTTATAACTAATTTCGCTTAAGACTGTGATTTTCATCATGTGTCTAAGATTTCAGCACGATTGGCACCATAGAACCTGAAAAAATGGCTTTTGAAGATCGAACCCAAGTCTCGAAATTGAGTACTAGTGTTTGATGATTTTTTCACATATGCAACATATTCCAGATTTAATAAAAGATTTTGTTTGAAAACATTTTTCTCATCACGATCCTAAAATTTCAGCCCGATTTGCTCCAGAGAAACTGATAAAATGGCCCTTAAAGATCGAACCCAAGTACTGAAATAGTGTATTTTTGAGATAATTTTTTTCTCCAATGCAACTTTTTCCAGACTCTATAACTTATTTCGCTTAAGATTGTGATTTTCATCATGTGTCTAAGATTTCAGCACGATTGGCACCATAGAACCTGAAAAAATGGCTTTTGAAGATCGAACCGAAGTCTCAAAATAGTCTATTTTTGTGATGATTTTTTCTCAAATGCAACTTTTTCCAGATTTAATAACTGATTTTGATAAAGACTGTTATTTCTAACATGTGTCCAAAATTACATCACGATTGGCACCAAAGAACCTGATTAAATGGCCCTTAAAGATCGAACTCAAGTTCTGAAATAGTGTATTTTTGTGATGATTTTTTCTCCAATGCAACTTTTTCCAGATTTCATAACATATTTCGCTTGAGACCGTTATTTTTATGATGTGTCCAAAATTTCAGCACGATTGGCCCCATAGAACCTGATAAAATGGCCCTTAAAGATCGAACCCAAGTACTGAAATAGTGTATTTTTGAGATTATTTTTTTCTCCAATACAACTTTTTCCAGATTTTATAACTTATTTCGCTTGAGACCGTTATTTTCATCATGTGTCCAAAATTTCATCACGATTGGCCCCATAGAACCTTATAAAATGGCCCTTAAAGATCGAACCCAAGTACTGAAATAGTGTATTTTTCAGATTATTTTTTTCTACAATACAACTTTTTCCAGATTAAATAACTGATTTCGCTTAAAACCGTTATTTTCATTATGTGTCTAAAATTTCAGCACGATTGGCACCATAGAACCTGATAAAATGGCTTTCGAAGATCGAACCCAATTCTCGAAATTGAGTACTAGTGTTTGATGATTTTTTCACATATGCAACATATTCCAGATTAAATAAATGATTTTGTTTGAAAACATTTTTCTCATCACGATCCTAAAATTTCAGCCCGATTGGCTCCATAGAAACTGATAAAATGGCCCTTAAAGATCGAACCCAAGTACTGAAATAGTGTATTTTTGAGATTATTTTTTTCTCCAATGCAACTTTTTCCAGACTCTATAACTGATTTCACTTAAGACTGTGATTTTCATCATGTGTCTAAGATTTCAGCACGATTGGCACCATAGAACCTGAAAAAATGGCTTTTGAAGATCGAACCCAAGTCTTAAAATAGTCTATTTTTGTGATGATTTTTTCTCCAATGCAAATTTTTCCAGATTTAATAACTGATTTCGATTAAGACCATTATTTTCATCATGTTTCCAAAATTTCATCACGATTGGCCCCATAGAACCTGATAAAATGGCCCTTAAAGATCGAACCCAAGAACTGAAATAGTGTATTTTTGAGATTATTTTTTTCACCAATGCAACTTTTTCCAGACTCTATAACTGATTTCGCTTAAGATTGTGATTTTCATCATGTGTCTAAGATTTCAGCACGATTGGCACAATAGAACCTGAAAAAATGGCTTTTGAAGATCGAACCCAAGTCTCAAAATAGTGTATTTTTGTGATGATTTTTTCTCCAATGCAAATTTTTCCAGATTTAATAACTGATTTCGATTAAGACCATTATTTTCATCATGTGTCCAAAATTTCATCACGATTGGCCCCATAGAACCTGATAAAATGGCCCTTAAAGATCGAACCCAAGTACTGAAATAGTGTATTTTTGAGATTATTTTTTTCTCCAATACAACTTTTTCCAGATTTTATAACTTATTTCGCTTAAGACCGTTATTTTCATTATGTTTCCAAAATTTCAGCACGATTGGCCCCATAGAACCTGATTACATGGCCCTTAAAGATCGAACTCAAGTTCTGAAATAGTGTATTTTGGTGATTATTTTTTTCTCCAATATAACTTTTTCCAGATTTTATAACTCATTTCGCTTAAGACTGTGATTTTCATCATGTGTCCAAAATTTCATCAGGATTGGCCCCATAATCGAACCCAAGTACTGAAATAGTGTATTTTTGAGATTTTTTTTTTCTCCAATACAACTTTTTCCAGATTTTATACCTTATTTCACTTAAGACTGTGATTTTCATCATGCGTCTAAGATTTCAGCACGATTGGCACCATAGAACCTGAAAAAATGGATTTTGAAGATCGAACCCAAGTCTCAAAATAGTCTATTTTTGTGATGATTTTTTCTCCAATGCAAATTTTTCCAGATTTAATAACTGATTTCGATTAAGACCATTATTTTCATCATGTTTCCAAAATTTCATCACGATTGGCCCCATAGAACCTGATAAAATGGCCCTTAAAGATCGAACCCAAGTACTGAAATAGTGTATTTTTGTGATGATTTTTTCTCCAATACAACTTTTTCAGGATTTTATAACTCATTTCGCTTAAGACCGTTATTTTCATCGTGTGTCCAAAATTTCAGCACGATTAGCCCCATAGAACCTGATGAAATGGCCCTTAAAGATCGAACCCAAGTACTGAAATAGTGTATTTTTGTGATGATTTTTTCTCAAATGCAACTTTTTCCAGATTTCATAACTTATTTCGCTTGAGACCGTTATTTTCATCATGTGTCCAAAATTTCAGCACGATTAGCCCCATAGAACCTGATGAAATGGCCCTTAAAGATCGAACCCAAGTACTGAAATAGTGTATTTTGGTGATTATTTTTTTCTCCAATACAACTTTTTCCAGACTTTATAACTAATTTCGCTTAAGACTGTGATTTTCATCATGTGTCTAAGATTTCAGCACGATTGGCACCATAGAAACTGATAAAATGGCCCTTAAAGATCGAACCCAAGTTCTGAAATAGAATATTTTTGAGAATATTTTTTTCTACTATGCATTTTTTCCAGAGTCTATAATTGATTTCACTTAAGACTGTGATTTTCATCATGTGTCTAAGATTTCAGCACGATTGGCACCATAGAACCTGAAAAAATGGCTTTTGAAGATCGAACCCAAGTCTCAAAATAGTCTATTTTTGTGATGATTTTTTCTCCAATGCAAATTTTTCCAGATTTAATAACTGATTTCGATTAAGACCATTATTTTCATCATGTTTCCAAAATTTCATCACGATTGGCCCCATAGAACCTGATAAAATGGCCCTTAAAGATCGAACCCAAGTACTGAAATAGTGTATTTTTGAGATTATTTTTTTCACCAATGCAACTTTTTCCAGACTCTATAACTGATTTCGCTTAAGATTGTGATTTTCATCATGTGTCTAAGATTTCAGCACGATTGGCACAATAGAACCTGAAAAAATGGCTTTTGAAGATCGAACCCAAGTCTCAAAATAGTGTATTTTTGTGATGATTTTTTCTCAAATGCAACTTTTTCCAGATTTCATAACTTATTTCGCTTGAGACCGTTATTTTCATCATGTGTCCAAAATTTCATCACGATTGGCCCCATAGAACCTAATGAAATGGCCCTTAAAGATCGAACCCAAGTACTGAAATAGAATATTTTTGAGAATATTTTTTTCTACTATGCATTTTTTCCAGACTCTTTAACTGATTTCACTTTAGACTGTGATTTTCATCATGTGTCTAAGATTTCAGCACGATTGGCACCATAGAACCTGAAAAAATGGCTTTTGAAGATCGAACCCAAGTCTCAAAATAGTCTATTTTTGTGATTATTTTTTCTCCAATGCAACTTTTTCCAGATTTCATAACATATTTCGCTTGAGACCGTTATTTTTATGATGTGTCCAAAATTTCAGCACGATTGGCCCCATAGAACCTGATAAAATGGCCCTTAAAGATCGAACCCAAGTACTGAAATAGTGTATTTTTGAGATTATTTTTTTCTCCAATACAACTTTTTCCAGATTTTATAACTTATTTCGCTTAAGACCGTTATTTTCATCATGTGTCCAAAATTTCAGCACGATTGGCCGCATAGAACCTGATAAAATGGCCCTTAAAGATCGAACCCAAGTACCGAAATAGTGTATTTTTGTGTTGATTTTTTCTCAAATGCAACCCATTGAAGATTTCATAACTTATTTCGTTTAAAACCGTTATTTTTATGATGTGTCCAAAATTTCAGCACGATTGGCCCCATAGAACCTGATAAAATGTCCCTTATATATCGAACCCAAGTTCTGAAATAGAATATTTTTGAGAATATTTTTTTCTCCAATGCAACTTTTTCCAGACTCTATAACTGATTTCGCTTAAGATTGTGAATTTCATGATGTGTCTAAGATTTCAGCACGATTGGCACCATAGAACCTGAAAAAATGGCTTTTGAAGATCGAACCCAAGTCTCAAAATAGTGTATTTTTGTGATGATTTTTTCTCAAATGCAACTTTTTCCAGATTTCATAACTTATTTCGCTTGAGACCGTTATTTTCATCATGTGTCCAAAATTTCATCACGATTGGCCCCATAGAACCTTATAAAATGGCCCTTAAAGATCGAACCCAAGTACTGAAATAGTGTATTTTTCAGATTATTTTTTTCTACAATACAACTTTTTCCAGATTAAATAACTGATTTCGCTTAAAACCGTTATTTTCATTATGTGTCTAAAATTTCAGCACGATTGGCACCATAGAACCTGATAAAATGGCTTTCGAAGATCGAACCCAATTCTCGAAATTGAGTACTAGTGTTTGATGATTTTTTCACATATGCAACATATTCCAGATTAAATAAATGATTTTGTTTGAAAACATTTTTCTCATCACGATCCTAAAATTTCAGCCCGATTGGCTCCATAGAAACTGATAAAATGGCCCTTAAAGATCGAACCCAAGTACTGAAATAGTGTATTTTTGAGATTATTTTTTTCTCCAATGCAACTTTTTCCAGACTCTATAACTGATTTCACTTAAGACTGTGATTTTCATCATGTGTCTAAGATTTCAGCACGATTGGCACCATAGAACCTGAAAAAATGGCTTTTGAAGATCGAACCCAAGTCTTAAAATTGTCTATTTTTGTGATGATTTTTTCTCCAATGCAAATTTTTCCAGATTTAATAACTGATTTCGATTAAGACCATTATTTTCATCATGTTTCCAAAATTTCATCACGATTGGCCCCATAGAACCTGATAAAATGGCCCTTAAAGATCGAACCCAAGTACTGAAATAGTGTATTTTTGAGATTATTTTTTTCACCAATGCAACTTTTTCCAGACTCTATATCTGATTTCGCTTAAGATTGTGATTTTCATCATGTGTCTAAGATTTCAGCACGATTGGCACAATAGAACCTGAAAAAATGGCTTTTGAAGATCGAACCCAAGTCTCAAAATAGTGTATTTTTGTGATGATTTTTTCTCCAATGCAAATTTTTCCAGATTTAATAACTGATTTCGATTAAGACCATTATTTTCATCATGTGTCCAAAATTTCATCACGATTGGCCCCATAGAACCTGATAAAATGGCCCTTAAAGATCGAACCCAAGTACTGAAATAGTGTATTTTTGAGATTATTTTTTTCTCCAATACAACTTTTTCCAGATTTTATAACTTATTTCGCTTAAGACCGTTATTTTCATTATGTTTCCAAAATTTCAGCACGATTGGCCCCATAGAACCTGATTACATGGCCCTTAAAGATCGAACTCAAGTTCTGAAATAGTGTATTTTGGTGATTATTTTTTTCTCCAATACAACTTTTTCCAGATTTTATAACTCATTTCGCTTAAGACTGTGATTTTCATCATGTGTCCAAAATTTCATCAGGATTGGCCCCATAATCGAACCCAAGTACTGAAATAGTGTATTTTTGAGATTTTTTTTTTCTCCAATACAACTTTTTCCAGATTTTATACCTTATTTCACTTAAGACTGTGATTTTCATCATGCGTCTAAGATTTCAGCACGATTGGCACCATAGAACCTGAAAAAATGGATTTTGAAGATCGAACCCAAGTCTCAAAATAGTCTATTTTTGTGATGATTTTTTCTCCAATGCAAATTTTTCCAGATTTAATAACTGATTTCGATTAAGACCATTATTTTCATCATGTTTCCAAAATTTCATCACGATTGGCCCCATAGAACCTGATAAAATGGCCCTTAAAGATCGAACCCAAGTACTGAAATAGTGTATTTTTGTGATGATTTTTTCTCCAATACAACTTTTTCAGGATTTTATAACTCATTTCGCTTAAGACCGTTATTTTCATCGTGTGTCCAAAATTTCAGCACGATTAGCCCCATAGAACCTGATGAAATGGCCCTTAAAGATCGAACCCAAGTACTGAAATAGTGTATTTTTGTGATGATTTTTTCTCAAATGCAACTTTTTCCAGATTTCATAACTTATTTCGCTTGAGACCGTTATTTTCATCATGTGTCCAAAATTTCAGCACGATTAGCCCCATAGAACCTGATGAAATGGCCCTTAAAGATCGAACCCAAGTACTGAAATAGTGTATTTTGGTGATTATTTTTTTCTCCAATACAACTTTTTCCAGACTTTATAACTAATTTCGCTTAAGACTGTGATTTTCATCATGTGTCTAAGATTTCAGCACGATTGGCACCATAGAACCTGATAAAATGGCCCTTAAAGATCGAACCCAAGTACTGAAATAGAATATTTTTGAGAATATTTTTTTCTACTATGCATTTTTTCCAGAGTCTATAATTGATTTCACTTAAGACTGTGATTTTCATCATGTGTCTAAGATTTCAGCACGATTGGCACCATAGAACCTGAAAAAATGGCTTTTGAAGATCGAACCCAAGTCTCAAAATAGTCTATTTTTGTGATGATTTTTTCTCCAATGCAAATTTTTCCAGATTTAATAACTGATTTCGATTAAGACCATTATTTTCATCATGTTTCCAAAATTTCATCACGATTGGCCCCATAGAACCTGATAAAATGGCCCTTAAAGATCGAACCCAAGTACTGAAATAGTGTATTTTTGAGATTATTTTTTTCACCAATGCAACTTTTTCCAGACTCTATAACTGATTTCGCTTAAGATTGTGATTTTCATCATGTGTCTAAGATTTCAGCACGATTGGCACAATAGAACCTGAAAAAATGGCTTTTGAAGATCGAACCCAAGTCTCAAAATAGTGTATTTTTGTGATGATTTTTTCTCAAATGCAACTTTTTCCAGATTTCATAACTTATTTCGCTTGAGACCGTTATTTTCATCATGTGTCCAAAATTTCATCACGATTGGCCCCATAGAACCTAATGAAATGGCCCTTAAAGATCGAACCCAAGTACTGAAATAGAATATTTTTGGGAATATTTTTTTCTACTATGCATTTTTTCCAGACTCTTTAACTGATTTCACTTTAGACTGTGATTTTCATCATGTGTCTAAGATTTCAGCACGATTGGCACCATAGAACCTGAAAAAATGGCTTTTGAAGATCGAACCCAAGTCTCAAAATAGTCTATTTTTGTGATGATTTTTTCTCCAATGCAACTTTTTCCAGATTTAATAACTGATTTCGATTAAGACCATTATTTTCATCATGTGTCCAAAATTTCATCACGATTGGCCCCATAGAACCTGATAAAATGGCCCTTAAAGATCGAACCCAAGTACTGAAATAGTGTATTTTTGAGATTATTTTTTTCTCCAATACAACTTTTTCCAGATTTTATAACTTATTTCGCTTAAGACCGTTATTTTCATTATGTTTCCAAAATTTCAGCACGATTGGCCCCATAGAACCTGATTACATGGCCCTTAAAGATCGAACTCAAGTTCTGAAATAGTGTATTTTGTTGATTATTTTTTTCTCCAATACAACTTTTTCCAGACTTTATAACTAATTTCGCTTAAGACTGTGATTTTCATCATGTGTCTAAGATTTCAGCACGATTGGCACCATAGAACCTGAAAAAATGGCTTTTGAAGATCGAACCCAAGTCTCGAAATTGAGTACTAGTGTTTGATGATTTTTTCACATATGCAACATATTCCAGATTTAATAAAAGATTTTGTTTGAAAACATTTTTCTCATCACGATCCTAAAATTTCAGCCCGATTTGCTCCAGAGAAACTGATAAAATGGCCCTTAAAGATCGAACCCAAGTACTGAAATAGTGTATTTTTGAGATAATTTTTTTCTCCAATGCAACTTTTTCCAGACTCTATAACTTATTTCGCTTAAGACTGTGATTTTCATCATGTGTCTAAGATTTCAGCACGATTGGCATCATAGAACTTGAGAAAATTGCATTTGAAGATCGAACCCAAGTCTCAAAATAGTGTATTTTTGTGATGATTTTTTCTCCAATGCAACTTTTTCCAGATTTCATAACATATTTCGCTTGAGACCGTTATTTTTATGATGTGTCCAAAATTTCAGCACGATTGGCCCCATAGAACCTGATAAAATGGCCCTTAAAGATCGAACCCAAGTACTGAAATAGTGTATTTTTGTGTTGATTTTTTCTCAAATGCAAGACATTGAAGATTTCATAACTTATTTCGTTTAAAACCGTTATTTTTATGATGTGTCCAAAATTTCAGCACGATTGGCCCCATAGAACCTGATAAAATGTCCCTTATAGATCGAACCCAAGTTCTGAAATAGAATATTTTTGAGAATATATTTTTCTCCAATGCAACTTTTTCCAGACTCTATAACTGATTTCGCTTAAGATTGTGAATTTCATGATGTGTCTAAGATTTCAGCACGATTGGCACCATAGAACCTGAAAAAATGGCTTTTGAAGATCGAACCCAAGTCTCAAGAGAGTGTATTTTTGTGATGATTTTTTCTCAAATGCAACTTTTTCCAGATTTCATAACTAATTTCGCTTGAGACCGTTATTTTCATCATGTGTCCAAAATTTCATCACGAGTGGCCCCATAGAACCTTATAAAACGGCCCTTAAAGATCGAACCCAAGTACTGAAATAGTGTATTTTTCAGATTATTTTTATCTACAATACAACTTTTTCCAGATTAAATAACTGATTTCGCTAAAGACCGTTATTTTCATTATGTGTCTAAAATTTCAGCACGATTGGCACCATAGAACCTGATAAAATGGCTTTCGAAGATCGAACCCAATTCTCGAAATTGAGTACTAGTGTTTGATGATTTTTTCACATATGCAACATATTCCAGATTAAATAAATGATTTTGTTTGAAAACATTTTTCTTATCACGATCCTAAAATTTCAGCACGATCGGCCCCATAGAACCTGATAAAATGGCCCTTAAAGATCGAACCCAAGTACTGAAATAGTGTATTTTTGTGATGATTTTTTCTCCAATACAACTTTTTCCAGATTTTATAACTCATTTCGCTTAAGACCGTTATTTTCATCGTGTGTCCAAAATTTCAGCGAGATTAGCCCCATAGAACCTGATGAAATGGCCCTTAAAGATCGAACCCAAGAACTGAAATAGTGTATTTTTGTGATGATTTTTTCTCAAATGCAACTTTTTCCAGATTTCATAACTTATTTCGCTTGAGACCGTTATTTTCATCATGTGTCCAAAATTTCAGCACGATTAGCCCCATAGAACCTGATGAAATGGCCCTTAAAGATCGAACCCAAGTACTGAAATAGTGTATTTTGGTGATTATTTTTTTCTCCAATACAACTTTTTCCAGACTTTATAACTAATTTCGCTTAAGACTGTGATTTTCATCATGTGTCTAAGATTTCAGCACGATTGGCACCATAGAACCTGAAAAAATGGCTTTTGAAGATCGAACCCAAGTCTCGAAATTGAGTACTAGTGTTTGATGATTTTTTCACATATGCAACATATTCCAGATTTAATAAAAGATTTTGTTTGAAAACATTTTTCTCATCACGATCCTAAAATTTCAGCCCGATTTGCTCCAGAGAAACTGATAAAATGGCCCTTAAAGATCGAACCCAAGTACTGAAATAGTGTATTTTTGAGATAATTTTTTTCTCCAATGCAACTTTTTCCAGACTCTATAACTTATTTCGCTTAAGACTGTGATTTTCATCATGTGTCTAAGATTTCAGCACGATTGGCATCATAGAACTTGAGAAAATTGCATTTGAAGATCGAACCCAAGTCTCAAAATAGTGTATTTTTGTGATGATTTTTTCTCCAATGCAACTTTTTCCAGATTTCATAACATATTTCGCTTGAGACCGTTATTTTTATGATGTGTCCAAAATTTCAGCACGATTGGCCCCATAGAACCTGATAAAATGGCCCTTAAAGATCGAACCCAAGTACTGAAATAGTGTATTTTTGTGTTGATTTTTTCTCAAATGCAAGACATTGAAGATTTCATAACTTATTTCGTTTAAAACCGTTATTTTTATGATGTGTCCAAAATTTCAGCACGATTGGCCCCATAGAACCTGATAAAATGTCCCTTATAGATCGAACCCAAGTTCTGAAATAGAATATTTTTGAGAATATATTTTTCTCCAATGCAACTTTTTCCAGACTCTATAACTGATTTCGCTTAAGATTGTGAATTTCATGATGTGTCTAAGATTTCAGCACGATTGGCACCATAGAACCTGAAAAAATGGCTTTTGAAGATCGAACCCAAGTCTCAAGAGAGTGTATTTTTGTGATGATTTTTTCTCAAATGCAACTTTTTCCAGATTTCATAACTAATTTCGCTTGAGACCGTTATTTTCATCATGTGTCCAAAATTTCATCACGAGTGGCCCCATAGAACCTTATAAAACGGCCCTTAAAGATCGAACCCAAGTACTGAAATAGTGTATTTTTCAGATTATTTTTATCTACAATACAACTTTTTCCAGATTAAATAACTGATTTCGCTAAAGACCGTTATTTTCATTATGTGTCTAAAATTTCAGCACGATTGGCACCATAGAACCTGATAAAATGGCTTTCGAAGATCGAACCCAATTCTCGAAATTGAGTACTAGTGTTTGATGATTTTTTCACATATGCAACATATTCCAGATTAAATAAATGATTTTGTTTGAAAACATTTTTCTTATCACGATCCTAAAATTTCAGCACGATCGGCCCCATAGAACCTGATAAAATGGCCCTTAAAGATCGAACCCAAGTACTGAAATAGTGTATTTTTGTGATGATTTTTTCTCCAATACAACTTTTTCCAGATTTTATAACTCATTTCGCTTAAGACCGTTATTTTCATCGTGTGTCCAAAATTTCAGCGAGATTAGCCCCATAGAACCTGATGAAATGGCCCTTAAAGATCGAACCCAAGAACTGAAATAGTGTATTTTTGTGATGATTTTTTCTCAAATGCAACTTTTTCCAGATTTCATAACTTATTTCGCTTGAGACCGTTATTTTCATCATGTGTCCAAAATTTCAGCACGATTAGCCCCATAGAACCTGATGAAATGGCCCTTAAAGATCGAACCCAAGTACTGAAATAGTGTATTTTGGTGATTATTTTTTTCTCCAATACAACTTTTTCCAGACTTTATAACTAATTTCGCTTAAGACTGTGATTTTCATCATGTGTCTAAGATTTCAGCACGATTGGCACCATAGAACCTGAAAAAATGGCTTTTGAAGATCGAACCCAAGTCTCAAAATAGTCTATTTTTGTGATGATTTTTTCTCCAATGCAAATTTTTCCAGATTTAATAACTGATTTCGATTAAGACCATTATTTTCATCATGTTTCCAAAATTTCATCACGATTGGCCCCATAGAACCTGATAAAATGGCCCTTAAAGATCGAACCCAAGTACTGAAATAGTGTATTTTTGAGATTATTTTTTTCACCAATGCAACTTTTTCCAGACTCTATAACTGATTTCGCTTAAGATTGTGATTTTCATCATGTGTCTAAGATTTCAGCACGATTGGCACAATAGAACCTGAAAAAATGGCTTTTGAAGATCGAACCCAAGTCTCAAAATAGTGTATTTTTGTGATGATTTTTTCTCAAATGCAACTTTTTCCAGATTTCATAACTTATTTCGCTTGAGACCGTTATTTTCATCATGTGTCCAAAATTTCATCACGATTGGCCCCATAGAACCTAATGAAATGGCCCTTAAAGATCGAACCCAAGTACTGAAATAGAATATTTTTGAGAATATTTTTTTCTACTATGCATTTTTTCCAGACTCTTTAACTGATTTCACTTTAGACTGTGATTTTCATCATGTGTCTAAGATTTCAGCACGATTGGCACCATATAACCTGAAAAAATGGCTTTTGAAGATCGAACCCAAGTCTCAAAATAGTCTATTTTTGTGATGATTTTTTCTCCAATGCAACTTTTTCCAGATTTAATAACTGATTTCGATTAAGACCATTATTTTCATCATGTGTCCAAAATTTCATCACGATTGGCCCCATAGAACCTGATAAAATGGCCCTTAAAGATCGAACCCAAGTACTGAAATAGTGTATTTTTGAGATTATTTTTTTCTCCAATACAACTTTTTCCAGATTTTATAACTTATTTCGCTTAAGACCGTTATTTTCATTATGTTTCCAAAATTTCAGCACGATTGGCCCCATAGAACCTGATTACATGGCCCTTAAAGATCGAACTCAAGTTCTGAAATAGTGTATTTTGTTGATTATTTTTTTCTCCAATACAACTTTTTCCAGACTTTATAACTAATTTCGCTTAAGACTGTGATTTTCATCATGTGTCTAAGATTTCAGCACGATTGGCACCATAGAACCTGAAAAAATGGCTTTTGAAGATCGAACCCAAGTCTCGAAATTGAGTACTAGTGTTTGATGATTTTTTCACATATGCAACATATTCCAGATTTAATAAAAGATTTTGTTTGAAAACATTTTTCTCATCACGATCCTAAAATTTCAGCCCGATTTGCTCCAGAGAAACTGATAAAATGGCCCTTAAAGATCGAACCCAAGTACTGAAATAGTGTATTTTTGAGATAATTTTTTTCTCCAATGCAACTTTTTCCAGACTCTATAACTTATTTCGCTTAAGACTGTGATTTTCATCATGTGTCTAAGATTTCAGCACGATTGGCATCATAGAACTTGAGAAAATTGCATTTGAAGATCGAACCCAAGTCTCAAAATAGTGTATTTTTGTGATGATTTTTTCTCCAATGCAACTTTTTCCAGATTTCATAACATATTTCGCTTGAGACCGTTATTTTTATGATGTGTCCAAAATTTCAGCACGATTGGCCCCATAGAACCTGATAAAATGGCCCTTAAAGATCGAACCCAAGTACTGAAATAGTGTATTTTTGTGTTGATTTTTTCTCAAATGCAAGACATTGAAGATTTCATAACTTATTTCGTTTAAAACCGTTATTTTTATGATGTGTCCAAAATTTCAGCACGATTGGCCCCATAGAACCTGATAAAATGTCCCTTATAGATCGAACCCAAGTTCTGAAATAGAATATTTTTGAGAATATATTTTTCTCCAATGCAACTTTTTCCAGACTCTATAACTGATTTCGCTTAAGATTGTGAATTTCATGATGTGTCTAAGATTTCAGCACGATTGGCACCATAGAACCTGAAAAAATGGCTTTTGAAGATCGAACCCAAGTCTCAAGAGAGTGTATTTTTGTGATGATTTTTTCTCAAATGCAACTTTTTCCAGATTTCATAACTAATTTCGCTTGAGACCGTTATTTTCATCATGTGTCCAAAATTTCATCACGAGTGGCCCCATAGAACCTTATAAAACGGCCCTTAAAGATCGAACCCAAGTACTGAAATAGTGTATTTTTCAGATTATTTTTATCTACAATACAACTTTTTCCAGATTAAATAACTGATTTCGCTAAAGACCGTTATTTTCATTATGTGTCTAAAATTTCAGCACGATTGGCACCATAGAACCTGATAAAATGGCTTTCGAAGATCGAACCCAATTCTCGAAATTGAGTACTAGTGTTTGATGATTTTTTCACATATGCAACATATTCCAGATTAAATAAATGATTTTGTTTGAAAACATTTTTCTTATCACGATCCTAAAATTTCAGCACGATCGGCCCCATAGAACCTGATAAAATGGCCCTTAAAGATCGAACCCAAGTACTGAAATAGTGTATTTTTGTGATGATTTTTTCTCCAATACAACTTTTTCCAGATTTTATAACTCATTTCGCTTAAGACCGTTATTTTCATCGTGTGTCCAAAATTTCAGCGAGATTAGCCCCATAGAACCTGATGAAATGGCCCTTAAAGATCGAACCCAAGAACTGAAATAGTGTATTTTTGTGATGATTTTTTCTCAAATGCAACTTTTTCCAGATTTGTGTCCAAAATTTCATCAGGATTGGCCCCATAATCGAACCCAAGTACTGAAATAGTGTATTTTTGAGATTTTTTTTTTCTCCAATACAACTTTTTCCAGATTTTATACCTTATTTCACTTAAGACTGTGATTTTCATCATGCGTCTAAGATTTCAGCACGATTGGCACCATAGAACCTGAAAAAATGGATTTTGAAGATCGAACCCAAGTCTCAAAATAGTCTATTTTTGTGATGATTTTTTCTCCAATGCAAATTTTTCCAGATTTAATAACTGATTTCGATTAAGACCATTATTTTCATCATGTTTCCAAAATTTCATCACGATTGGCCCCATAGAACCTGATAAAATGGCCCTTAAAGATCGAACCCAAGTACTGAAATAGTGTATTTTTGTGATGATTTTTTCTCCAATACAACTTTTTCAGGATTTTATAACTCATTTCGCTTAAGACCGTTATTTTCATCGTGTGTCCAAAATTTCAGCACGATTAGCCCCATAGAACCTGATGAAATGGCATTTAAAGATCGAACCCAAGTACTGAAATAGTGTATTTTTGTGATGATTTTTTCTCAAATGCACCTTTTTCCAGATTTCATAACTTATTTCGCTTGAGACCGTTATTTTCATCATGTGTCCAAAATTTCAGCACGATTAGCCCCATAGAACCTGATGAAATGGCCCTTAAAGATCGAACCCAAGTACTGAAATAGTGTATTTTGGTGATTATTTTTTTCTCCAATACAACTTTTTCCAGACTTTATAACTAATTTCGCTTAAGACTGTGATTTTCATCATGTGTCTAAGATTTCAGCACGATTGGCACCATAGAACCTGATAAAATGGCCCTTAAAGATCGAACCCAAGTACTGAAATAGAATATTTTTGAGAATATTTTTTTCTACTATGCATTTTTTCCAGAGTCTATAATTGATTTCACTTAAGACTGTGATTTTCATCATGTGTCTAAGATTTCAGCACGATTGGCACCATAGAACCTGAAAAAATGGCTTTTGAAGATCGAACCCAAGTCTCAAAATAGTCTATTTTTGTGATGATTTTTTCTCCAATGCAAATTTTTCCAGATTTAATAACTGATTTCGATTAAGACCATTATTTTCATCATGTTTCCAAAATTTCATCACGATTGGCCCCATAGAACCTGATAAAATGGCCCTTAAAGATCGAACCCAAGTACTGAAATAGTGTATTTTTGAGATTATTTTTTTCACCAATGCAACTTTTTCCAGACTCTATAACTGATTTCGCTTAAGATTGTGATTTTCATCATGTGTCTAAGATTTCAGCACGATTGGCACAATAGAACCTGAAAAAATGGCTTTTGAAGATCGAACCCAAGTCTCAAAATAGTGTATTTTTGTGATGATTTTTTCTCAAATGCAACTTTTTCCAGATTTCATAACTTATTTCGCTTGAGACCGTTATTTTCATCATGTGTCCAAAATTTCATCACGATTGGCCCCATAGAACCTAATGAAATGGCCCTTAAAGATCGAACCCAAGTACTGAAATAGAATATTTTTGAGAATATTTTTTTCTACTATGCATTTTTTCCAGACTCTTTAACTGATTTCACTTTAGACTGTGATTTTCATCATGTGTCTAAGATTTCAGCACGATTGGCACCATAGAACCTGAAAAAATGGCTTTTGAAGATCGAACCCAAGTCTCAAAATAGTCTATTTTTGTGATGATTTTTTCTCCAATGCAACTTTTTCCAGATTTAATAACTGATTTCGATTAAGACCATTATTTTCATCATGTGTCCAAAATTTCATCACGATTGGCCCCATAGAACCTGATAAAATGGCCCTTAAAGATCGAACCCAAGTACTGAAATAGTGTATTTTTGAGATTATTTTTTTCTCCAATACAACTTTTTCCAGATTTTATAACTTATTTCGCTTAAGACCGTTATTTTCATTATGTTTCCAAAATTTCAGCACGATTGGCCCCATAGAACCTGATTACATGGCCCTTAAAGATCGAACTCAAGTTCTGAAATAGTGTATTTTGTTGATTATTTTTTTCTCCAATACAACTTTTTCCAGACTTTATAACTAATTTCGCTTAAGACTGTGATTTTCATCATGTGTCTAAGATTTCAGCACGATTGGCACCATAGAACCTGAAAAAATGGCTTTTGAAGATCGAACCCAAGTCTCGAAATTGAGTACTAGTGTTTGATGATTTTTTCACATATGCAACATATTCCAGATTTAATAAAAGATTTTGTTTGAAAACATTTTTCTCATCACGATCCTAAAATTTCAGCCCGATTTGCTCCAGAGAAACTGATAAAATGGCCCTTAAAGATCGAACCCAAGTACTGAAATAGTGTATTTTTGAGATAATTTTTTTCTCCAATGCAACTTTTTCCAGACTCTATAACTTATTTCGCTTAAGATTGTGATTTTCATCATGTGTCTAAGATTTCAGCACGATTGGCACCATAGAACCTGAAAAAATGGCTTTTGAAGATCGAACCGAAGTCTCAAAATAGTCTATTTTTGTGATGATTTTTTCTCAAATGCAACTTTTTCCAGATTTAATAACTGATTTTGATAAAGACTGTTATTTCTAACATGTGTCCAAAATTACATCACGATTGGCACCAAAGAACCTGATTAAATGGCCCTTAAAGATCGAACTCAAGTTCTGAAATAGTGTATTTTTGTGATGATTTTTTCTCCAATGCAACTTTTTCCAGATTTCATAACATATTTCGCTTGAGACCGTTATTTTTATGATGTGTCCAAAATTTCAGCACGATTGGCCCCATAGAACCTGATAAAATGGCCCTTAAAGATCGAACCCAAGTACTGAAATAGTGTATTTTTGAGATTATTTTTTTCTCCAATACAACTTTTTCCAGATTTTATAACTTATTTCGCTTAAGACCGTTATTTTCATCATGTGTCCAAAATTTCAGCACGATTGGCCGCATAGAACCTGATAAAATGGCCCTTAAAGATCGAACCCAAGTACCGAAATAGTGTATTTTTGTGTTGATTTTTTCTCAAATGCAACCCATTGAAGATTTCATAACTTATTTCGTTTAAAACCGTTATTTTTATGATGTGTCCAAAATTTCAGCACGATTGGCCCCATAGAACCTGATAAAATGTCCCTTATATATCGAACCCAAGTTCTGAAATAGAATATTTTTGAGAATATTTTTTTCTCCAATGCAACTTTTTCCAGACTCTATAACTGATTTCGCTTAAGATTGTGAATTTCATGATGTGTCTAAGATTTCAGCACGATTGGCACCATAGAACCTGAAAAAATGGCTTTTGAAGATCGAACCCAAGTCTCAAAATAGTGTATTTTTGTGATGATTTTTTCTCAAATGCAACTTTTTCCAGATTTCATAACTTATTTCGCTTGAGACCGTTATTTTCATCATGTGTCCAAAATTTCATCACGATTGGCCCCATAGAACCTTATAAAATGGCCCTTAAAGATCGAACCCAAGTACTGAAATAGTGTATTTTTCAGATTATTTTTTTCTACAATACAACTTTTTCCAGATTAAATAACTGATTTCGCTTAAAACCGTTATTTTCATTATGTGTCTAAAATTTCAGCACGATTGGCACCATAGAACCTGATAAAATGGCTTTCGAAGATCGAACCCAATTCTCGAAATTGAGTACTAGTGTTTGATGATTTTTTCACATATGCAACATATTCCAGATTAAATAAATGATTTTGTTTGAAAACATTTTTCTCATCACGATCCTAAAATTTCAGCCCGATTGGCTCCATAGAAACTGATAAAATGGCCCTTAAAGATCGAACCCAAGTACTGAAATAGTGTATTTTTGAGATTATTTTTTTCTCCAATGCAACTTTTTCCAGACTCTATAACTGATTTCGCTTAAGATTGTGATTTTCATCATGTGTCTAAGATTTCAGCACGATTGGCACAATAGAACCTGAAAAAATGGCTTTTGAAGATCGAACCCAAGTCTCAAAATAGTGTATTTTTGTGATGATTTTTTCTCAAATGCAACTTTTTCCAGATTTTATAACTTATTTCGCTTGAGACCGTTATTTTCATCATGTGTCCAAAATTTCATCAGGATTGGCCCCATAGAACCTAATGAAATGGCCCTTAAAGATCGAACCCAAGTACTGAAATAGTGTATTTTTGAGATTATTTATTTCTCCAATACAACTTTTTCCAGATTTTATAACTTATTTCGCTTAAGACCGTTATTTTCATCATGTGTCCAAAATTTCAGCACGATTGGCCGCATAGAACCTGATAAAATGGCCCTTAAAGAACGAACCCAAGTACCGAAATAGTGTATTTTTGTGTTGATTTTTTCTCAAATGCAACCCATTGAAGATTTCATAACTTATTTCGTATAAAACCGTTATTTTTATGATGTGTCCAAAATTTCAGCACGATTGGCACCATAGAACCTGATAAAATGTCCCTTATATATCGAACCCAAGTTCTGAAATAGAATATTTTTGAGAATATTTTTTTCTCCAATGCAACTTTTTCCAGACTCTATAACTGATTTCGCTAAAGATTGTGAATTTCATGATGTGTCTAAGATTTCAGCACGATTGGCACCATAGAACCTGAAAAAATGGCTTTTGAAGATCGAACCCAAGTCTCAAAATAGTGTATTTTTGTGATGATTTTTTCTCAAATGCAACTTTTTCCAGATTTCATAACTTATTTCGCTTGAGACCGTTATTTTCATCATGTGTCCAAAATTTCATCACGATTGGCCCCATAGAACCTTATAAAATGGCCCTTAAAGATCGAACCCAAGTACTGAAATAGTGTATTTATCAGATTATTTTTTTCTACAATACAACTTTTTCCAGATTAAATAACTGATTTCGCTTAAGACCGTTATTTTCATTATGTGTCTAAAATTTCAGCACGATTGGCACCATAGAACCTGATAAAATGGCTTTCGAAGATCGAACCCAATTCTCGAAATTGAGTACTAGTGTTTGATGATTTTTTCACATATGCAACATATTCCAGATTAAATAAATGATTTTGTTTGAAAACATTTTTCTCATCACGATCCTAAAATTTCAGCCCGATTGGCTCCATAGAAACTGATAAAATGGCCCTTAAAGATCGAACCCAAGTACTGAAATAGTGTATTTTTGAGATTATTTTTTTCTCCAATGCAACTTTTTCCAGACTCTATAACTGATTTCACTTAAGACTGTGATTTTCATCATGTGTCTAAGATTTCAGCACGATTGGCACCATAGAACCTGAAAAAATGGCTTTTGAAGATCGAACCCAAGTCTTAAAATAGTCTATTTTTGTGATGATTTTTTCTCCAATGCAAATTTTTCCAGATTTAATAACTGATTTCGATTAAGACCATTATTTTCATCATGTTTCCAAATATTCATCACGATTGGCCCCATAGAACCTGATAAAATGGCCCTTAAAGATCGAACCCAAGTACTGAAATAGTGTATTTTTGAGATTATTTTTTTCACCAATGCAACTTTTTCCAGACTCTATAACTGATTTCGCTTAAGATTGTGATTTTCATCATGTGTCTAAGATTTCAGCACGATTGGCACAATAGAACCTGAAAAAATGGCTTTTGAAGATCGAACCCAAGTCTCAAAATAGTGTATTTTTGTGATGATTTTTTCTCCAATGCAAATTTTTCCAGATTTAATAACTGATTTCGATTAAGACCATTATTTTCATCATGTGTCCAAAATTTCATCACGATTGGCCCCATAGAACCTGATAAAATGGCCCTTAAAGATCGAACCCAAGTACTGAAATAGTGTATTTTTGAGATTATTTTTTTCTCCAATACAACTTTTTCCAGATTTTATAACTTATTTCGCTTAAGACCGTTATTTTCATTATGTTTCCAAAATTTCAGCACGATTGGCCCCATAGAACCTGATTACATGGCCCTTAAAGATCGAACTCAAGTTCTGAAATAGTGTATTTTGGTGATTATTTTTTTCTCCAATACAACTTTTTCCAGACTTAATAACTAATTTCGCTTAAGACTGTGATTTTCATCATGTGTCTAAGATTTCAGCACGATTGGCACCATAGAACCTGAAAAAATGGCATTTGAAGATCGAACACAAGTCTCGAAATTGAGTACTAGTGTTTGATGATTTTTTCACATATGCAACATATTCCAGATTTAATAAAAGATTTTGTTTGAAAACATTTTTCTCATCACGATCCTAAAATTTCAGCCCGATTTGCTCCAGAGAAACTGATAAAATGGCCCTTAAAGATCGAACCCAAGTACTGAAATAGTGTATTTTTGAGATTATTTTTTTCTCCAATGCAACTTTTTCCAGACTCTATAACTTATTTCGCTAAAGACTGTGATTTTCATCATGTGTCTAAGATTTCAGCACGATTGGCATCATAGAACTTGAAAAAATTGCATTTGAAGATCGAACCCAAGTCTCAAAATAGTGTATTTTTGTGATGATTTTTTCTCCAATGCAACTTTTTCCAGGTTTCATAACATATTTCGCTTGAGACCGTTATTTTTATGATGTGTCCAAAATTTCAGCACGATTGGCCCCATAGAACCTGATAAAATGGCCCTTAAAGATCGAACCCAAGTACTGAAATAGTGTATTTTTGTGTTGATTTTTTCTCAAATTCAACCCATTGAAGATTTCATAACTTATTTCGTTTAAAACCGTTATTTTTATGATGTGTCCAAAATTATAGCACGATTGGCCCCATAGAACCTGATAAAATGTCCCTTATAGATCGAACCCAAGTTCTGAAATAGAATATTTTTGAGAATATTTTTTCTCCAATGCAACTTTTTCCAGACTCTATAACTGATTTCGCTTAAGATTGTGAATTTCATGATGTGTCTAAGATTTCAGCACGATTGGCACCATAGAACCTGATAAAATGGCTTTCGAAGATCGAACCCAATTCTCGAAATTGAGTACTAGTGTTTGATGATTTTTTCACATATGCAACATATTCCAGATTAAATAAATGATTTTGTTTGAAAACATTTTTCTTATCACGATCCTAAAATTTCAGCACGATCGGCCCCATAGAACCTGATAAAATGGCCCTTAAAGATCGAACCCAAGTACTGAAATAGTGTATTTTTGTGATGATTTTTTCTCCAATACAACTTTTTCCAGATTTTATAACTCATTTCGCTTAAGACTGTGATTTTCATCATGTGTCCAAAATTTCATCAGGATTGGCCCCATAATCGAACCCAAGTACTGAAATAGTGTATTTTTGAGATTTTTTTTTTCTCCAATACAACTTTTTCCAGATTTTATACCTTATTTCACTTAAGACTGTGATTTTCATCATGCGTCTAAAATTTCAGCACGATTGGCACCATAGAACCTGAAAAAATGGCTTTTGAAGATCGAACCCAAGTCTCAAAATAGTGTATTTTTGTGATGATTTTTTTCTCAAATGCAACTTTTTCCAGATTTCATAACTTATTTCGCTTGAGACCGTTATTTTCATCATGTGTCCAAAATTTCATCACGATTGGCCCCATAGAACCTTATAAAATGGCCCTTAAAGATCGAACCCAAGTACTGAAATAGTGTATTTTTCAGATTATTTTTTTCTACAATACAACTTTTTCCAGATTAAATAACTGATTTCGCTTAAAACCGTTATTTTCATTATGTGTCTAAAATTTCAGCACGATTGGCACCATAGAACCTGATAAAATGGCTTTCGAAGATCGAACCCAATTCTCGAAATTGAGTACTAGTGTTTGATGATTTTTTCACATATGCAACATATTCCAGATTAAATAAATGATTTTGTTTGAAAACATTTTTCTCATCACGATCCTAAAATTTCAGCCCGATTGGCTCCATAGAAACTGATAAAATGGCCCTTAAAGATCGAACCCAAGTACTGAAATAGTGTATTTTTGAGATTATTTTTTTCTCCAATGCAACTTTTTCCAGACTCTATAACTGATTTCGCTTAAGATTGTGATTTTCATCATGTGTCTAAGATTTCAGCACGATTGGCACAATAGAACCTGAAAAAATGGCTTTTGAAGATCGAACCCAAGTCTCAAAATAGTGTATTTTTGTGATGATTTTTTCTCAAATGCAACTTTTTCCAGATTTTATAACTTATTTCGCTTGAGACCGTTATTTTCATCATGTGTCCAAAATTTCATCACGATTGGCCCCATAGAACCTAATGAAATGGCCCTTAAAGATCGAACCCAAGTACTGAAATAGAATATTTTTGAGAATATTTTTTTCTACTATGCATTTTTTCCAGACTCTTTAACTGATTTCACTTTAGACTGTGATTTTCATCATGTGTCTAAGATTTCAGCACGATTGGCACCATAGAACCTGAAAAAATGGCTTTTGAAGATCGAACCCAAGTCTCAAAATAGTCTATTTTTGTGATGATTTTTTCTCCAATGCAACTTTTTCCAGATTTAATAACTGATTTCGATTAAGACCATTATTTTCATCATGTGTCCAAAATTTCATCACGATTGGCCCCATAGAACCTGATAAAATGGCCCTTAAAGATCGAACCCAAGTACTGAAATAGTGTATTTTTGAGATTATTTTTTTCTCCAATACAACTTTTTCCAGATTTTATAACTTATTTCGCTTAAGACCGTTATTTTCATTATGTTTCCAAAATTTCAGCACGATTGGCCCCATAGAACCTGATTACATGGCCCTTAAAGATCGAACTCAAGTTCTGAAATAGTGTATTTTGTTGATTATTTTTTTCTCCAATACAACTTTTTCCAGACTTTATAACTAATTTCGCTTAAGACTGTGATTTTCATCATGTGTCTAAGATTTCAGCACGATTGGCACCATAGAACCTGAAAAAATGGCTTTTGAAGATCGAACCCAAGTCTCGAAATTGAGTACTAGTGTTTGATGATTTTTTCACATATGCAACATATTCCAGATTTAATAAAAGATTTTGTTTGAAAACATTTTTCTCATCACGATCCTAAAATTTCAGCCCGATTTGCTCCAGAGAAACTGATAAAATGGCCCTTAAAGATCGAACCCAAGTACTGAAATAGTGTATTTTTGAGATAATTTTTTTCTCCAATGCAACTTTTTCCAGACTCTATAACTTATTTCGCTTAAGACTGTGATTTTCATCATGTGTCTAAGATTTCAGCACGATTGGCATCATAGAACTTGAGAAAATTGCATTTGAAGATCGAACCCAAGTCTCAAAATAGTGTATTTTTGTGATGATTTTTTCTCCAATGCAACTTTTTCCAGATTTCATAACATATTTCGCTTGAGACCGTTATTTTTATGATGTGTCCAAAATTTCAGCACGATTGGCCCCATAGAACCTGATAAAATGGCCCTTAAAGATCGAACCCAAGTACTGAAATAGTGTATTTTTGTGTTGATTTTTTCTCAAATGCAAGACATTGAAGATTTCATAACTTATTTCGTTTAAAACCGTTATTTTTATGATGTGTCCAAAATTTCAGCACGATTGGCCCCATAGAACCTGATAAAATGTCCCTTATAGATCGAACCCAAGTTCTGAAATAGAATATTTTTGAGAATATATTTTTCTCCAATGCAACTTTTTCCAGACTCTATAACTGATTTCGCTTAAGATTGTGAATTTCATGATGTGTCTAAGATTTCAGCACGATTGGCACCATAGAACCTGAAAAAATGGCTTTTGAAGATCGAACCCAATTCTCAAGAGAGTGTATTTTTGTGATGATTTTTTCTCAAATGCAACTTTTTCCAGATTTCATAACTTATTTCGCTTGAGACCGTTATTTTCATCATGTGTCCAAAATTTCATCACGAGTGGCCCCATAGAACCTTATAAAACGGCCCTTAAAGATCGAACCCAAGTACTGAAATAGTGTATTTTTCAGATTATTTTTATCTACAATACAACTTTTTCCAGATTAAATAACTGATTTCGCTAAAGACCGTTATTTTCATTATGTGTCTAAAATTTCAGCACGATTGGCACCATAGAACCTGATAAAATGGCTTTCGAAGATCGAACCCAATTCTCGAAATTGAGTACTAGTGTTTGATGATTTTTTCACATATGCAACATATTCCAGATTAAATAAATGATTTTGTTTGAAAACATTTTTCTTATCACGATCCTAAAATTTCAGCACGATCGGCCCCATAGAACCTGATAAAATGGCCCTTAAAGATCGAACCCAAGTACTGAAATAGTGTATTTTTGTGATGATTTTTTCTCCAATACAACTTTTTCCAGATTTTATAACTCATTTCGCTTAAGACCGTTATTTTCATCGTGTGTCCAAAATTTCAGCGAGATTAGCCCCATAGAACCTGATGAAATGGCCCTTAAAGATCGAACCCAAGTACTGAAATAGTGTATTTTTGTGATGATTTTTTCTCAAATGCAACTTTTTCCAGATTTCATAACTTATTTCGCTTGAGACCGTTATTTTCATCATGTGTCCAAAATTTCAGCACGATTAGCCCCATAGAACCTGATGAAATGGCCCTTAAAGATCGAACCCAAGTACTGAAATAGTGTATTTTGGTGATTATTTTTTTCTCCAATACAACTTTTTCCAGACTTTATAACTAATTTCGCTTAAGACTGTGATTTTCATCATGTGTCTAAGATTTCAGCACGATTGGCACCATAGAACCTGAAAAAATGGCTTTTGAAGATCGAACCCAAGTCTCGAAATTGAGTACTAGTGTTTGATGATTTTTTCACATATGCAACATATTCCAGATTTAATAAAAGATTTTGTTTGAAAACATTTTTCTCATCACGATCCTAAAATTTCAGCCCGATTTGCTCCAGAGAAACTGATAAAATGGCCCTTAAAGATCGAACCCAAGTACTGAAATAGTGTATTTTTGAGATAATTTTTTTCTCCAATGCAACTTTTTCCAGACTCTATAACTTATTTCGCTTAAGATTGTGATTTTCATCATGTGTCTAAGATTTCAGCACGATTGGCACCATAGAACCTGAAAAAATGGCTTTTGAAGATCGAACCGAAGTCTCAAAATAGTCTATTTTTGTGATGATTTTTTCTCAAATGCAACTTTTTCCAGATTTAATAACTGATTTTGATAAAGACTGTTATTTCTAACATGTGTCCAAAATTACATCACGATTGGCACCAAAGAACCTGATTAAATGGCCCTTAAAGATCGAACTCAAGTTCTGAAATAGTGTATTTTTGTGATGATTTTTTCTCCAATGCAACTTTTTCCAGATTTCATAACATATTTCGCTTGAGACCGTTATTTTTATGATGTGTCCAAAATTTCAGCACGATTGGCCCCATAGAACCTGATAAAATGGCCCTTAAAGATCGAACCCAAGTACTGAAATAGTGTATTTTTGAGATTATTTTTTTCTCCAATACAACTTTTTCCAGATTTTATAACTTATTTCGCTTAAGACCGTTATTTTCATCATGTGTCCAAAATTTCAGCACGATTGGCCGCATAGAACCTGATAAAATGGCCCTTAAAGATCGAACCCAAGTACCGAAATAGTGTATTTTTGTGTTGATTTTTTCTCAAGTGCAACCCATTGAAGATTTCATAACTTATTTCGTTTAAAACCGTTATTTTTATGATGTGTCCGAAATTTCAGCACGATTGGCCCCATAGAACCTGATAAAATGTCCCTTATATATCGAACCCAAGTTCTGAAATAGAATATTTTTGAGAATATTTTTTTCTCCAATGCAACTTTTTCCAGACTCTATAACTGATTTCGCTTAAGATTGTGAATTTCATGATGTGTCTAAGATTTCAGCACGATTGGCACCATAGAACCTGAAAAAATGGCTTTTGAAGATCGAACCCAAGTCTCAAAATAGTGTATTTTTGTGATGATTTTTTCTCAAATGCAACTTTTTCCAGATTTCATAACTTATTTCGCTTGAGACCGTTATTTTCATCATGTGTCCAAAATTTCATCACGATTGGCCCCATAGAACCTTATAAAATGGCCCTTAAAGATCGAACCCAAGTACTGAAATAGTGTATTTTTCAGATTATTTTTTTCTACAATACAACTTTTTCCAGATTAAATAACTGATTTCGCTTAAAACCGTTATTTTCATTATGTGTCTAAAATTTCAGCACGATTGGCACCATAGATCCTGATAAAATGGCTTTCGAAGATCGAACCCAATTCTCGAAATTGAGTACTAGTGTTTGATGATTTTTTCACATATGCAACATATTCCAGATTAAATAAATGATTTTGTTTGAAAACATTTTTCTCATCACGATCCTAAAATTTCAGCCCGATTGGCTCCATAGAAACTGATAAAATGGCCCTTAAAGATCGAACCCAAGTACTGAAATAGTGTATTTTTGAGATTATTTTTTTCTCCAATGCAACTTTTTCCAGACTCTATAACTGATTTCGCTTAAGATTGTGATTTTCATCATGTGTCTAAGATTTCAGCACGATTGGCACAATAGAACCTGAAAAAATGGCTTTTGAAGATCGAACCCAAGTCTCAAAATAGTGTATTTTTGTGATGATTTTTTCTCAAATGCAACTTTTTCCAGATTTTATAACTTATTTCGCTTGAGACCGTTATTTTCATCATGTGTCCAAAATTTCATCAGGATTGGCCCCATAGAACCTAATGAAATGGCCCTTAAAGATCGAACCCAAGTACTGAAATAGTGTATTTTTGAGATTATTTATTTCTCCAATACAACTTTTTCCAGATTTTATAACTTATTTCGCTTAAGACCGTTATTTTCATCATGTGTCCAAAATTTCAGCACGATTGGCCGCATAGAACCTGATAAAATGGCCCTTAAAGAACGAACCCAAGTACCGAAATAGTGTATTTTTGTGTTGATTTTTTCTCAAATGCAACCCATTGAAGATTTCATAACTTATTTCGTATAAAACCGTTATTTTTATGATGTGTCCAAAATTTCAGCACGATTGGCACCATAGAACCTGATAAAATGTCCCTTATATATCGAACCCAAGTTCTGAAATAGAATATTTTTGAGAATATTTTTTTCTCCAATGCAACTTTTTCCAGACTCTATAACTGATTTCGCTAAAGATTGTGAATTTCATGATGTGTCTAAGATTTCAGCACGATTGGCACCATAGAACCTGAAAAAATGGCTTTTGAAGATCGAACCCAAGTCTCAAAATAGTGTATTTTTGTGATGATTTTTTCTCAAATGCAACTTTTTCCAGATTTCATAACTTATTTCGCTTGAGACCGTTATTTTCATCATGTGTCCAAAATTTCATCACGATTGGCCCCATAGAACCTTATAAAATGGCCCTTAAAGATCGAACCCAAGTACTGAAATAGTGTATTTATCAGATTATTTTTTTCTACAATACAACTTTTTCCAGATTAAATAACTGATTTCGCTTAAGACCGTTATTTTCATTATGTGTCTAAAATTTCAGCACGATTGGCACCATAGAACCTGATAAAATGGCTTTCGAAGATCGAACCCAATTCTCGAAATTGAGTACTAGTGTTTGATGATTTTTTCACATATGCAACATATTCCAGATTAAATAAATGATTTTGTTTGAAAACATTTTTCTCATCACGATCCTAAAATTTCAGCCCGATTGGCTCCATAGAAACTGATAAAATGGCCCTTAAAGATCGAACCCAAGTACTGAAATAGTGTATTTTTGAGATTATTTTTTTCTCCAATGCAACTTTTTCCAGACTCTATAACTGATTTCACTTAAGACTGTGATTTTCATCATGTGTCTAAGATTTCAGCACGATTGGCACCATAGAACCTGAAAAAATGGCTTTTGAAGATCGAACCCAAGTCTTAAAATAGTCTATTTTTGTGATGATTTTTTCTCCAATGCAAATTTTTCCAGATTTAATAACTGATTTCGATTAAGACCATTATTTTCATCATGTTTCCAAATATTCATCACGATTGGCCCCATAGAACCTGATAAAATGGCCCTTAAAGATCGAACCCAAGTACTGAAATAGTGTATTTTTGAGATTATTTTTTTCACCAATGCAACTTTTTCCAGACTCTATAACTGATTTCGCTTAAGATTGTGATTTTCATCATGTGTCTAAGATTTCAGCACGATTGGCACAATAGAACCTGAAAAAATGGCTTTTGAAGATCGAACCCAAGTCTCAAAATAGTGTATTTTTGTGATGATTTTTTCTCCAATGCAAATTTTTCCAGATTTAATAACTGATTTCGATTAAGACCATTATTTTCATCATGTGTCCAAAATTTCATCACGATTGGCCCCATAGAACCTGATAAAATGGCCCTTAAAGATCGAACCCAAGTACTGAAATAGTGTATTTTTGAGATTATTTTTTTCTCCAATACAACTTTTTCCAGATTTTATAACTTATTTCGCTTAAGACCGTTATTTTCATTATGTTTCCAAAATTTCAGCACGATTGGCCCCATAGAACCTGATTACATGGCCCTTAAAGATCGAACTCAAGTTCTGAAATAGTGTATTTTGGTGATTATTTTTTTCTCCAATACAACTTTTTCCAGACTCTATAACTGATTTCGCTTAAGATTGTGATTTTCATCATGTGTCTAAGATTTCAGCACGATTGGCACAATAGAACCTGAAAAAATGGCTTTTGAAGATCGAACCCAAGTCTCAAAATAGTGTATTTTTGTGATGATTTTTTCTCAAATGCAACTTTTTTCCAGATTTCATAACTTATTTCGCTTGAGACCGTTATTTTCATCATGTGTCCAAAATTTCATCACGATTGGCCCCATAGAACCTAATGAAATGGCCCTTAAAGATCGAACCCAAGTACTGAAATAGAATATTTTTGAGAATATTTTTTTCTACTATGCATTTTTTCCAGACTCTTTAACTGATTTCACTTTAGACTGTGATTTTCATCATGTGTCTAAGATTTCAGCACGATTGGCACCATAGAACCTGAAAAAATGGCTTTTGAAGATCGAACCCAAGTCTCAAAATAGTCTATTTTTGTGATGATTTTTTCTCCAATGCAAATTTTTCCAGATTTAATAACTGATTTCGATTAAGACCATTATTTTCATCATGTTTCCAAAATTTCATCACGATTGGCCCCATAGAACCTGATAAAATGGCCCTTAAAGATCGAACCCAAGTACTGAAATAGTGTATTTTTGTGATGATTTTTTCTCCAATACAACTTTTTCAGGATTTTATAACTCATTTCGCTTAAGACCGTTATTTTCATCGTGTGTCCAAAATTTCAGCACGATTAGCCCCATAGAACCTGATGAAATGGCCCTTAAAGATCGAACCCAAGTACTGAAATAGTGTATTTTGGTGATTATTTTTTTCTCCAATACAACTTTTTCCAGACTTTATAACTAATTTCGCTTAAGACTGTGATTTTCATCATGTGTCTAAGATTTCAGCACGATTGGCACCATAGAACCTGATAAAATGGCCCTTAAAGATCGAACCCAAGTACTGAAATAGAATATTTTTGAGAATATTTTTTTCTACTATGCAGTTTTTCCAGACTCTATAATTGATTTCACTTAAGACTGTGATTTTCATCATGTGTCTAAGATTTCAGCACGATTGGCACCATAGAACCTGAAAAAATGGCTTTTGAAGATCGAACCCAAGTCTCAAAATAGTCTATTTTTGTGATGATTTTTTCTCCAATGCAAATTTTTCCAGATTTAATAACTGATTTCGATTAAGACCATTATTTTCATCATGTTTCCAAAATTTCATCACGATTGGCCCCATAGAACCTGATAAAATGGCCCTTAAAGATCGAACCCAAGTACTGAAATAGTGTATTTTTGAGATTATTTTTTTCACCAATGCAACTTTTTCCAGACTCTATAACTGATTTCGCTTAAGATTGTGATTTTCATCATGTGTCTAAGATTTCAGCACGATTGGCACAATAGAACCTGAAAAAATGGCTTTTGAAGATCGAACCCAAGTCTCAAAATAGTGTATTTTTGTGATGATTTTTTCTCAAATGCAACTTTTTCCAGATTTCATAACTTATTTCGCTTGAGACCGTTATTTTCATCATGTGTCCAAAATTTCATCACGATTGGCCCCATAGAACCTAATGAAATGGCCCTTAAAGATCGAACCCAAGTACTGAAATAGAATATTTTTGAGAATATTTTTTTCTACTATGCATTTTTTCCAGACTCTTTAACTGATTTCACTTTAGACTGTGATTTTCATCATGTGTCTAAGATTTCAGCACGATTGGCACCATAGAACCTGAAAAAATGGCTTTTGAAGATCGAACCCAAGTCTCAAAATAGTCTATTTTTGTGATGATTTTTTCTCCAATGCAACTTTTTCCAGATTTAATAACTGATTTCGATTAAGACCATTATTTTCATCATGTGTCCAAAATTTCATCACGATTGGCCCCATAGAACCTGATAAAATGGCCCTTAAAGATCGAACCCAAGTACTGAAATAGTGTATTTTTGAGATTATTTTTTTCTCCAATACAACTTTTTCCAGATTTTATAACTTATTTCGCTTAAGACCGTTATTTTCATTATGTTTCCAAAATTTCAGCACGATTGGCCCCATAGAACCTGATGAAATGGCCCTTAAAGATCGAACCCAAGTACTGAAATAGTGTATTTTGGTGATTATTTTTTTCTCCAATACAACTTTTTCCAGATTTTATAACTCATTTCGCTTAAGACCGTTATTTTCATCGTGTGTCCAAAATTTCAGCGAGATTAGCCCCATAGAACCTGATGAAATGGCCCTTAAAGATCGAACCCAAGTACTGAAATAGTGTATTTTTGTGATGATTTTTTCTCAAATGCAACTTTTTCCAGATTTCATAACTTATTTCGCTTGAGACCGTTATTTTCATCATGTGTCCAAAATTTCAGCACGATTAGCCCCATAGAACCTGATGAAATGGCCCTTAAAGATCGAACCCAAGTACTGAAATAGTGTATTTTGGTGATTATTTTTTTCTCCAATACAACTTTTTCCAGACTTTATAACTAATTTCGCTTAAGACTGTGATTTTCATCATGTGTCTAAGATTTCAGCACGATTGGCACCATAGAACCTGAAAAAATGGCTTTTGAAGATCGAACCCAAGTCTCGAAATTGAGTACTAGTGTTTGATGATTTTTTCACATATGCAACATATTCCAGATTTAATAAAAGATTTTGTTTGAAAACATTTTTCTCATCACGATCCTAAAATTTCAGCCCGATTTGCTCCAGAGAAACTGATAAAATGGCCCTTAAAGATCGAACCCAAGTACTGAAATAGTGTATTTTTGAGATAATTTTTTTCTCCAATGCAACTTTTTCCAGACTCTATAACTTATTTCGCTTAAGATTGTGATTTTCATCATGTGTCTAAGATTTCAGCACGATTGGCACCATAGAACCTGAAAAAATGGCTTTTGAAGATCGAACCGAAGTCTCAAAATAGTCTATTTTTGTGATGATTTTTTCTCAAATGCAACTTTTTCCAGATTTAATAACTGATTTTGATAAAGACTGTTATTTCTAACATGTGTCCAAAATTACATCACGATTGGCACCAAAGAACCTGATTAAATGGCCCTTAAAGATCGAACTCAAGTTCTGAAATAGTGTATTTTTGTGATGATTTTTTCTCCAATGCAACTTTTTCCAGATTTCATAACATATTTCGCTTGAGACCGTTATTTTTATGATGTGTCCAAAATTTCAGCACGATTGGCCCCATAGAACCTGATAAAATGGCCCTTAAAGATCGAACCCAAGTACTGAAATAGTGTATTTTTGAGATTATTTTTTTTTCCAATACAACTTTTTCCAGATTTTATAACTTATTTCGCTTAAGACCGTTATTTTCATCATGTGTCAAAATTTCAGCACGATTGGCCGCATAGAACCTGATAAAATGGCCCTTAAAGATCGAACCCAAGTACCGAAATAGTGTATTTTTGTGTTGATTTTTTCTCAAATGCAACCCATTGAAGATTTCATAACTTATTTCGTTTAAAACCGTTATTTTTATGATGTGTCCAAAATTTCATCACGATTGGCCACATAGAACCTGATAAAATGTCCCTTATAGATCGAACCCAAGTTCTGAAATAGAATATTTTTGAGAATATTTTTTTCTCCAATGCAACTTTTTCCAGACTCTATAACTGATTTCGCTTAAGATTGTGATTTTCATCATGTGTCTAAGATTTCAGCACGATTGGCACCATAGAACCTGAAAAAATGGCTTTTGAAGATCGAACCCAAGTCTCGAAATTGAGTACTAGTGTTTGATGATTTTTTTCACATATGCAACATATTCCAGATTTAATAAATGATTTTGTTTGAAAACATTTTACTCATCACGATCCTAAAATTTCAGCCCGATTTGCTCCAGAGAAACTGATAAAATGGCCCTTAAAGATCGAACCCAAGTACTGAAATAGTGTTTTTTTGAGATTATTTTTTTCTCCAATGCAACTTTTTCCTGACTCTATAACTGATTTCGCTTGAGACTGTGATTTTCATCATGTGTCTAAGATTTCAGCACGATTGGCACCATAGAACCTGAAAAAATTGCTTTTGAAGATCGAACCCAAGTCTCAAAATAGTGTATTTTTGTGATGATTTTTTCTCAAATGCAACTTTTTCCAAATTTCATAACTTATTTCGCTTGAGACCGTTATTTTTATCATGTGTCCAAAATTTCAGCACGATTGGCCCCATAGAACCTGATGAAATGGCCCTTAAAGATCGAACCCAAGTACCGAAATAGTGTATTTTTGTGTTGATTTTTTCTCAAATGCAATTTTTTCTAGATTTTATAACTTATTTCGCTTAAAACCGTTATTTTTATCATGTATCCAAAATTTCACCACGATTGGCCCAATAGAACCTGATTAAATGGCCCTTAAAAATCGAACTTAAGTACTGAAAATGTGTATTTTTGAGATTATTTTTTTCCCAATACAACTTTTTCCAGACTTTATAACTGATTTCGCTTAAGACTGTGATTTTCATCATGTGTCTAAGATTTCAGCATGATTGGCACCATAGAACCTGAAAAAATGGCTTTTGAAGATCGAACCCAAGTCTCAAAATAGTGTATTTTTGTGATGATTTTTTCTCCAATGCAACTTTTTCTGATTTAATAACTGATTTCAATTAAGACCGTAATTTTCATCATGTGTCTAAAATTTCAGCACGATTTGCAACATAGAACCTGAAAAAATGGCTTTTGAAGTTCGAACCCAAGTCTCGAAATTGAGTACTAGTGTTTGATGATTTTTTCACAAATTCAACATATTCCAGATTTAATAAATGATTTTGTTTGAAAACATTTTTCTTATCACGATCCTAAAATTTCAGCACGATCGGCCCCATAGAACCTGATAAAATGGCCCTTAAAGATCGAAACCAAGTACTGAAATAGTGTATTTTTGTGAAGATTTTTTCACCAATACAACTTTTTCCAGATTTTATAACTCGTTAACCGTTATTTTCATCATGCGTCTTTAATTTCCGCACGTTTGGCCCCATAGAACCTGAAAAAATTGCCCTTAAAGACCGAACCCAAGTACATTAATAGAGTATTTTTGTGATGATTTTTTCTTAAATGCAACTTTTCCAGATTTCATAACTGATTTCGCTTAAGACCATGATTTTCATCAAATTTCCAAAATTTCAGCACGATTGGCTTCATGGAACCTGAAAAAATGGCCCTTAAAGATCGAACCCGAGTACCGAAATAGTGTATTTTTGTAATGATTTTTTCAAAAATGCAATTTTATGCAGTTAAAATATTTTATTTCGCTGAAGACCGTTATTTTCATCATATGTCCAAAATCTCAGCACGATTGACACTATAGAGCCTGAAAAAATGACTTTTTATGATCGAACCCAAGTGTCAAAATAGTGTATTTTTGTGATGATTTTTTCTTTAATGTAGCTTTTCCAGATTTCATAACTGATTTCGCTTATGACCATGATTTTCATCAAGTTTCAAAAATTTCAGCACGATTGACACCATAGAACCTGAAAAAACGACTCTTAATGATCCAACCCATGAATCGAAATAGTGTATTTTTGTGATGATTTTTTCAAAAAGCAACTTTTTCTAGATAAAATATTTGATTTCGCTTAAGACCGTTATTTTCATCATGTGTCAAAAATTTCAGCACGAATGGCTTCATAGAACCTGAAAAAATGGCCCTTAAAGATCGAACCCAAGTTTAAATATTGAGTACTAGTGTTTGATGAGTTTCTCACAATTGCATCATTTTCCTGATTTTATAATTGATTTCGCTTAAGACCGTCATTTTCATCAAGTATTCAAAATTTCAGCACGATTGACACCATACAACCTGAAAAAAATACTTTTAATGATCGAACCCAAGTACCGAAAGAGTGTATTTTTGTAATGATTTTTTCAAAAATGCAATTTTATCCAATTAAAATATTTTATTTAGCTTAAGACCGTTATTTTCATCATATGTCCAAAATCTCAGCACGATTGAAACCATAGAGCCTGAAAAAATGACTTTTTATGATCGAACCCAAGTATCGAAATAGTGTATTTTTGTTATGATTTTTTCAAACATACAAATTTTTCCAGATGAAATACTTGATTTCGTTTAAGACCGTTATTTTCATCATGCGTCTTTAATTTCCGCACGATTGGCCACATTGAACCTGAAAAAATTGCCCTTAAAGATCGAACCCAAGTACAATAATAGTGTATTTTTGTGATGATTTTTTCTTAAATGCAACTTTTCCAGATTTCATAACTGATTTCGCTTAAGACCATGATTTTCATCAAGTTTCCAAAATTTCAGCACGATTGACACCATAGAACCTGAAAAAACGACTCTTAATGATCCAACCCATGAATCGAAATAGTGTATTTTTGTGATGATTTTTTCAAAAATACTACTTTTTCTAGATAAAATAATTGATTTCAATTGGGACCGTTATTTTCATCATGCCGTCATAAATTTCAGCACGATTGGCTTTATAGAACCTGAAAAAGGGCCCTTAAAGATCGAACCCATGTATAAATATTGAGTACTAGTGTTTGATGAGTTTCTCACAATTGCATCATTTTCCTTATTTAATAATTGATTTCGCTTAAGACCGTCATTTTCATCAAAAGTCCAAAATTTCATCACGATTGGCCCCATAGAACCTAATGAAATGGCCCTTAAAGATCGAACCCAAGTACTGAAATAGAATATTTTTGAGAATATTTTTTTCTACTATGCATTTTTTCCAGACTCTTTAAGTGATTTCACTTAAGACTGTGATTTTCATCATGTGTCTAAGATTTCAGCACGATTGGCACCATAGAACCTGAAAAAATGGCTTTTGAAGATCGAACCCAAGTCTCAAAATAGTCTATTTTTGTGATGATTTTTTCTCCAATGCATTTTTTTCCAAATTTGAGACCATTATTTTCATCATGTGTCCAAAATTTCATCACGATTGGCCCCATAGAACCTGATAAAATGTCCCTTATAGATCGAACCCAAGTACTGAAATAGAATATTTTTGAGAATTTTTTTTTCTCCAATGCAACTTTTTCCAGACTCTATAACTGATTTCGCTTAAGATTGTGATTTTCATCATGTGTCTAAGATTTCATCACGATTGGCCCCATAGAACCTTATAAAATGGCCCTTAAGGATCGAACCCAAGTACTAAAATAGTGTATTTTTGAGATTATTTTTTCTCCAATACAACTATTTCCAGACTTTATAACTGATTTCGCTTAAGACCGTTATTTTCATCATGTGTCCAAAATTTCAGCCCGATTTGCTCCATAGAAACTAATAAAATGGCCCTTAAAGATCAAACCCAAGTACTAAAATAGTGTTTTTTTGAGATTATTTTTTTCTCCAATGCAACTTTTTCCTGACTCTATAACTGATTTCGCTTAAGACTGTGATTTTCATCATGTGTCTAAGATTTCAGCACGATTGGCCGCATAGAACCTGAAAAAATGGCTTTTGAAGATCGAACCCTAGTCTCAAAATAGTGTATTTTGTGATGATTTTTTCTCCAATGCAACTTTTTCCAGAATTAATAACTGATTTCGCTTAAGACCGTTATTTTCATCATGTGTCCAAAATTTCAGCACGATTGGCCCCATAGAACCTGATGAAATGGCCCTTAAAGATCGAACCCAAGTACCGAAATAGTGTATTTTTGTGTTGATTTTTTCTCAAATGCAACTTTTTCCAGATTTTATAACTTATTTCGCTTAAGACCGTTATTTTCATCATGTGTCCAAAATTTCAGCAAGATCGGCCCCATAGAACCTGATAAAATGGCCCTTAAAGATCGAACCCAAGTACTGAAATAGTGTATTTTTGTGATGATTTTTTCTCCAATACAACTTTTTCCAGATTTTATAACTCATTTCGCTTAAGACCGTTATTTTCATTATGTGTCCAAAATTTCAGCACGATTGGCCCCATAGAACCTGATAAAATGGCCCTTAAAGATCGAACCCAAGTACTGAAATAGTGTATTTTTGTGATGATTTTTTCTCCAATACAATTTTTTCTAGATTTTATAACTTATTTCGCTTAAAACCGTTATTTTTATCATGTATCCAAAATTTCACCACGATTGGCCCAATAGAACCTGATTAAATGGCCCTTAAAAATCGAACTTAAGTACTGAAAATGTGTATTTTTGAGATTATTTTTTTCCCAATACAACTTTTTCCAGACTTTATAACTGATTTCGCTTAAGACTGTGATTTTCATCATGTGTCTAAGATTTCAGCATGATTGGCACCATAGAACCTGAAAAAATGGCTTTTGAAGATCGAACCCAAGTCTCAAAATAGTCTATTTTTGTGATGATTTTTTCTCCAATGCAACTTTTTCCAGATTTAATAACTGATTTCGATTAAGACCATTATTTTCATCATGTGTCCAAAATTTCATCACGATTGGCCCCATAGAACCTGATAAAATGGCCCTTAAAGATCGAACCCAAGTACTGAAATAGTGTATTTTTGAGATTATTTTTTTCTCCAATACAACTTTTTCCAGATTTTATAACTTATTTCGCTTAAGACCGTTATTTTCATTATGTTTCCAAAATTTCAGCACGATTGGCCCCATAGAACCTGATGAAATGGCCCTTAAAGATCGAACCCAATTACCGAAATAGTGTATTTTTAAGATGATTTTTTCTTTAATGTAGCTTTTCCAGATTTCATAACTGATTTCGCTTATGACCGTGTTTTTTATCAAGTTTCAAAAATTTCAGCACGATTGACACCATAGAACCTGAAAAAACGACTCTTAATGATCCAACCCATGAATCGAAATAGTGTATTTTTGTGATGATTTTTTCAAAAATACAACTTTTTCTAGATAAAATAATTGATTTCGTTTAAGACCGTTATTTTCATCATGTGTCAAAAATTTTAGCACGAATGGCGTCATAGAACCTGAAAAAATGGCCCTTAAAGATCGAACCCAAGTACCGAAATAGTGTATTTGTGTTATGATTTTTTCAAAAAGCAACTTTTTCTAGATAAAATATTTGATTTCGCTTAAGACCGTTATTTTCATCATGTGTCAAAAATTTCAGCACGAATGGCTTCATAGAACCTGAAAATATGGCCCTTAAAGATCGAACCCAAGTTTAAATATTGAGTACTAGTGTTTGATGAGTTTCTCACAATTGCATCATTTTCCTGATTTTATAATTGATTTCGCTTAAGACCGTCATTTTCATCAAGTATTCAAAATTTCAGCACGATTGACACCATACAACCTGAAAAAAAAACTTTTAATGATCGAACCCAAGTACCGAAAGAGTGTATTTTTGTAATGATTTTTTCAAAAATGCAATTTTATCCAATTAAAATATTTTATTTAGCTTAAGACCGTTATATTCATCATATGTCCAAAATCTCAGCACGATTGAAACCATAGAGCCTGAAAAAATGACTTTTTATGATCGAACCCAAGTATCGAAATAGTGTATTTTTGTTATGATTTTTTCAAACATACAAATTTTTCCAGATGAAATACTTGATTTCGTTTAAGACCGTTATTTTCATCATGCGTCTTTAATTTCCGCACGATTGGCCACATTGAACCTGAAAAAATTGCCCTTAAAGATCGAACCCAAGTACAATAATAGTGTATTTTTTTGATGATTTTTTCTTAAATGCAACTTTTCCAGATTTCATAACTGATTTCGCTTAAGACCATGATTTTCATCAAGTTTCCAAAATTTCAGCACGATTGACACCATAGAACCTGAAAAAACGACTCTTAATGATCCAACCCATGAATCGAAATAGTGTATTTTTGTGATGATTTTTTCAAAAATACTACTTTTTCTAGATAAAATAATTGATTTCAATTGGGACCGTTATTTTCATCATGCCGTCATAAATTTCAGCACGATTGGCTTCATAGAACCTGAAAAAGGGCCCTTAAAGATCGAACCCATGTATAAATATTGAGTACTAGTGTTTGATGAGTTTCTCACAATTGCATCATTTTCCTTATTTAATAATTGATTTCGCTTAAGACCGTCATTTTCATCAAAAGTCCAAAATTTCATCACGATTGGCCCCATAGAACCTAATGAAATGGCCCTTAAAGATCGAACCCAAGTACTGAAATAGAATATTTTTGAGAATATTTTTTTCTACTATGCATTTTTTCCAGACTCTTTAAGTGATTTCACTTAAGACTGTGATTTTCATCATGTGTCTAAGATATCAGCACGATTGGCACCATAGAACCTGAAAAAATGGCTTTTGAAGATCGAACCCAAGTCTCAAAATAGTCTATTTTTGTGATGATTTTTTCTCCAATGCATTTTTTTCCAGATTTGATAACTGATTTCGATTAAGACCATTATTTTCATCATGTGTCCAAAATTTCATCACGATTGGCCCCATAGAACCTGATAAAATGGCCCTTAAAGATCGAACCCAAGTACTGAAATAGTGTATTTTTGAGATTATTTTTTTCTCCAATACAACTTTTTCCAGATTTTATAACTTATTTCGCTTAAGACCGTTATTTTCATCATGTGTCCAAAATTTCAGCACGATTGGCACCATAGAACCTGAAAAAATGGCTTTTGAAGATCGAACCCAAGTCTCAAAATAGTCTATTTTTGTGATGATTTTTTCTCCAATGCAACTTTTTCCAGATTTAATAACTGATTTCGATTAAGACCATTATTTTTATCATGTGTCCAAAATTTCATCACGATTGGCCCCATAGAACCTGATAAAATGGCCCTTAAAGATCGAACCCAAGTACTGAAATAGTGTATTTTTGAGATTATTTTTTTCTCCAATACAACTTTTTCCAGATTTTATAACTTATTTCGCTTAAGACCGTTATTTTCATTATGTTTCCAAAATTTCAGCACGATTGGCCCCATAGAACCTGATTACATGGCCCTTAAAGATCGAACTCAAGTTCTGAAATAGTGTATTTTGGTGATTATTTTTTTCTCCAATACAACTTTTTCCAGACTTTATAACTAATTTCGCTTAAGACTGTGATTTTCATCATGTGTCTAAGATTTCAGCACGATTGGCACCATAGAACCTGAAAAAATGGCTTTTGAAGATCGAACCCAAGTCTCGAAATTGAGTACTAGTGTTTGATGATTTTTTCACATATGCAACATATTCCAGATTTAATAAAAGATTTTGTTTGAAAACATTTTTCTCATCACGATCCTAAAATTTCAGCCCGATTTGCTCCAGAGAAACTGATAAAATGGCCCTTAAAGATCGAACCCAAGTACTGAAATAGTGTATTTTTGAGATAATTTTTTTCTCCAATGCAACTTTTTCCAGACTCTATAACTTATTTTGCTTAAGACTGTGATTTTCATCATGTGTCTTAGATTTCAGCACGATTGGCATCATAGAACTTGAAAAAATTGCATTTGAAGATCGAACCCAAGTCTCAAAATAGTGTATTTTTGTGATGATTTTTTCTCCAATGCAACTTTTTCCAGATTTCATAACATATTTCGCTTGAGACCGTTATTTTTATGATGTGTCCAAAATTTCAGCACGATTGGCCCCATAGAACCTGATAAAATGGCCCTTAAAGATCGAACCCAAGTACTGAAATAGTGTATTTTTGTATTGATTTTTTCTCAAATGCAACCCATTGAAGATTTCATAACTTATTTCGTTTAAAACCGTTATTTTTATGATGTGTCCAAAATTTCAGCACGATTGGCCCCATAGAACCTGATAAAATGTCCCTTATAGATCGAACCCAAGTTCTGAAATAGAATATTTTTGAGAATATTTTTTTCTCCAATGCAACTTTTTCCAGACTCTATAACTGATTTCGCTTAAGATTGTGAATTTCATGATGTGTCTAAGATTTCAGCACGATTGGCACCATAGAACCTGATAAAATGGCTTTCGAAGATCGAACCCAATTCTCGAAATTGAGTACTAGTGTTTGATGATTTTTTCACATATGCAACATATTCCAGATTAAATAAATGATTTTGTTTGAAAACATTTTTCTTATCACGATCCTAAAATTTCAGCACGATCGGCCCCATAGAACCTGATAAAATGGCCCTTAAAGATCGAACCCAAGTACTGAAATAGTGTATTTTTGTGATAATTTTTTCTCCAATACAACTTTTTCCAGATTTTATAACTCATTTCGCTTAAGACCGTTATTTTCATCGTGTGTCTAAAATTTCAGCACGATTAGCCCCATAGAACCTGATGAAATGGCCCTTAAAGATCGAACCCAAGTACTGAAATAGTGTATTTTTGTGATGATTTTTTCTCAAATGCAACTTTTTCCAGATTTCATAACTTATTTCGCTTGAGACCGTTATTTTCATCATGTGTCCAAAATTTCAGCACGATTAGCCCCATAGAACCTGATGAAATGGCCCTTAAAGATCGAACCCAAGTACTGAAATAGTGTATTTTGGTGATTATTTTTTTCTCCAATACAACTTTTTCCAGACTTTATAACTAATTTTGCTTAAGACTGTGATTTTCATCATGTGTCTAAGATTTCAGCCTGATTGGCACCATAGAACCTGAAAAAATGGCTTTTGAAGATCGAACCCAAGTCTCGAAATTGAGTACTAGTGTTTGATGATTTTTTCACATATGCAACATATTCCAGATTTAATAAAAGATTTTGTTTGAAAACATTTTTCTCATCACGATCCTAAAATTTCAGCCCGATTTGCTCCAGAGAAACTGATAAAATGGCCCTTAAAGATCGAACCCAAGTACTGAAATAGTGTATTTTTGAGATAATTTTTTTCTCCAATGCAACTTTTTCCAGACTCTATAACTTATTTCGCTTAAGATTGTGATTTTCATCATGTGTCTAAGATTTCAGCACGATTGGCACCATAGAACCTGAAAAAATGGCTTTTGAAGATCGAACCGAAGTCTCAAAATAGTCTATTTTTGTGATGATTTTTCCTCAAATGCAACTTTTTCCAGATTTAATAACTGATTTTGATAAAGACTGTTATTTCTAACATGTGTCCAAAATTACATCACGATTGGCACCAAAGAACCTGATTAAATGGCCCTTAAAGATCGAACTCAAGTTCTGAAATAGTGTATATTTGTGATGATTTTTTCTCCAATGCAACTTTTTCCAGATTTCATAACATATTTCGCTTGAGACCGTTATTTTTATGATGTGTCCAAAATTTCAGCACGATTGGCCCCATAGAACCTGATAAAATGGCCCTTAAAGATCGAACCCAAGTACTGAAATAGTGTATTTTTGAGATTATTTTTTTCTCCAATACAACTTTTTCCAGATTTTATAACTTATTTCGCTTAAGACCGTTATTTTCATCATGTGTCCAAAATTTCAGCACGATTGGCCGCATAGAACCTGATAAAATGGCCCTTAAAGATCGAACCCAAGTACCGAAATAGTGTATTTTTGTGTTGATTTTTTCTCAAATGCAACCCATTGAAGATTTCATAACTTATTTCGTTTAAAACCGTTATTTTTATGATGTGTCCAAAATTTCAGCACGATTGGCCCCATAGAACCTGATAAAATGTCCCTTATATATCAAACCCAAGTTCTGAAATAGAATATTTTTGAGAATATTTTTTTCTCCAATGCAACTTTTTCCAGACTCTATAACTGATTTCGCTTAAGATTGTGAATTTCATGATGTGTCTAAGATTTCAGCACGATTGGCACCATAGAACCTGAAAAAATGGCTTTTGAAGATCGAACCCAAGTCTCAAAATAGTGTATTTTTGTGATGATTTTTTCTCAAATGCAACTTTTTCCAGATTTCATAACTTATTTCGCTTGAGACCGTTATTTTCATCATGTGTCCAAAATTTCATCACGATTGGCCCCATAGAACCTTATAAAACGGCCCTTAAAGATCGAACCCAAGTACTGAAATAGTGTATTTTTCAGATTATTTTTTTCTACAATACAACTTTTTCCAGATTAAATAACTGATTTCGCTTAAAACCGTTATTTTCATTATGTGTCTAAAATTTCAGCACGATTGGCACCATAGAACCTGATAAAATGGCTTTCGAAGATCGAACCCAATTCTCGAAATTGAGTACTAGTGTTTGATGATTTTTTCACATATGCAACATATTCCAGATTAAATAAATGATTTTGTTTGAAAACATTTTTCTTATCACGATCCTAAAATTTCAGCACGATCGGCCCCATAGAACCTGATAAAATGGCCCTTAAAGATCGAACCCAAGTACTGAAATAGTGTATTTTTGTGATAATTTTTTCTCCAATACAACTTTTTCCAGATTTTATAACTCATTTCGCTTAAGACCGTTATTTTCATCGTGTGTCTAAAATTTCAGCACGATTAGCCCCATAGAACCTGATGAAATTGCCCTTAAAGATCGAACCCAAGTACTGAAATAGTGTATTTTTGTGATGATTTTTTCTCAAATGCAACTTTTTCCAGATTTCATAACTTATTTCGCTTGAGACCGTTATTTTCATCATGTGTCCAAAATTTCAGCACGATTAGCCCCATAGAACCTGATGAAATGGCCCTTAAAGATCGAACCCAAGTACTGAAATAGTGTATTTTGGTGATTATTTTTTTCTCCAATACAACTTTTTCCAGACTTTATAACTAATTTTGCTTAAGACTGTGATTTTCATCATGTGTCTAAGATTTCAGCCTGATTGGCACCATAGAACCTGAAAAAATGGCTTTTGAAGATCGAACCCAAGTCTCGAAATTGAGTACTAGTGTTTGATGATTTTTTCACATATGCAACATATTCCAGATTTAATAAAAGATTTTGTTTGAAAACATTTTTCTCATCACGATCCTAAAATTTCAGCCCGATTTGCTCCAGAGAAACTGATAAAATGGCCCTTAAAGATCGAACCCAAGTACTGAAATAGTGTATTTTTGAGATAATTTTTTTCTCCAATGCAACTTTTTCCAGACTCTATAACTTATTTCGCTTAAGATTGTGATTTTCATCATGTGTCTAAGATTTCAGCACGATTGGCACCATAGAACCTGAAAAAATGGCTTTTGAAGATCGAACCGAAGTCTCAAAATAGTCTATTTTTGTGATGATTTTTCCTCAAATGCAACTTTTTCCAGATTTAATAACTGATTTTGATAAAGACTGTTATTTCTAACATGTGTCCAAAATTACATCACGATTGGCACCAAAGAACCTGATTAAATGGCCCTTAAAGATCGAACTCAAGTTCTGAAATAGTGTATATTTGTGATGATTTTTTCTCCAATGCAACTTTTTCCAGATTTCATAACATATTTCGCTTGAGACCGTTATTTTTATGATGTGTCCAAAATTTCAGCACGATTGGCCCCATAGAACCTGATAAAATGGCCCTTAAAGATCGAACCCAAGTACTGAAATAGTGTATTTTTGAGATTATTTTTTTCTCCAATACAACTTTTTCCAGATTTTATAACTTATTTCGCTTAAGACCGTTATTTTCATCATGTGTCCAAAATTTCAGCACGATTGGCCGCATAGAACCTGATAAAATGGCCCTTAAAGATCGAACCCAAGTACCGAAATAGTGTATTTTTGTGTTGATTTTTTCTCAAATGCAACCCATTGAAGATTTCATAACTTATTTCGTTTAAAACCGTTATTTTTATGATGTGTCCAAAATTTCAGCACGATTGGCCCCATAGAACCTGATAAAATGTCCCTTATATATCGAACCCAAGTTCTGAAATAGAATATTTTTGAGAATATTTTTTTCTCCAATGCAACTTTTTCCAGACTCTATAACTGATTTCGCTTAAGATTGTGAATTTCATGATGTGTCTAAGATTTCAGCACGATTGGCACCATAGAACCTGAAAAAATGGCTTTTGAAGATCGAACCCAAGTCTCAAAATAGTGTATTTTTGTGATGATTTTTTCTCAAATGCAACTTTTTCCAGATTTCATAACTTATTTCGCTTGAGACCGTTATTTTCATCATGTGTCCAAAATTTCATCACGATTGGCCCCATAGAACCTTATAAAATGGCCCTTAAAGATCGAACCCAAGTACTGAAATAGTGTATTTTTCAGATTATTTTTTTCTACAATACAACTTTTTCCAGATTAAATAACTGATTTCGCTTAAAACCGTTATTTTCATTATGTGTCTAAAATTTCAGCACGATTGGCACCATAGAACCTGATAAAATGGCTTTCGAAGATCGAACCCAATTCTCGAAATTGAGTACTAGTGTTTGATGATTTTTTCACATATGCAACATATTCCAGATTAAATAAATGATTTTGTTTGAAAACATTTTTCTTATCACGATCCTAAAATTTCAGCACGATCGGCCCCATAGAACCTGATAAAATGGCCCTTAAAGATCGAACCCAAGTACTGAAATAGTGTATTTTTGTGATAATTTTTTCTCCAATACAACTTTTTCCAGATTTTATAACTCATTTCGCTTAAGACCGTTATTTTCATCGTGTGTCTAAAATTTCAGCACGATTAGCCCCATAGAACCTGATGAAATGGCCCTTAAAGATCGAACCCAAGTACTGAAATAGTGTATTTTTGTGATGATTTTTTCTCAAATGCAACTTTTTCCAGATTTCATAACTTATTTCGCTTGAGACCGTTATTTTCATCATGTGTCCAAAATTTCAGCACGATTAGCCCCATAGAACCTGATGAAATGGCCCTTAAAGATCGAACCCAAGTACTGAAATAGTGTATTTTGGTGATTATTTTTTTCTCCAATACAACTTTTTCCAGACTTTATAACTAATTTTGCTTAAGACTGTGATTTTCATCATGTGTCTAAGATTTCAGCCTGATTGGCACCATAGAACCTGAAAAAATGGCTTTTGAAGATCGAACCCAAGTCTCGAAATTGAGTACTAGTGTTTGATGATTTTTTCACATATGCAACATATTCCAGATTTAATAAAAGATTTTGTTTGAAAACATTTTTCTCATCACGATCCTAAAATTTCAGCCCGATTTGCTCCAGAGAAACTGATAAAATGGCCCTTAAAGATCGAACCCAAGTACTGAAATAGTGTATTTTTGAGATAATTTTTTTCTCCAATGCAACTTTTTCCAGACTCTATAACTTATTTCGCTTAAGATTGTGATTTTCATCATGTGTCTAAGATTTCAGCACGATTGGCACCATAGAACCTGAAAAAATGGCTTTTGAAGATCGAACCGAAGTCTCAAAATAGTCTATTTTTGTGATGATTTTTCCTCAAATGCAACTTTTTCCAGATTTAATAACTGATTTTGATAAAGACTGTTATTTCTAACATGTGTCCAAAATTACATCACGATTGGCACCAAAGAACCTGATTAAATGGCCCTTAAAGATCGAACTCAAGTTCTGAAATAGTGTATATTTGTGATGATTTTTTCTCCAATGCAACTTTTTCCAGATTTCATAACATATTTCGCTTAAGACCGTTATTTTCATCATGTGTCCAAAATTTCAGCACGATTGGCCGCATAGAACCTGATAAAATGGCCCTTAAAGATCGAACCCAAGTACCGAAATAGTGTATTTTTGTGTTGATTTTTTCTCAAATGCAACCCATTGAAGATTTCATAACTTATTTCGTTTAAAACCGTTATTTTTATGATGTGTCCAAAATTTCAGCACGATTGGCCCCATAGAACCTGATAAAATGGCTTTTGAAGATCGAACCGAAGTCTCAAAATAGTCTATTTTTGTGATGATTTTTCCTCAAATGCAACTTTTTCCAGATTTAATAACTGATTTTGATAAAGACTGTTATTTCTAACATGTGTCCAAAATTACATCACGATTGGCACCATAGAACCTGAAAAAATGGCTTTTGAAGATCGAACCCAAGTCTCAAAATAGTGTATTTTTGTGATGATTTTTTCTCAAATGCAACTTTTTCCAGATTTAATAACTGATTTTGATAAAGACTGTTATTTCTAACATGTGTCCAAAATTACATCACGATTGGCACCATAGAACCTGAAAAAATGGCTTTTGAAGATCGAACCCAAGTCTCAAAATAGTGTATTTTTCAGATTATTTTTTTCTACAATACAACTTTTTCCAGATTAAATAACTGATTTCGCTTAAAACCGTTATTTTCATTATGTGTCTAAAATTTCAGCACGATTGGCACCATAGAACCTGATAAAATGGCTTTCGAAGATCGAACCCAATTCTCGAAATTGAGTACTAGTGTTTGATGATTTTTTCACATATGCAACATATTCCAGATTAAATAAATGATTTTGTTTGAAAACATTTTTCTCATCACGATCCTAAAATTTCAGCCCGATTGGCTCCATAGAAACTGATAAAATGGCCCTTAAAGATCGAACCCAAGTACTGAAATAGTGTATTTTTGAGATTATTTTTTTCTCCAATGCAACTTTTTCCAGACTCTATAACTGATTTCGCTTAAGATTGTGATTTTCATGATGTGTCTAAGATTTCAGCACGATTGGCACAATAGAACCTGAAAAAATGGCTTTTGAAGATCGAACCCAAGTCTCAAAATAGTGTATTTTTGTGATGATTTTTTCTCAAATGCAACTTTTTCCAGATTTTATAACTTATTTCGCTTGAGACCGTTATTTTCATCATGTGTCCAAAATTTCATCAGGATTGGCCCCATAGAACCTAATGAAATGGCCCTTAAAGATCGAACCCAAGTACTGAAATAGTGTATTTTTGAGATTTTTTTTTTCTCCAATACAACTTTTTCCAGATTTTATACCTTATTTCGCTTGAGACCGTTATTTTCATCATGTGTCCAAAATTTCATCACGATTGGCCCCATAGAACCTGATAAAATGGCCCTTAAAGATCGAACCCAAGTACTGAAATAGAATATTTTTGAGAATATTTTTTTCTACTATGCATTTTTTCCAGACTCTATAACTGATTTCACTTAAGACTGTGATTTTCATCTTGTGTCTAAGATTTCAGCACGATTGGCACCATAGAACCTGAAAAAATGGCTTTTGAAGATCGAACCCAAGTCTCAAAATAGTCTATTTTTGTGATGATTTTTTCTCCAATGCAATATTTCCAGATTTAATAACTGATTTCGATTAAGACCATTATTTTCATCATGTTTCCAAAATTTCATCACGATTGGCCCCATAGAACCTGATAAAATGGCCCTTAAAGATCGAACCAAAGTACTGAAATAGTGTATTTTTGTGATGATTTTTTCTCCAATACAACTTTTTCCAGATTTTATAACTCATTTCGCTTAAGACCGTTATTTTCATCGTGTGTCCAAAATTTCAGCACGATTAGCCCCATAGAACCTGATGAAATGGCCCTTAAAGATCGAACCCAAGTACTGAAATAGAATATTTTTGAGAATATTTTTTTCTACTATGCATTTTTTCCAGACTCTATAACTGATTTCACTTAAGACTGTGATTTTCATCATGTGTCTAAGATTTCAGCACGATTGGCACCATAGAACCTGAAAAAATGGCTTTTGAAGATCGAACCCAAGTCTCAAAATAGTCTATTTTTGTGATGATTTTTTCTCCAATGCAACTTTTTCCAGATTTAATAACTGATTTCGATTAAGACCATTATTTTCATCATGTGTCCAAAATTTCATCACGATTGGCCCCAAAGAACCTGATAAAATGGCCCTTAAAGATCGAACCCAAGTACTGAAATAGTGTATTTTTGAGATTATTTTTTTCTCCAATACATTTTTTTCCAGATTTTATAACTTATTTCGCTTAAGACCGTTATTTTCATTATGTTTCCAAAATTTCAGCACGATTGGCCCCATAGAACCTGATTACATGGCCCTTAAAGATCGAACTCAAGTTCTGAAATAGTGTATTTTGGTGATTATTTTTTTCTCCAATACAACTTTTTCCAGACTTTATAACTAATTTCGCTTAAGACTGTGATTTTCATCATGTGTCTAAGATTTCAGCACGATTGGCACCATAGAACCTGAAAAAATGGCTTTTGAAGATCGAACCCAAGTCTCGAAATTGAGTACTAGTGTTTGATGATTTTTTCACATATGCAATATATTCCAGATTTAATAAAAGAATTTGTTTGAAAACATTTTTCTCATCACGATCCTAAAATTTCAGCCCGATTTGCTCCAGAGAAACTGATAAAATGGCCCTTAAAGATCGAACCCAAGTACTGAAATAGTGTATTTTTGAGATAATTTTTTTCTCCAATGCAACTTTTTCCAGACTCTATAACTTATTTCGCTTAAGACTGTGATTTTCATCATGTGTCTAAGATTTCAGCACGATTGGCATCATAGAACTTGAAAAAATTGCATTTGAAGATCGAACCCAAGTCTCAAAATAGTGTATTTTTGTGATGATTTTTTCTCCAATGCAACTTTTTCCAGATTTCATAACATATTTCGCTTGAGACCGTTATTTTTATGATGTTTCCAAAATTTCAGCACGATTGGCCCCATAGAACCTGATAAAATGGCCCTTAAAGATCGAACCCAAGTACTGAAATAGTGTATTTTTGTGTTGATTTTTTCTCAAATGCAACCCATTGAAGATTTCATAACTTATTTCGTTTAAAACCGTTATTTTTATGATGTGTCCAAAATTTCAGCACGATTGGCCCCATAGAACCTGATAAAATGTCCCTTATAGATCGAACCCAAGTTCTGAAATAGAATATTTTTGAGAATATTTTTTTCTCCAATGCAACTTTTTCCAGACTCTATAACTGATTTCGCTTAAGATTGTGAATTTCATGATGTGTCTAAGATTTCAGCACGATTGGCACCATAGAACCTGAAAAAATGGCTTTTGAAGATCGAACCCAAGTCTCAAGAGAGTGTATTTTTGTGATGATTTTTTCTCAAATGCAACTTTTTCCAGATTTCATAACTTATTTCGCTTGAGACCGTTATTTTCATCATGTGTCCAAAATTTCATCACGATTGGCCCCATAGAACCTTATAAAACGGCCCTTAAAGATCGAACCCAAGTACTGAAATAGTGTATTTTTCAGATTATTTTTTTCTACAATACAACTTTTTCCAGATTAAATAACTGATTTCGCTAAAGACCGTTATTTTCATTATGTGTCTAAAATTTCAGCACGATTGGCACCATAGAACCTGATAAAATGGCTTTCGAAGATCGAACCCAATTCTCGAAATTGAGTACTAGTGTTTGATGATTTTTTCACATATGCAACATATTCCAGATTAAATAAATGATTTTGTTTGAAAACATTTTTCTTATCACGATCCTAAAATTTCAGCACGATCGGCCCCATAGAACCTGATAAAATGGCCCTTAAAGATCGAACCCAAGTACTGAAATAGTGTATTTTTGTGATGATTTTTTCTCCAACACAACTTTTTCCAGATTTTATAACTCATTTCGCTTAAGACCGTTATTTTCATCGTAAGTTCAAAATTTCAGCACGATTAGCCCCATAGAACCTGATGAAATGGCCCTTAAAGATCGAACCCAAGTACTGAAATAGTGTATTTTTGTGATGATTTTTTCTCAAATGCAACTTTTTCCAGATTTCATAACTTATTTCGCTTGAGACCGTTATTTTCATCATGTGTCCAAAATTTCAGCACGATTAGCCCCATAGAACCTGATGAAATGGCCCTTAAAGATCGAACCCAAGTACTGAAATAGTGTATTTTGGTGATTATTTTTTTCTCCAATACAACTTTTTCCGGACTTTATAACTAATTTCGCTTAAGACTGTGATTTTCATCATGTGTCTAAGATTTCAGCACGATTGGCACCATAGAACCTGAAAAAATGGCCCTTAAAGATCGAACCCAAGTACTGAAATAGTTTATTTTTGTGATGATTTTTTCTCCAATGCAACTTTTTCCAGATTTCATAACTTATTTCGCTTAAGACCGTTATTTTCATCATGTGTCCAAAATTTCAGCACGATTGGCCGCATAGAACCTGAAAAAATGGCCCTTAAAGAACGAACCCAAGTACCGAAATAGTGTATTTTTGTGTTGATTTTTTCTCAAATGCAACCCATTGAAGATTTCATAACTTATTTCGTTTAAAACCGTTATTTTTATGATGTGTCCAAAATTTCAGCACGATTGGCCCCATAGAACCTGATAAAATGTCCCTTATATATCGAACCCAAGTTCTGAAATAGAATATTTTTGAGAATATTTTTTTCTCCAATGCAACTTTTTCCAGACTCTATAACTGATTTCGCTTAAGATTGTGAATTTCATGATGTGTCTAAGATTTCAGCACGATTGGCACCATAGAACCTGAAAAAATGGCTTTTGAAGATCGAACCCAAGTCTCAAAATAGTGTATTTTTGTGATGATTTTTTCTCAAATGCAACTTTTTCCAGATTTCATAACTTATTTCGCTTGAGACCGTTATTTTCATCATGTGTCCAAAATTTCATCACGATTGGCCCCATAGAACCTTATAAAATGGCCCTTAAAGATCGAACCCAAGTACTGAAATAGTGTATTTTTCAGATTATTTTTTTCTACAATACAACTTTTTCCAGATTAAATAACTGATTTCGCTTAAAACCGTTATTTTCATTATGTGTCTAAAATTTCAGCACGATTGGCACCATAGAACCTGATAAAATGGCTTTCGAAGATCGAACCCAATTCTCGAAATTGAGTACTAGTGTTTGATGATTTTTTCACATATGCAACATATTCCAGATTAAATAAATGATTTTGTTTGAAAACATTTTTCTCATCACGATCCTAAAATTTCAGCCCGATTGGCTCCATAGAAACTGATAAAATGGCCCTTAAAGATCGAACCCAAGTACTGAAATAGTGTATTTTTGAGATTATTTTTTTCTCCAATGCAACTTTTTCCAGACTCTATAACTGATTTCGCTTAAGATTGTGATTTTCATGATGTGTCTAAGATTTCAGCACGATTGGCACAATAGAACCTGAAAAAATGGCTTTTGAAGATCGAACCCAAGTCTCAAAATAGTGTATTTTTGTGATGATTTTTTCTCAAATGCAACTTTTTCCAGATTTTATAACTTATTTCGCTTGAGACCGTTATTTTCAACATGTGTCCAAAATTTCATCAGGATTGGCCCCATAGAACCTAATGAAATGGCCCTTAAAGATCGAACCCAAGTACTGAAATAGTGTATTTTTGAGATTTTTTTTTTCTCCAATACAACTTTTTCCAGATTTTATACCTTATTTCGCTTGAGACTGTTATTTTCATCATGTGTCCAAAATTTCATCACGATTGGCCCCATAGAACCTGATAAAATGGCCCTTAAAGATCGAACCCAAGTACTGAAATAGAATATTTTTTTCTACTATGCATTTTTTCCAGACTCTATAACTGATTTCACTTAAGACTGTGATTTTCATCATGTGTCTAAGATTTCAGCACGATTGGCACCATAGAACCTGAAAAAATGGCTTTTGAAGATCGAACCCAAGTCTCAAAATAGTCTATTTTTGTGATGATTTTTTCTCCAATGCAAATTTTTCCAGATTTAATAAATGATTTCGATTAAGACCATTATTTTCATCATGTTTCCAAAATTTCATCACGATTGGCCCCATAGAACCTGATAAAATGGCCCTTAAAGATCGAACCCAAGTACTGAAATAGTGTATTTTTGTGATGATTTTTTCTCCAACACAACTTTTTCCAGATTTTATAACTCATTTCGCTTAAGACCGTTATTTTCATCGTGTGTCCAAAATCTCAGCACGATTAGCCCCATAGAACCTGATGAAATGGCCCTTAAAGATCGAACCCAAGTACTGAAATAGAATATTTTTGAGAATATTTTTTTCTACTATGCATTTTTTCCAGACTCTATAACTGATTTCACTTAAGACTGTGATTTTCATCATGTGTCTAAGATTTCAGCACGATTGGCACCATAGAACCTGAAAAAATGGCTTTTGAAGATCGAACCCAAGTCTCAAAATAGTCTATTTTTGTGAAGATTTTTTCTCCAATGCAACTTTTTCCAGATTTAATAACTGATTTCGATTAAGACCATTATTTTCATCATGTGTCCAAAATTTCATCACGATTGGCCCCAAAGAACCTGATAAAATGGCCCTTAAAGATCGAACCCAAGTACTGAAATAGTGTATTTTTGAGATTATTTTTTTCTCCAATGCAACTTTTTCCAGATTTTATAACTTATTTCGCTTAAGACCGTTATTTTCATTATTTTTCCAAAATTTCAGCACGATTGGCCCCATAGAACCTGATTACATGGCCCTTAAAGATCGAACTCAAGTTCTGAAATAGTGTATTTTGGTGATTATTTTTTTCTCCAATACAACTTTTTCCAGACTTTATAACTAATTTCGCTTAAGACTGTGATTTTCATCATGTGTCTAAGATTTCAGCACGATTGGCACCATAGAACCTGAAAAAATGGCTTTTGAAGATCGAACCCAAGTCTCGAAATTGAGTACTAGTGTTTGATGATTTTTTCACATATGCAATATATTCCAGATTTAATAAAAGATTTTGTTTGAAAACATTTTTCTCATCACGATCCTAAAATTTCAGCCCGATTTGCTCCAGAGAAACTGATAAAATGGCCCTTAAAGATCGAACCCAAGTACTGAAATAGTGTATTATTGAGATAATTTTTTTCTCCAATGCAACTTTTTCCAGACTCTATAACTTATTTCGCTTAAGACTGTGATTTTCATCATGTGTCTAAGATTTCAGCACGATTGGCATCATAGAACTTGAAAAAATTGCATTTGAAGATCGAACCCAAGTCTCAAAATAGTGTATTTTTGTGATGATTTTTTCTCCAATGCAACTTTTTCCAGATTTCATAACATATTTCGCTTGAGACCGTTATTTTTATGATGTTTCCAAAATTTCAGCACGATTGGCCCCATAGAACCTGATAAAATGGCCCTTAAAGATCGAACCCAAGTACTGAAATAGTGTATTTTTGTGTTGATTTTTTCTCAAATGCAACCCATTGAAGATTTCATAACTTATTTCGTTTATAACCGTTATTTTTATGATGTGTCCAAAATTTCAGCACGATTGGCCCCATAGAACCTGATAAAATGTCCCTTATAGATCGAACCCAAGTTCTGAAATAGAATATTTTTGAGAATATTTTTTTCTCCAATGCAACTTTTTCCAGACTCTATAACTGATTTCGCTTAAGATTGTGAATTTCATGATGTGTCTAAGATTTCAGCACGATTGGCACCATAGAACCTGAAAAAATGGCTTTTGAAGATCGAACCCAAGTCTCAAGAGAGTGTATTTTTGTGATGATTTTTTCTCAAATGCAACTTTTTCCAGATTTCATAACTTATTTCGCTTGAGACCGTTATTTTCATCATGTGTCCAAAATTTCATCACGATTGGCCCCATAGAACCTTATAAAACGGCCCTTAAAGATCGAACCCAAGTACTGAAATAGTGTATTTTTCAGATTATTTTTTTCTACAATACAACTTTTTCCAGATTAAATAACTGATTTCGCTAAAGACCGTTATTTTCATTATGTGTCTAAAATTTCAGCACGATTGGCACCATAGAACCTGATAAAATGGCTTTCGAAGATCGAACCCAATTCTCGAAATTGAGTACTAGTGTTTGATGATTTTTTCACATATGCAACATATTCCAGATTAAATAAATGATTTTGTTTGAAAACATTTTTCTTATCACGATCCTAAAATTTCAGCACGATCGGCCCCATAGAACCTGATAAAATGGCCCTTAAAGATCGAACCCAAGTACTGAAATAGTGTATTTTTGTGATGATTTTTTCTCCAACACAACTTTTTCCAGATTTTATAACTCATTTCGCTTAAGACCGTTATTTTCATCGTAAGTCCAAAATTTCAGCACGATTAGCCCCATAGAACCTGATGAAATGGCCCTTAAAGATCGAACCCAAGTACTGAAATAGTGTATTTTTGTGATGATTTTTTCTCAAATGCAACTTTTTCCAGATTTCATAACTTATTTCGCTTGAGACCGTTATTTTCATCATGTGTCCAAAATTTCAGCACGATTAGCCCCATAGAACCTGATGAAATGGCCCTTAAAGATCGAACCCAAGTACTGAAATAGTGTATTTTGGTGATTATTTTTTTCTCCAATACAACTTTTTCCAGACTTTATAACTAATTTCGCTTAAGACTGTGATTTTCATCATGTGTCTAAGATTTCAGCACGATTGGCACCATAGAACCTGAAAAAATGGCCCTTAAAGATCGAACCCAAGTACTGAAATAGTGTATTTTTGTGATGATTTTTTCTCCAATGCAACTTTTTCCAGATTTCATAACTTATTTCGCTTAAAACCGTTATTTTCATCATGTGTCCAAAATTTCAGCACGATTGGCAGCATAGAACCTGATAAAATGGCCCTTAAAGAACGAACCCAAGTACCGAAATAGTGTATTTTTGTGTTGATTTTTTCTCAAATGCAACCCATTGAAGATTTCATAACTTATTTCGTTTAAAACCGTTATTTTTATGATGTGTCCAAAATTTCAGCACGATTGGCCCCATAGAACCTGATAAAATGTCCCTTATATATCGAACCCAAGTTCTGAAATAGAATATTTTTGATAATATTTTTTTCTCCAATGCAACTTTTTCCAGACTCTATAACTGATTTCGCTTAAGATTGTGAATTTTATGATGTGTCTAAGATTTCAGCACGATTGGCACCATAGAACCTGAAAAAATGGCTTTTGAAGATCGAACCCAAGTCTCAAAATAGTGTATTTTTGTGATGATTTTTTCTCAAATGCAACGTTTTCCAGATTTCATAACTTATTTCGCTTGAGACCGTTATTTTCATCATGTGTCCAAAATTTCATCACGATTGGCCCCATAGAACCTTATAAAATGGCCCTTAAAGATCGAACCCAAGTACTGAAATAGTGTATTTTTCAGATTATTTTTTTCTACAATACAACTTTTTCCAGATTAAATAACTGATTTCGCTTAAAACCGTTATTTTCATTATGTGTCTAAAATTTCAGCACGATTGGCACCATAGAACCTGATAAAATGGCTTTCGAAGATCGAACCCAATTCTCGAAATTGAGTACTAGTGTTTGATGATTTTTTCACATATGCAACATATTCCAGATTAAATAAATGATTTTGTTTGAAAACATTTTTCTCATCACGATCCTAAAATTTCAGCCCGATTGGCTCCATAGAAACTGATAAAATGGCCCTTAAAGATCGAACCCAAGTACTGAAATAGTGTATTTTTGAGATTATTTTTTTCTCCAATGCAACTTTTTCCAGACTCTATAACTGATTTCGCTTAAGATTGTGATTTTCATGATGTGTCTAAGATTTCAGCACGATTGGCACAATAGAACCTGAAAAAATGGCTTTTGAAGATCGAACCCAAGTCTCAAAATAGTGTATTTTTGTGATGATTTTTTCTCAAATGCAACTTTTTCCAGATTTTATAACTTATTTCGCTTGAGACCGTTATTTTCATCGTGTGTCCAAAATTTCATCACGATTGGCCCCATAGAACCTGATAAAATGGCCCTTAAAGATCGAACCCAAGTACTGAAATAGTGTATTTTTGTGATGATTTTTTCTCCAATACAACTTTTTCCAGATTTTATAACTCATTTCGCTTAAGACCGTTATTTTCATCGTGTGTCCAAAATTTCAGCACGATTAGCCCCATAGAACCTGATGAAATGGCCCTTAAAGATCGAACCCAAGTACTGAAATAGAATATTTTTGAGAATATTTTTTTCTACTATGCATTTTTTCCAGACTCTATAACTGATTTCACTTAAGACTGTGATTTTCATCATGTGTCTAAGATTTCAGCACGATTGGCACCATAGAACCTGAAAAAATGGCTTTTGAAGATCGAACCCAAGTCTCAAAATAGTCTATTTTTGTGATGATTTTTTCTCCAATGCAACTTTTTCCAGATTTAATAACTGATTTCGATTAAGACCATTATTTTCATCATGTGTCCAAAATTTCATCACGATTGGCCCCAAAGAACCTGATAAAATGGCCCTTAAAGATCGAACCCAAGTACTGAAATAGTGTATTTTTGAGATTATTTTTTTCTCCAATGCAACTTTTTCCAGATTTTATAACTTATTTCGCTTAAGACCGTTATTTTCATTATGTTTCCAAAATTTCAGCACGATTGGCCCCATAGAACCTGATTACATGGCCCTTAAAGATCGAACTCAAGTTCTGAAATAGTGTATTTTGGTGATTATTTTTTTCTCCAATACAACTTTTTCCAGACTTTATAACTAATTTCGCTTAAGACTGTGATTTTCATCATGTGTCTAAGATTTCAGCACGATTGGCACCATAGAACCTGAAAAAATGGCTTTTGAAGATCGAACCCAAGTCTCGAAATTGAGTACTAGTGTTTGATGATTTTTTCACATATGCAATATATTCCAGATTTAATAAAAGATTTTGTTTGAAAACATTTTTCTCATCACGATCCTAAAATTTCAGCCCGATTTGCTCCAGAGAAACTGATAAAATGGCCCTTAAAGATCGAACCCAAGTACTGAAATAGTGAATTATTGAGATAATTTTTTTCTCCAATGCAACTTTTTCCAGACTCTATAACTTATTTCGCTTAAGACTGTGATTTTCATCATGTGTCTAAGATTTCAGCACGATTGGCATCATAGAACTTGAAAAAATTGCATTTGAAGATCGAACCCAAGTCTCAAAATAGTGTATTTTTGTGATGATTTTTTCTCCAATGCAACTTTTTCCAGATTTCATAACATATTTCGCTTGAGACCGTTATTTTTATGATGTTTCCAAAATTTCAGCACGATTGGCCCCATAGAACCTGATAAAATGGCCCTTAAAGATCGAACCCAAGTACTGAAATAGTGTATTTTTGTGTTGATTTTTTCTCAAATGCAACCCATTGAAGATTTCATAACTTATTTCGTTTAAAACCGTTATTTTTATGATGTGTCCAAAATTTCAGCACGATTGGCCCCATAGAACCTGATAAAATGTCCCTTATAGATCGAACCCAAGTTCTGAAATAGAATATTTTTGAGAATATTTTTTTCTCCAATGCAACTTTTTCCAGACTCTATAACTGATTTCGCTTAAGATTGTGAATTTCATGATGTGTCTAAGATTTCAGCACGATTGGCACCATAGAACCTGAAAAAATGGCTTTTGAAGATCGAACCCAAGTCTCAAGAGATTGTATTTTTGTGATGATTTTTTCTCAAATGCAACTTTTTCCAGATTTCATAACATATTTCGCTTGAGACCGTTATTTTTATGATGTTTCCAAAATTTCAGCACGATTGGCCCCATAGAACCTGATAAAATGGCCCTTAAAGATCGAACCCAAGTACTGAAATAGTGTATTTTTGTGATGATTTTTTCTCCAACACAACTTTTTCCAGATTTTATAACTCATTTCGCTTAAGACCGTTATTTTCATCGTAAGTCCAAAATTTCAGCACGATTAGCCCCATAGAACCTGATGAAATGGCCCTTAAAGATCGAACCCAAGTACTGAAATAGTGTATTTTTGTGATGATTTTTTCTCAAATGCAACTTTTTCCAGATTTCATAACTTATTTCGCTTGAGACCGTTATTTTCATCATGTGTCCAAAATTTCATCACGATTGGCCCCATAGAACCTAATGAAATGGCCCTTAAAGATCGAACCCAAGTACTGAAATAGTGTATTTTTGTGATGATTTTTTCTCCAATACAACTTTTTCCAGATTTTATAACTCATTTCGCTTAAGACCGTTATTTTCATCGTGTGTCCAAAATTTCAGCACGATTAGCCCCATAGAACCTGATGAAATGGCCCTTAAAGATCGAACCCAAGTCTCAAAATAGTCTATTTTTGTGATGATTTTTTCTCCAATGCAACTTTTTCCAGATTTAATAACTGATTTCGATTAAGACCATTATTTTCATCATGTGTCCAAAATTTCATCACGATTGGCCCCAAAGAACCTGATAAAATGGCCCTTAAAGATCGAACCCAAGTACTGAAATAGTGTATTTTTGAGATTATTTTTTTCTCCAATACAACTTTTTCCAGATTTTATAACTTATTTCGCTTAAGACCGTTATTTTCATTATGTTTCCAAAATTTCAGCACGATTGGCCCCATAGAACCTGATTACATGGCCCTTAAAGATCGAACTCAAGTTCTGAAATAGTGTATTTTGGTGTTTATTTTTTTCTCCAATACAACTTTTTCCAGACTTTATAACTAATTTCGCTTAAGACTGTGATTTTCATCATGTGTCTAAGATTTCAGCACGATTGGCACCATAGAACCTGAAAAAATGGCTTTTGAAGATCGAACCCAAGTCTCGAAATTGAGTACTAGTGTTTGATGATTTTTTCACATATGCAATATATTCCAGATTTAATAAAAGATTTTGTTTGAAAACATTTTTCTCATCACGATCCTAAAATTTCAGCCCGATTTGCTCCAGAGAAACTGATAAAATGGCCCTTAAAGATCGAACCCAAGTACTGAAATAGTGTATTTTTGTGTTGATTTTTTCTCAAATGCAACCCATTGAAGATTTCATAACTTATTTCGTTTAAAACCGTTATTTTTATGATGTGTCCAAAATTTCAGCACGATTGGCCCCATAGAACCTGATAAAATGTCCCTTATAGATCGAACCCAAGTTCTGAAATAGAATATTTTTGAGAATATTTTTTTCTCCAATGCAACTTTTTCCAGACTCTATAACTGATTTCGCTTAAGATTGTGAATTTCATGATGTGTCTAAGATTTCAGCACGATTGGCACCATAGAACCTGAAAAAATGGCTTTTGAAGATCGAACCCAAGTCTCAAGAGAGTGTATTTTTGTGATGATTTTTTCTCAAATGCAACTTTTTCCAGATTTCATAACTTATTTCGCTTGAGACCGTTATTTTCATCATGTGTCCAAAATTTCATCACGATTGGCCCCATAGAACCTTATAAAACGGCCCTTAAAGATCGAACCCAAGTACTGAAATAGTGTATTTTTCAGATTATTTTTTTCTACAATACAACTTTTTCCAGATTAAATAACTGATTTCGCTAAAGACCGTTATTTTCATTATGTGTCTAAAATTTCAGCACGATTGGCACCATAGAACCTGATAAAATGGCTTTCGAAGATCGAACCCAATTCTCGAAATTGAGTACTAGTGTTTGATGATTTTTTCACATATGCAACATATTCCAGATTAAATAAATGATTTTGTTTGAAAACATTTTTCTTATCACGATCCTAAAATTTCAGCACGATCGGCCCCATAGAACCTGATAAAATGGCCCTTAAAGATCGAACCCAAGTACTGAAATAGTGTATTTTTGTGATGATTTTTTCTCCAACACAACTTTTTCCAGATTTTATAACTCATTTCGCTTAAGACCGTTATTTTCATCGTAAGTCCAAAATTTCAGCACGATTAGCCCCATAGAACCTGATGAAATGGCCCTTAAAGATCGAACCCAAGTACTGAAATAGTGTATTTTGGTGATTATTTTTTTCTCCAATACAACTTTTTCCAGACTTTATAACTAATTTCGCTTAAGACTGTGATTTTCATCATGTGTCTAAGATTTCAGCACGATTGGCACCATAGAACCTGAAAAAATGGCCCTTAAAGATCGAACCCAAGTACTGAAATAGTGTATTTTTGTGATGATTTTTTCTCCAATGCAACTTTTTCCAGATTTCATAACTTATTTCGCTTAAGACCGTTATTTTCATCATGAGTCCAAAATTTCAGCACGATTGGCCGCATAGAACCTGATAAAATGGCCCTTAAAGAACGAACCCAAGTACCGAAATAGTGTATTTTTGTGTTGATTTTTTCTCATTGAAGATTTCATAACTTATTTCGTTTAAAACCGTTATTTTTATGATGTGTCCAAAATTTCAGCACGATTGGCCCCATAGAACCTGATAAAATGTCCCTTATATATCGAACCCAAGTTCTGAAATAGAATATTTTTGAGAATATTTTTTTCTCCAATGCAACTTTTTCCAGACTCTATAACTGATTTCGCTAAAGATTGTGAATTTCATGATGTGTCTAAGATTTCAGCACGATTGGCACCATAGAACCTGAAAAAATGGCTTTTGAAGATCGAACCCAAGTCTCAAAATAGTGTATTTTTGTGATGATTTTTTCTCAAATGCAACTTTTTCCAGATTTCATAACTTATTTCGCTTGAGACCGTTATTTTCATCATGTGTCCAAAATTTCATCACGATTGGCCCCATAGAACCTTATAAAATGGCCCTTAAAGATCGAACCCAAGTACTGAAATAGTGTATTTATCAGATTATTTTTTTCTACAATACAACTTTTTCCAGATTAAATAACTGATTTCGCTTAAGACCGTTATTTTCATTATGTGTCTAAAATTTCAGCACGATTGGCACCATAGAACCTGATAAAATGGCTTTCGAAGATCGAACCCAATTCTCGAAATTGAGTACTAGTGTTTGATGATTTTTTCACATATGCAACATATTCCAGATTAAATAAATGATTTTGTTTGAAAACATTTTTCTCATCACGATCCTAAAATTTCAGCCCGATTGGCTCCATAGAAACTGATAAAATGGCCCTTAAAGATCGAACCCAAGTACTGAAATAGTGTATTTTTGAGATTATTTTTTTCTCCAATACAACTTTTTCCAGATTTTATAACTTATTTCGCTTAAGACCGTTATTTTCATTATGTTTCCAAAATTTCAGCACGATTGGCTCCATAGAAACTGATAAAATGGCCCTTAAAGATCGAACCCAAGTACTGAAATAGTGTATTTTTGAGATTATTTTTTTCTCCAATACAACTTTTTCCAGATTTTATAACTTATTTCGCTTAAGACCGTTATTTTCATTATGTTTCCAAAATTTCAGCACGATTGGCCCCATAGAACCTGATTACATGGCCCTTAAAGATCGAACTCAAGTTCTGAAATAGTGTATTTTGGTGATTATTTTTTTCTCCAATACAACTTTTTCCAGACTCTATAACTGATTTCGCTTAAGATTGTGATTTTCATGATGTGTCTAAGATTTCAGCACGATTGGCACAATAGAACCTGAAAAAATGGCTTTTGAAGATCGAACCCAAGTCTCAAAATAGTGTATTTTTGTGATGATTTTTTCTAAAATGCAACTTTTTCCAGATTTTATAACTTATTTCGCTTGAGACCGTTATTTTCATCATGTGTCCAAAATTTCATCAGGATTGGCCCCATAGAACCTAATGAAATGGCCCTTAAAGATCGAACCCAAGTACTGAAATAGTGTATTTTTGAGATTTTTTTTTTCTCCAATACAACTTTTTCCAGATTTTATACCTTATTTCGCTTGAGACCGTTATTTTCATCATGTGTCCAAAATTTCATCACGATTGGCCCCATAGAACCTGATAAAATGGCCCTTAAAGATCGAACCCAAGTACTGAAATAGAATATTTTTGAGAATATTTTTTTCTACTATGCATTTTTTCCAGAATCTATAACTGATTTCACTTAAGACTGTGATTTTCATCATGTGTCTAAGATTTCAGCACGATTGGCACCATAGAACCTGAAAAAATGGCTTTTGAAGATCGAACCCAAGTCTCAAAATAGTCTATTTTTGTGATGATTTTTTCTCCAATGCAAATTTTTCCAGATTTAATAACTGATTTCGATTAAGACCATTATTTTCATCATGTTTCCAAAATTTCATCACGATTGGCCCCATAGAACCTGATAAAATGGCCCTTAAAGATCGAACCCAAGTACTGAAATAGTGTATTTTTGAGATTATTTTTTTCACCAATGCAACTTTTTCCAGACTCTATAACTGATTTCGCTTAAGATTGTGATTTTCATCATGTGTCTAAGATTTCAGCACGATTGGCACAATAGAACCTGAAAAAATGGCTTTTGAAGATCGAACCCAAGTCTCAAAATAGTGTATTTTTGTGATGATTTTTTCTCAAATGCAACTTTTTCCAGATTTCATAACTTATTTCGCTTGAGACCGTTATTTTCATCATGTGTCCAAAATTTCATCACGATTGGCCCCATAGAACCTAATGAAATGGCCCTTAAAGATCGAACCCAAGTACTGAAATAGAATATTTTTGAGAATATTTTTTTCTACTATGCATTTTTTCCAGACTCTTTAACTGATTTCACTTAAGACTGTGATTTTCATCATGTGTCTAAGATTTCAGCACGATTGGCACCATAGAACCTGAAAAAATGGCTTTTGAAGATCGAACCCAAGTCTCAAGAGAGTGTATTTTTGTGATGATTTTTTCTCAAATGCAACTTTTTCCAGATTTCATAACTTATTTCGCTTGAGACCGGTATTTTCATCATGTGTCCAAAATTTCATCACGATTGGCCCCATAGAACCTTATAAAACGGCCCTTAAAGATCGAACCCAAGTACTGAAATAGAATATTTTTGAGAATATTTTTTTCTACTATGCATTTTTTCCAGACTCTTTAACTGATTTCACTTAAGACTGTGATTTTCATCATGTGTCTAAGATTTCAGCACGATTGGCACCATAGAACCTGAAAAAATGGCTTTTGAAGATCGAACCCAAGTCTCAAAATAGTCTATTTTTGTGATGATTTTTTCTCCAATGCAACTTTTTCCAGATTTAATAACTGATTTCGATTAAGACCATTATTTTCATCATGTGTCCAAAATTTCATCACGATTGGCCCCATAGAACCTGATAAAATGGCCCTTAAAGATCGAACCCAAGTACTGAAATAGTGTATTTTGAGATTATTTTTTTCTCCAATACAACTTTTTCAAGATTTTATAACTTATTTCGCTTAAGACCGTTATTTTCATTATGTTTCCAAAATTTCAGCACGATTGGCCCCATAGAACCTGATTACATGGCCCTTAAAGATCGAACTCAAGTTCTGAAATAGTGTATTTTGGTGATTATTTTTTTCTCCAATACAACTTTTTCCAGACTTTATAACTAATTTCGCTTAAGACTGTGATTAAGACCGTTATTTTCATCATGTGTCCAAAATTTCAGCACGATTAGCCCCATAGAACCTGATGAAATGGCCCTTAAAGATCGAACCCAAGTACTGAAATAGTGTATTTTGGTGATTATTTTTTTCTCCAATACAACTTTTTCCAGACTTTAGAACTAATTTCGCTAAGAACTGTGATTTTCATCATGTGTCTAAGATTTCAGCACGATTGGCACCATAGAACCTGAAAAAATGGCTTTTGAAGATCGAACCCAAGTCTCGAAATTGAGTACTAGTGTTTGATGATTTTTTCACATATGCAACATATTCCAGATTTAATAAAAGATTTTGTTTGAAAACATTTTTCTCATCACGATCCTAAAATTTCAGCCCGATTGGCCCATAGAAACTGATAAAATGGCCCTTAAAGATCGAACCCAAGTAGTGAAATAGTGTATTTTTGTGATGATTTTTTCTCCAATGCAACTTTTTCCAGATTTCATAACATATTTCGCTTGAGACCGTTATTTTTATGATGTGTCCAAAATTTCAGCACGATTGGCCCCATAGAACCTGATAAAATGGCCCTTAAAGATCGAACCCAAGTACTGAAATAGTGTATTTTTGTGTTGATTTTTTCTCAAATGCAACCCATTGAAGATTTCATAACTTATTTCGTTTAAAACCGTTATTTTTATGATGTGTCCAAAATTTCAGCACGATTGGCCCCATAGAACCTGATAAAATGTCCCTTATAGATCGAACCCAAGTTCTGAAATAGAATATTTTTGAGAATATTTTTTTCTCCAATGCAACTTTTTCCAGACTCTATAACTGATTTCGCTTAAGATTGTGAATTTCATGATGTGTCTAAGATTTCAGCACGATTGGCACCATAGAACCTGAAAAAATGGCTTTTGAAGATCGAACCCAAGTCTCAAGAGAGTGTATTTTTGTGATGATTTTTTCTCAAATGCAACTTTTTCCAGATTTCATAACTTATTTCGCTTGAGACCGTTATTTTCATCATGTGTCCAAAATTTCATCACGATTGGCCCCATAGAACCTTATAAAACGGCCCTTAAAGATCGAACCCAAGTACTGAAATAGTGTATTTTTCAGATTATTTTTTTCTAAAATACATCTTTTTCCAGATTAAATAACTGATTTCGCTAAAGACCGTTATTTTCATTATGTGTCTAAAATTTCAGCACGATTGGCACCATAGAACCTGATAAAATGGCTTTCGAAGATCGAACCCAATTCTCGAAATTGAGTACTAGTGTTTGATGATTTTTTCACATATGCAACATATTCCAGATTAAATAAATGATTTTGTATGAACACATTTTTCTTATCACGATCCTAAAATTTCAGCACGATCGGCCCCATAGAACCTGATAAAATGGCCCTTAAAGATCGAACCCAAGTACTGAAATAGTGTATTTTTGTGATGATTTTTTCTCCAATACAACTTTTTCCAGATTTTATAACTCATTTCGCTTAAGACCGTTATTTTCATCGTGTGTCCAAAATTTCAGCACGATTAGCCCCATAGAACCTGATGAAATGGCCCTTAAAGATCGAACTCAAGTTCTGAAATAGTGTATTTTGGTGATTATTTTTTTCTCCAATACAACTTTTTCCAGACTTTATAACTAATTTCGCTTAAGACTGTGATTAAGACCGTTATTTTCATCATGTGTCCAAAATTTCAGCACGATTAGCCCCATAGAACCTGATGAAATGGCCCTTAAAGATCGAACCCAAGTACTGAAATAGTGTATTTTGGTGATTATTTTTTTCTCCAATACAACTTTTTCCAGACTTTAGAACTAATTTCGCTAAGAACTGTGATTTTCATCATGTGTCTAAGATTTCAGCACGATTGGCACCATAGAACCTGAAAAAATGGCTTTTGAAGATCGAACCCAAGTCTCGAAATTGAGTACTAGTGTTTGATGATTTTTTCACATATGCAACATATTCCAGATTTAATAAAAGATTTTGTTTGAAAACATTTTTCTCATCACGATCCTAAAATTTCAGCCCGATTGGCCCATAGAAACTGATAAAATGGCCCTTAAAGATCGAACCCAAGTAGTGAAATAGTGTATTTTTGTGATGATTTTTTCTCCAATGCAACTTTTTCCAGATTTCATAACATATTTCGCTTGAGACCGTTATTTTTATGATGTGTCCAAAATTTCAGCACGATTGGCCCCATAGAACCTGATAAAATGGCCCTTAAAGATCGAACCCAAGTACTGAAATAGTGTATTTTTGTGTTGATTTTTTCTCAAATGCAACCCATTGAAGATTTCATAACTTATTTCGTTTAAAACCGTTATTTTTATGATGTGTCCAAAATTTCAGCACGATTGGCCCCATAGAACCTGATAAAATGTCCCTTATAGATCGAACCCAAGTTCTGAAATAGAATATTTTTGAGAATATTTTTTTCTCCAATGCAACTTTTTCCAGACTCTATAACTGATTTCGCTTAAGATTGTGAATTTCATGATGTGTCTAAGATTTCAGCACGATTGGCACCATAGAACCTGAAAAAATGGCTTTTGAAGATCGAACCCAAGTCTCAAGAGAGTGTATTTTTGTGATGATTTTTTCTCAAATGCAACTTTTTCCAGATTTCATAACTTATTTCGCTTGAGACCGTTATTTTCATCATGTGTCCAAAATTTCATCACGATTGGCCCCATAGAACCTTATAAAACGGCCCTTAAAGATCGAACCCAAGTTCTGAAATAGTGTATTTTTCAGATTATTTTTTTCTAAAATACATCTTTTTCCAGATTAAATAACTGATTTCGCTAAAGACCGTTATTTTCATCATGTGTCTAAAATTTCAGCACGATTGGCACCATAGAACCTGATAAAATGGCTTTCGAAGATCGAACCCAATTCTCGAAATTGAGTACTAGTGTTTGATGATTTTTTCACATATGCAACATATTCCAGATTAAATAAATGATTTTGTATGAACACATTTTTCTTATCACGATCCTAAAATTTCAGCACGATCGGCCCCATAGAACCTGATAAAATGGCCCTTAAAGATCGAACCCAAGTACTGAAATAGTGTATTTTTGTGATGATTTTTTCTCCAATACAACTTTTTCCAGATTTTATAACTCATTTCGCTTAAGACCGTTATTTTCATCGTGTGTCCAAAATTTCAGCACGATTAGCCCCATAGAACCTGATGAAATGGCCCTTAAAGATCGAACCCAAGTACTGAAATAGTGTATTTTTGTGATGATTTTTTCTCAAATGCAACTTTTTCCAGATTTCATAACTTATTTCGCTTGAGACCGTTATTTTCATCATGTGTCCAAAATTTCAGCACGATTAGCCCCATAGAACCTGATGAAATGGCCCTTAAAGATCGAACCCAAGTACTGAAATAGTGTATTTTGGTGATTATTTTTTTCTCCAATACAACTTTTTCCAGACTTTAGAACTAATTTCGCTTAAGACTGTGATTTTCATCATGTGTCTAAGATTTCAGCACGATTGGCACCATAGAACCTGAAAAAATGGCTTTTGAAGATCGAACCCAAGTCTCGAAATTGAGTACTAGTGTTTGATGATTTTTTCACATATGCAACATATTCCAGATTTAATAAAAGATTTTGTTTGAAAACATTTTTCTCATCACGATCCTAAAATTTCAGCCCGATTTGCTCCAGAGAAACTGATAAAATGGCCCTTAAAGATCGAACCCAAGTACTGAAATAGTGTATTTTTGAGATAATTTTTTTCTCCAATGCAACTTTTTCCAGACTCTATAACTTATTTCGCTTAAGATTGTGATTTTCATCATGTGTCTAAGATTTCAGCACGATTGGCACCATAGAACCTGAAAAAATGGCTTTTGAAGATCGAACCGAAGTCTCAAAATAGTCTATTTTTGTGATGATTTTTTCTCAAATGCAACTTTTTCCAGATTTAATAACTGATTTTGATAAAGACTGTTATTTCTAACATGTGTCCAAAATTACATCACGATTGGCACCAAAGAACCTGATTAAATGGCCCTTAAAGATCGAACTCAAGTTCTGAAATAGTGTATTTTTGTGATGATTTTTTCTCCAATGCAACTTTTTCCAGATTTCATAACATATTTCGCTTGAGACCGTTATTTTTATGATGTGTCCAAAATTTCAGCACGATTGGCCCCATAGAACCTGATAAAATGGCCCTTAAAGATCGAACCCAAGTACTGAAAAAGTGTATTTTTGAGATTATTTTTTTCTCCAATACAACTTTTTCCAGATTTTATAACTTATTTCGCTTAAGACCGTTATTTTCATCATGTGTCCAAAATTTCAGCACGATTGGCCGCATAGAACCTGATAAAATGGCCCTTAAAGATCGAACCCAAGTACCGAAATAGTGTATTTTTGTGTTGATTTTTTCTCAAATGCAACCCATTGAAGATTTCATAACTTATTTCGTTTAAAACCGTTATTTTTATGATGTGTCCAAAATTTCAGCACGATTGGCCCCATAGAACCTGATAAAATGTCCCTTATATATCGAACCCAAGTTCTGAAATAGAATATTTTTGAGAATATTTTTTTCTCCAATGCAACTTTTTCCAGACTCTATATCTGATTTCGCTTAAGATTGTGTATTTCATGATGTGTCTAAGATTTCAGCACGATTGGCACCATAGAACCTGAAAAAATGGCTTTTGAAGATCGAACCCAAGTCTCAAAATAGTGTATTTTTGTGATGATTTTTTCTCAAATGCAACTTTTTCCAGATTTCATAACTCATTTCGCTTGAGACCGTTATTTTCATCATGTGTCCAAAATTTCATCACGATTGGCCCCATAGAACCTTATAAAATTGCCCTTAAAGATCGAACCCAAGTACTGAAATAGTGTATTTTTCAGATTATTTTTTTCTACAATACAACTTTTTCCAGATTAAATAACTGATTTCGCTTAAAACCGTTATTTTCATTATGTGTCTAAAATTTCAGCACGATTGGCACCATAGAACCTGATAAAATGGCTTTCGAAGATCGAACCCAATTCTCGAAATTGAGTACTAGTGTTTGATGATTTTTTCACATATGCAACATATTCCAGATTAAATAAATGATTTTGTTTGAAAACATTTTTCTCAACACGATCCTAAAATTTCAGCCCGATTGGCTCCATAGAAACTGATAAAATGGCCCTTAAAGATCGAACCCAAGTACTGAAATAGTGTATTTTTGAGATTATTTTTTTCTCCAATGCAACTTTTTCCAGACTCTATAACTGATTTCGCTTAAGATTGTGATTTTCATGATGTGTCTAAGATTTCAGCACGATTGGCACAATAGAACCTGAAAAAATGGCTTTTGAAGATCGAACCCAAGTCTCAAAATAGTGTATTTTTGTGATGATTTTTTCTCAAATGCAACTTTTTCCAGATTTTATAACTTATATCGCTTGAGACCGTTATTTTCATCATGTGTCCAATATTTCATCAGGATTGGCCCCATAGAACCTAATGAAATGGCCCTTAAAGATCGAACCCAAGTACTGAAATAGTGTATTTTTGAGATTTTTTTTTTCTCCAATACAACTTTTTCCAGATTTTATACCTTATTTCGCTTGAGACCGTTATTTTCATCATGTGTCCAAAATTTCATCACGATTGGCCCCATAGAACCTGATAAAATGGCCCTTAAAGATCGAACCCAAGTACTGAAATAGAATATTTTTGAGAATATTTTTTTCTACTATGCATTTTTTCCAGACTCTATAACTGATTTCACTTAAGACTGTGATTTTCATCATGCGTCTAAGATTTCAGCACGATTGGCACCATAGAACCTGAAAAAATGGCTTTTGAAGATCGAACCCAAGTCTCAAAATAGTCTATTTTTGTGATGATTTTTTCTCCAATGCAAATTTTTCCAGATTTAATAACTGATTTCGATTAAGACCATTATTTTCATCATGTTTCCAAAATTTCATCACGATTGGCCCCATAGAACCTGATAAAATGGCCCTTAAAGATCGAACCCAAGTACTGAAATAGTGTATTTTTGTGATGATTTTTTCTCCAATACAACTTTTTCCAGATTTTATAACTCATTTCGCTTAAGACCGTTATTTTCATCGTGTGTCCAAAATTTCAGCACGATTAGCCCCATAGAACCTGATGAAATGGCCCTTAAAGATCGAACCCAAGTACTGAAATAGTGTATTTTTGTGATGATTTTTTCTCAAATGCAACTTTTTCCAGATTTCATAACTTATTTCGCTTGAGACCGTTATTTTCATCATGTGTCCAAAATTTCAGCACGATTAGCCCCATAGAACCTGATGAAATGGCCCTTAAAGATCGAACCCAAGTACTGAAATAGTGTATTTTTGAGAATATTTTTTTCTCCAATGCAACTTTTTCCAGACTCTATAACTGATTTCACTTAAGACTGTGATTTTCATCATGCGTCTAAGATTTCAGCACGATTGGCACCATAGAACCTGAAAAAATGGCTTTTGAAGATCGAACCCAAGTCTCAAAATAGTCTATTTTTGTGATGATTTTTTCTCCAATGCAAATTTTTCCAGATTTAATAACTGATTTCGATTAAGACCATTATTTTCATCATGTTTCCAAAATTTCATCACGATTGGCCCCATAGAACCTGATAAAATGGCCCTTAAAGATCGAACCCAAGTACTGAAATAGTGTATTTTTGTGATGATTTTTTCTCCAATATAACTTTTTCCAGATTTTATAACTCATTTCGCTTAAGACCGTTATTTTCATCGTGTGTCCAAAATTTCAGCACGATTAGCCCCATAGAACCTGATGAAATGGCCCTTAAAGATCGAACCCAAGTACTGAAATAGTGTATTTTTGTGATGATTTTTTCTCAAATGCAACTTTTTCCAGATTTCATAACTTATTTCGCTTGAGACCGTTATTTTCATCATGTGTCCAAAATTTCAGCACGATTAGCCCCATAGAACCTGATGAAATGGCCCTTAAAGATCGAACCCAAGTACTGAAATAGTGTATTTTGGTGATTATTTTTTTCTCGAATACAACTTTTTCCAGACTTTATAACTAATTTCGCTTAAGACTGTGATTTTCATCATGTGTCTAAGATTTCAGCACGATTGGCACCATAGAACCTGATAAAATGGCCCTTAAAGATCGAACCCAAGTACTGAAATAGAATATTTTTGAGAATATTTTTTTCTACTATGCATTTTTTCCAGACTCTATAACTTATTTCGCTTAAGACCGTTATTTTCATCATGTGTCTAAGATTTCAGCACGATTGGCACCATAGAACCTGAAAAAATGGCTTTTGAAGATCGAACCCAAGTCTCAAAATAGTGTATTTTTGTGATGATTTTTTCTCAAATGCAACTCTTTCCAGATTTCATAACTTATTTCGCTTGAGACCGTTATTTTCATCTCGTGTCCAAAATTTCATCACGATTGGCACCATAGAACCTGAATTAATGGCTCATGAAGATCGAACCCAAGCACCGAAATAGTGTATTTTTGTGATGATTTTTTCTCAAATGCAACTTTTTCCAGATTTCATAACTTATTTCGCTTGAGACCGTTATTTTCATCATGTGTCCAAAATTTCATCACGATTGGCCCCATAGAACCTAATGAAATGGGCCCTAAAGAGCGAACCCAAGTACTGAAATAGTGTATTTTTGAGATTATTTTATTCTCCAATACAACTTTGTCCAGATTTTATAACTTATTACGCTTAAGACCGTGATTTTCATTATGTGTCTAAAATTTCAGCACGATTGGCACCATAGAACCTGATAAAATGGCTTTCGAAGATCGAACCCAATTCTCGAAATTGAGATTTGTTTGATGATTTTTTCACATGTGCAACATATTCCAGATTAAATAAATGATTTTGTTTGAAAACATTTTTCTTATCACGATCCTAAAATTTCAGCACGATCGGCCCCATAGAACCTGATAAAATGGCCCTTAAAGATCGAACCCAAGTACTGAAATAGTGTATTTTTGTGATGATTTTTTCTCCAATACAACTTTTTCCAGATTTTATAACTCATTTCGCTTAAGTTTTACTGAAATAGTGTATTTTGGTGATTATTTTTTTCTCCAATACAACTTTTTCCAGACTTTATAACTAATTTCGCTTAAGATCGAACCCAAGTACCGAAATAGAATATTTTTGAGAATTTTTTTTTCTCCAATGCATTTTTTACAGACTCTATAACTGATTTCGCTTAAGACTGTGATTTTCATCATGTTTCTAAGATTTCAGCACGATTGGCACCTTAGAACCTGAAAAAATGGCTTTTGAAGATCGAACCCAAGTCTCAAAATAGTGTATTTTTGTGATGATTTTTTCTCAAATGCAACTTTTTCCAGATTTCATTACTTATTTCGCTTAAGACCGTTATTTTCATCATGTGTCTAAAATTTCAGCACGATTGGCCCTATAGAACCCGATAAAATGGCCCTTAAAGATCGAACCCAGGTACCTAAATAGTGTATTTTGGTGATTATTTTTTTCTCCAATACAACTTTTTCCAGACTTTATAACTTATTTAGCTTAAAACCGTTATTTTTATGATGTGTCCAAAATTTCAGCACGATTGGCCCCATAGAACCTGATAAAATGTCCCTTATAAATCGAACCCAAGTTCTGAAATAGAATATTTTGAGAATATTTTTTTCTCCAATGCAACTTTTTCCAGACTCTATAACTGATTTCGCTTAAGATTGTGATTTTCATCATGTGTCTAAGATTTCAGCACGATTGGCACCATAGAACCTGAAAAAATGGCTTTTGAAGATCGAACCCAAGTCTCAAAATAGTGTATTTTTGTGATGATTTTTTCTCAAATGCAACTTTTTCCAGATTTTATAACTTATTTCGCTTAAGACCGTTATTTTCATCACGTGTCCAAAATTTCAGCCGGATTTGCTCCATAGAAACTAATAAAATGGCCCTTAAAGATCGAACCCAAGTACTAAAATAGTGTTTTTTTGAGATTATTTTTTTCTCCAATGCAACTTTTTCCTGACTCTATAACTGATTTCGCTTGAGACTGTGATTTTTTATCATGTGTCTAAGATTTCAGCACGATTGGCACCTTAGAACCTGAAAAAATGGCTTTTGAAGATCGAACCCAAGTCTCAAAATAGTGTATTTTTGTGATGATTTTTTCTCAAATGCAACTTTTTCCAGATTTCATAACTTATTTCGCTTGAGACCGTTATTTTCATCATGTGTCCAAAATTTCATCACCATTGGCCCCATAGAACCTAATGAAATGGCCCCTAAAGAGCGAACCCAAGTACTGAAATAGTGTATTTTTGAGATTATTTTATTCTCCAATACAACTTTTTCCAGATTTTATAACTTATTACGCTTAAGACCGTGATTTTCATCATGTGTCTAAAATTTCAGCACGATTGGCACCATAGAACCTGAATTAATGGCTCATGAAGATCGAACCCAAGCACCGAAATAGTGTATTTTTGTGATGATTTTTTCTCAAATGCAACTTTTTCCAGATTTCATAACTTATTTCGCTAAAAACCGTTATTTTTATCATGTGTCCAAAATTTCATCACGATTGGCCACATAGAACCTGATAAAATGTCCCTTATATATCGAACCCAAGTTCTGAAATAGAATATTTTTGAGAATATTTTTTTCTCCAATGCAACTTTTTCCAGACTCTATAACTGATTTCGCTTAAGATTGTGATTTTCATCATGTGTCTAAGATTTCAGCACGATTGGCACCATAGAACCTGAAAAAATGGCTTTTGAAGATCGAACCCAAGTCTCGAAATTGAGTACTAGTGTTTGATGATTTTTTTCACATATGCAACATATTCCAGATTTAATAAATGATTTTGTTTGAAAACATTTTACTCATCACGATCCTAAAATTTCAGCCCGATTTGCTCCAGAGAAACTGATAAAATGGCCCTTAAAGATCGAACCCAAGTACTGAAATAGTGTTTTTTTGAGATTATTTTTTTCTCCAATGCAACTTTTTCCTGACTCTTTAACTGATTTCGCTTGAGACTGTGATTTTCATCATGTGTCTAAGATTTCAGCACGATTGGCACCATAGAACCTGAAAAAATGGCTTTTGAAGATCGAACCCAAGTCTCAAAATAGTGTATTTTTGTGATGATTTTTTCTCAAATGCAACTTTTTCCAGATTTCATAACTTATTTCGCTTGAGACCGTTATTTTTATCATGTGTCCAAAATTTCATCACGATTGGCCCCATAGAACCTAATGAAATGGCCCTTAAAGATCGAACCCAAGTACTGAAATAGTGTATTTTTGAGATTATTTTTTTCTCCAATACAACTTTTTCCAGATTTTATAACTTATTTCGCTTAAGACCGTGATTTTCATCATGTGTCTACAATTTCAGCACGATTGGCACCATAGAACCTGAAATAATGGCTCATGAAGATCGAACCCAAGTACCGAAATAGTGTATTTTTGTGATGATTTTTTCTCAAATGCAACTTTTTCCAGATTTCATAACTTATTTCGCTTAAGACCGTTATTTTCATCATGTTTCTAAAATTTCAGCACGATTGGCCCCATAGAACCTGATAAAATGGCCCTTTAAGATCGAACCCAGGTACCTTAATAGTGTATTTTTGTGTTGATTTTTTCTCAAATGCAATTTTTCCAGATTTCATAACTTATTTCGCTTGAGACCGTTATTTTTATCATGTGTCCAAAATTTCATCACGATTGGCCCCATAGAACCTGATAAAATAGACCCATAAACCCTTATAGATCGAACCCAAGTACTGAAATAGAATATTTTTGAGAATTTTTTTTTCTCCAATGCAACTTTTTCCATTTTCTATAACTGATTTCGCTTAAGACCGTTATTTTCATCATGTGTCCAAAATTTCAGCCCGATTTGCTCCATAGAAACTAATAAAATGGCCCTTAAAGATCAAACCCAAGTACTAAAATAGTGTTTTTTTGAGATTATTTTTTTCTCCAATGCAACTTTTTCCTGACTCTATAACTGATTTCGCTTAAGACTGTGATTTTCATCATGTGTCTAAGATTTCAGCACGATTGGCACCATAGAACCTGAAAAAATGGCTTTTGAAGATCGAACCCTAGTCTCAAAATAGTGTATTTTTGTGATGATTTTTTCTCAAATGCAACTTTTTCCAGATTTCATAACTTATTTCGCTTGAGACCGTTATTTTCATCGTGTGTCCAAAATTTCATCACGATTGGCCCCATAGAACCTTATAAAATGGCCCTTAAAGATCGAACCCAAGTACTGAAATAGGGTATTTTTGAGATTATTTTTTTCTCCAATACAACTTTTTCCTGATTTAATAAAAGATTTCGCTTAAGACCGTTATTTTCATCATGTGTCTATTATTTCAGCACGATTGGCACCATAGAACCTGAAAAAATGGCTCAAGAAGATCGAACCCAAGCACCGAAATAGTGTATTTTTGTGATGATTTTTTCTCAAATGCAACTTTTTCCAGATTTCATAACTAATTTCGCTTGAGACTGTTATTTTCATCATGTTTCCAATATTTCATCACGATTGGCCCCATTGAACCTGATCAAATGTCCCTTATAGATCGAACCCAAGTACCGAAATAGAATATTTTTGAGAATTTTTTTTTCTCCAATGCATTTTTTACAGACTCTATAACTGATTTCGCTTAAGACTGTGATTTTCATCATGTGTCTAAGATTTCAGCACGATTGGCACCCTAGAACCTGAAAAAATGGCTTTTGAAGATCGAACCCAAGTCTCGAAATTGAGTACTAGTGTTTGATGATTTTTTCACATATGCAACATATTCCAGATTTAATAAATGATTTTGTTTGAAAACATTTTTCTCATCACGATCCTAAAATTTCAGCCCGATTTGCTCCAGAGAAACTGATAAAATGGCCCTTAAAGATCGAACCCAAGTACTGAAATAGTGTTTTTTTGAGATTATTTTTTTCTCCAATGCAACTTTTTCCTGACTCTATAACTGATTTCGCTTGAGACTGTGATTTTCATCATGTGTCTAAGATTTCAGCACGATTGGCACCATAGAACCTGAAAAAATGGCTTTTGAAGATCGAACCCAAGTCTAAAAATAGTGTATTTTTGTGATGATTTTTTCTCAAATGCACCTTTTTCCAGATTTCATAACTTATTTCGCTTGAGACCGTTATTTTCATCATGTGTCCAAAATTTCATCACGATTAGCCCCATAGAACCTAATGAAATGGCCCTTAAAGATCGAACCCAAGTACTGAAATAGTGTATTTTTGAGATTATTTTATTCTCCAATACAACTTTTTCCAGATTTTATAATTTATTTCGCTTAAGACCGTTATTTTCATCATGTGTCCAAAATTTCAGCACGATCGGCCCCATAGAACCTGATAAAATGGCCCTTAAAGATCGAACCCAAGTACTGAAATAGTGTATTTTTGTGTTGATTTTTTCTCAAATGCAACTTTATCCAGATTTTATAACTTATTTCGCTTAAGACCGTTATTTTCATCATGTGTCCAAAATTTCAGCACGATCGGCCCCATAGAACCTGATAAAATGGCCCTTAAAGATCGAACCCAAGTACTGAAATAGTGTATTTTTGTGATGATTTTTTCTCCAATACAACTTTTTCCAGATTTTATAACTCATTTCGCTTAAGACCGTTATTTTCATCATGTGTCCAAAATTTCAGCACGATTGGCCCCATAGAACCTGATGAAATGGCCCTTAAAGATCGAACCCAAGTACCGAAATAGTGTATTTTTGTGTTGATTTTTTCTCAAATGCAACTTTTTCCAGATTTTATAATTTATTTTGCTTAAGACCGTTATTTTCATCATGTGTCCAAAATTTCAGCACGATCGGCCCCATAGAACCTGATGAAATGGCCCTTAAAGATCGAACTCAAGTTCTGAAATAGTGTATTTTGGTGATTATTTTTTTCTCCAATACAACTTTTTCCAGACTTTATAACTAATTTCGCTTAAGACTGTGATTAAGACCGTTATTTTCATCATGTGTCCAAAATTTCAGCACGATTAGCCCCATAGAACCTGATGAAATGGCCCTTAAAGATCGAACCCAAGTACTGAAATAGTATATTTTGGTGATTATTTTTTTCTCCAATACAACTTTTTCCAGACTTTAGAACTAATTTCGCTAAGAACTGTGATTTTCATCATGTGTCTAAGATTTCAGCACGATTGGCACCATAGAACCTGAAAAAATGGCTTTTGAAGATCGAACCCAAGTCTCGAAATTGAGTACTAGTGTTTGATGATTTTTTCACATATGCAACATATTCCAGATTTAATAAAAGATTTTGTTTGAAAACATTTTTCTCATCACGATCCTAAAATTTCAGCCCGATTGGCCCATAGAAACTGATAAAATGGCCCTTAAAGATCGAACCCAAGTAGTGAAATAGTGTATTTTTGTGATGATTTTTTCTCCAATGCAACTTTTTCCAGATTTCATAACATATTTCGCTTGAGACCGTTATTTTTATGATGTGTCCAAAATTTCAGCACGATTGGCCCCATAGAACCTGATAAAATGGCCCTTAAAGATCGAACCCAAGTACTGAAATAGTGTATTTTTGTGTTGATTTTTTCTCAAATGCAACCCATTGAAGATTTCATAACTTATTTCGTTTAAAACCGTTATTTTTATGATGTGTCCAAAATTTCAGCACGATTGGCCCCATAGAACCTGATAAAATGTCCCTTATAGATCGAACCCAAGTTCTGAAATAGAATATTTTTGAGAATATTTTTTTCTCCAATGCAACTTTTTCCAGACTCTATAACTGATTTCGCTTAAGATTGTGAATTTCATGATGTGTCTAAGATTTCAGCACGATTGGCACCATAGAACCTGAAAAAATGGCTTTTGAAGATCGAACCCAAGTCTCAAGAGAGTGTATTTTTGTGATGATTTTTTCTCAAATGCAACTTTTTCCAGATTTCATAACTTATTTCGCTTGAGACCGTTATTTTCATCATGTGTCCAAAATTTCATCACGATTGGCCCCATAGAACCTTATAAAACGGCCCTTAAAGATCGAACCCAAGTTCTGAAATAGTGTATTTTTCAGATTATTTTTTTCTAAAATACATCTTTTTCCAGATTAAATAACTGATTTCGCTAAAGACCGTTATTTTCATTATGTGTCTAAAATTTCAGCACGATTGGCACCATAGAACCTGATAAAATGGCTTTCGAAGATCGAACCCAATTCTCGAAATTGAGTACTAGTGTTTGATGATTTTTTCACATATGCAACATATTCCAGATTAAATAAATGATTTTGTATGAACACATTTTTCTTATCACGATCCTAAAATTTCAGCACGATCGGCCCCATAGAACCTGATAAAATGGCCCTTAAAGATCGAACCCAAGTACTGAAATAGTGTATTTTTGTGATGATTTTTTCTCCAATACAACTTTTTCCAGATTTTATAACTCATTTCGCTTAAGACCGTTATTTTCATCGTGTGTCCAAAATTTCAGCACGATTAGCCCCATAGAACCTGATGAAATGGCCCTTAAAGATCGAACCCAAGTACTGAAATAGTGTATTTTTGTGATGATTTTTTCTCAAATGCAACTTTTTCCAGATTTCATAACTTATTTCGCTTGAGACCGTTATTTTCATCATGTGTCCAAAATTTCAGCACGATTAGCCCCATAGAACCTGATGAAATGGCCCTTAAAGATCGAACCCAAGTACTGAAATAGTGTATTTTGGTGATTATTTTTTTCTCCAATACAACTTTTTCCAGACTTTAGAACTAATTTCGCTTAAGACTGTGATTTTCATCATGTGTCTAAGATTTCAGCACGATTGGCACCATAGAACCTGAAAAAATGGCTTTTGAAGATCGAACCCAAGTCTCAAAATAGTGTATTTTTGTGATGATTTTTTCTCAAATGCAACTCTTTCCAGATTTCATAACTTATTTCGCTTGAGACCGTTATTTTCATCTCGTGTCCAAAAGTTCATCACGATTGGCCCCATAGAACCTAATGAAATGGCCCCTTAAGAGCGAACCCAAGTACTGAAATAGTGTATTTTTGAGATTATTTTATTCTCCAATACAACTTTTTCCAGATTTTATAACTTATTACGCTTAAGACCGTGATTTTCATCATGTGTCTACAATTTCAGCACGATTGGCACCATAGAACCTGAATTAATGGCTCATGAAGATCGAACCTAAGCACCGAAATAGTGTATTTTTGTGATGATTTTTTCTCAAATGCAACTTTTTCCAGATTTCATAACTTATTTCGCTTGAGACCGTTATTTTCATCATGTGTCCAAAATTTCATCACGATTGGCCCCATAGAACCTAATGAAATGGGCCCTAAAGAGCGAACCCAAGTACTGAAATAGTGTATTTTTGAGATTATTTTATTCTCCAATACAACTTTGTCCAGATTTTATAACTTATTACGCTTAAGACCGTGATTTTCATTATGTGTCTAAAATTTCAGCACGATTGGCACCATAGAACCTGATAAAATGGCTTTCGAAGATCGAACCCAATTCTCGAAATTGAGATTTGTTTGATGATTTTTTCACATGTGCAACATATTCCAGATTAAATAAATGATTTTGTTTGAAAACATTTTTCTTATCACGATCCTAAAATTTCAGCACGATCGGCCCCATAGAACCTGATAAAATGGCCCTTAAAGATCGAACCCAAGTACTGAAATAGTGTATTTTTGTGATGATTTTTTCTCCAATACAACTTTTTCCAGATTTTATAACTCATTTCGCTTAAGTTTTACTGAAATAGTGTATTTTGGTGATTATTTTTTTCTCCAATACAACTTTTTCCAGACTTTATAACTAATTTCGCTTAAGATCGAACCCAAGTACCGAAATAGAATATTTTTGAGAATTTTTTTTTCTCCAATGCATTTTTTACAGACTCTATAACTGATTTCGCTTAAGACTGTGATTTTCATCATGTTTCTAAGATTTCAGCACGATTGGCACCATAGAACCTGAAAAAATGGCTTTTGAAGATCGAACCCAAGTCTCGAAATTGAGTACTAGTGTTTGGTGATTTTTTCACATATGCAACATATTCCAGATTCAATAAAAGATTTTGTTTGAAAACATTTTTCTCATCACGATCCTAAAATTTCAGCCCGATTTGCTCCAGAGAAACTGATAAAATGGCCCTTAAAGATCGAACCCAAGTACTGAAATAGTGTATTTTTGAGATAATTTTTTTCTCCAATGCAACTTTTTCCAGACTCTATAACTTATTTCGCTTAAGATTGTGATTTTCATCATGTGTCTAAGATTTCAGCACGATTGGCACCATAGAACCTGAAAAAATGGCTTTTGAAGATCGAACCGAAGTCTCAAAATAGTCTATTTTTGTGATGATTTTTTCTCAAATGCAACTTTTTCCAGATTTAATAACTGATTTTGATAAAGACTGTTATTTCTAACATGTGTCCAAAATTACATCACGATTGGCACCAAAGAACCTGATTAAATGGCCCTTAAAGATCGAACTCAAGTTCTGAAATAGTGTATTTTGGTGATTATTTTTTTCTCCAATACAACTTTTTCCAGACTTTATAACTTATTTAGCTTAAAACCGTTATTTTTATGATGTGTCCAAAATTTCAGCACGATTGGCCCCATAGAACCTGATAAAATGTCCCTTATAAATCGAACCCAAGTTCTGAAATAGTGTATTTTTGTGTTGATTTTTTCTCAAATGCAACCCATTGAAGATTTCATAACTTATTTCGTTTAAAACCGTTATTTTTATGATGTGTCCAAAATTTCAGCACGATTGGCCCCATAGAACCTGATAAAATGTCCCTTATATATCGAACCCAAGTTCTGAAATAGAATATTTTTGAGAATATTTTTTTCTCCAATGCAACTTTTTCCAGACTCTATATCTGATTTCGCTTAAGATTGTGTATTTCATGATGTGTCTAAGATTTCAGCACGATTGGCACCATAGAACCTGAAAAAATGGCTTTTGAAGATCGAACCCAAGTCTCAAAATAGTGTATTTTTGTGATGATTTTTTCTCAAATGCAACTTTTTCCAGATTTCATAACTCATTTCGCTTGAGACCGTTATTTTCATCATGTGTCCAAAATTTCATCACGATTGGACCCATAGAACCTTATAAAATTGCCCTTAAAGATCGAACCCAAGTACTGAAATAGTGTATTTTTCAGATTATTTTTTTCTACAATACAACTTTTTCCAGATTAAATAACTGATTTCGCTTAAAACCGTTATTTTCATTATGTGTCTAAAATTTCAGCACGATTGGCACCATAGAACCTGATAAAATGGCTTTCGAAGATCGAACCCAATTCTCGAAATTGAGTACTAGTGTTTGATGATTTTTTCACATATGCAACATATTCCAGATTAAATAAATGATTTTGTTTGAAAACATTTTTCTCATCACGATCCTAAAATTTCAGCCCGATTGGCTCCATAGAAACTGATAAAATGGCCCTTAAAGATCGAACCCAAGTACTGAAATAGTGTATTTTTGAGATTATTTTTTTCTCCAATGCAACTTTTTCCAGACTCTATAACTGATTTCGCTTAAGATTGTGATTTTCATGATGTGTCTAAGATTTCAGCACGATTGGCACAATAGAACCTGAAAAAATGGCTTTTGAAGATCGAACCCAAGTCTCAAAATAGTGTATTTTTGTGATGATTTTTTCTCAAATGCAACTTTTTCCAGATTTTATAACTTATATCGCTTGAGACCGTTATTTTCATCATGTGTCCAATATTTCATCAGGATTGGCCCCATAGAACCTAATGAAATGGCCCTTAACCTCTCAGAAAAGGACTTTTATTTACTTTGTGTTCCTTTGCAAACTGTCAAAACGCGAAAATTTTTGTGTTATTCACGAGTTTTGTTAAAAGCTTCATAACTCACGTTTTGGGAAACGTAGCCTCATTCTAAAAAATGTTTTGGAAAGATTATGAAATTCACTATCGTATTGTTTTGTTATACGTAAATATTTGCGTGTCTAAATATACATTTTCTGAAAACGTCAAAAATATGTAAAAATCGCTGACCATTATTTCAAAGCTGTGAAAAATGTACTTTTTTCTGAGTATCATAAAGAAATAACACTTTATATATTGAAGAAATATAATTAAAAACTATTAGTCACCTCAAAATATTAACCGTCCAAACTAAAATATTTTTAATAAATTATTTAAAAACGCAATAAATTATGAACGAACAGGATGACAGATTCAATCGACTCAGATAATGCACCTCAACATACCATAGATATTCTTGAATGCAGACGCGTAGCGTTATTCATTATCGATACTCTGTTTTTTAAATCATGGCAATCCGTATACTAGTGATGGAAATAAATCGATTTTTGTAAAATCTCGCGCGTTTACGTGAAAAGACGTACTAATGTCTTGACCGCTATTATCATATTTACGTCTTTTGACGTTCTAATGTTCCGAGTGGTTAAAGATCGAACCCAAGTACTGAAATAGTGTATTTTTGAGATTTTTTTTTTCTCCAATACAACTTTTTCCAGATTTTATACCTTATTTCGCTTGAGACCGTTATTTTCATCATGTGTCCAAAATTTCATCACGATTGGCCCCATAGAACCTGATAAAATGGCCCTTAAAGATCGAACCCAAGTACTGAAATAGAATATTTTTGAGAATATTTTTTTCTACTATGCATTTTTTCCAGACTCTATAACTGATTTCACTTAAGACTGTGATTTTCATCATGCGTCTAAGATTTCAGCACGATTGGCACCATAGAACCTGAAAAAATGGCTTTTGAAGATCGAACCCAAGTCTCAAAATAGTCTATTTTTGTGATGATTTTTTCTCCAATGCAAATTTTTCCAGATTTAATAACTGATTTCGATTAAGACCATTATTTTCATCATGTTTCCAAAATTTCATCACGATTGGCCCCATAGAACCTGATAAAATGGCCCTTAAAGATCGAACCCAAGTACTGAAATAGTGTATTTTTGTGATGATTTTTTCTCCAATACAACTTTTTCCAGATTTTATAACTCATTTCGCTTAAGACCGTTATTTTCATCGTGTGTCCAAAATTTCAGCACGATTAGCCCCATAGAACCTGATGAAATGGCCCTTAAAGATCGAACCCAAGTACTGAAATAGTGTATTTTTGTGATGATTTTTTCTCAAATGCAACTTTTTCCAGATTTCATAACTTATTTCGCTTGAGACCGTTATTTTCATCATGTGTCCAAAATTTCAGCACGATAAGCCCCATAGAACCTGATGAAATGGCCCTTAAAGATCGAACCCAAGTACTGAAATAGTGTATTTTTGAGAATATTTTTTTCTCCAATGCAACTTTTTCCAGACTCTATAACTGATTTCACTTAAGACTGTGATTTTCATCATGCGTCTAAGATTTCAGCACGATTGGCACCATAGAACCTGAAAAAATGGCTTTTGAAGATCGAACCCAAGTCTCAAAATAGTCTATTTTTGTGATGATTTTTTCTCCAATGCAAATTTTTCCAGATTTAATAACTGATTTCGATTAAGACCATTATTTTCATCATGTTTCCAAAATTTCATCACGATTGGCCCCATAGAACCTGATAAAATGGCCCTTAAAGATCGAACCCAAGTACTGAAATAGTGTATTTTTGTGATGATTTTTTCTCCAATATAACTTTTTCCAGATTTTATAACTCATTTCGCTTAAGACCGTTATTTCCATCGTGTGTCCAAAATTTCAGCACGATTAGCCCCATAGAACCTGATGAAATGGCCCTTAAAGATCGAACCCAAGTACTGAAATAGTGTATTTTTGTGATGATTTTTTCTCAAATGCAACTTTTTCCAGATTTCATAACTTATTTCGCTTGAGACCGTTATTTTCATCATGTGTCCAAAATTTCAGCACGATTAGCCCCATAGAACCTGATGAAATGGCCCTTAAAGATCGAACCCAAGTACTGAAATAGTGTATTTTGGTGATTATTTTTTTCTCGAATACAACTTTTTCCAGACTTTATAACTAATTTCGCTTAAGACTGTGATTTTCATCATGTGTCTAAGATTTCAGCACGATTGGCACCATAGAACCTGATAAAATGGCCCTTAAAGATCGAACCCAAGTACTGAAATAGAATATTTTTGAGAATATTTTTTTCTACTATGCATTTTTTCCAGACTCTATAACTTATTTCGCTTAAGACCGTTATTTTCATCATGTGTCTAAGATTTCAGCACGATTGGCACCATAGAACCTGAAAAAATGGCTTTTGAAGATCGAACCCAAGTCTCAAAATAGTGTATTTTTGTGATGATTTTTTCTCAAATGCAACTCTTTCCAGATTTCATAACTTATTTCGCTTGAGACCGTTATTTTCATCTCGTGTCCAAAAGTTCATCACGATTGGCCCCATAGAACCTAATGAAATGGCCCCTTAAGAGCGAACCCAAGTACTGAAATAGTGTATTTTTGAGATTATTTTATTCTCCAATACAACTTTTTCCAGATTTTATAACTTATTACGCTTAAGACCGTGATTTTCATCATGTGTCTACAATTTCAGCACGATTGGCACCATAGAACCTGAATTAATGGCTCATGAAGATCGAACCTAAGCACCGAAATAGTGTATTTTTGTGATGATTTTTTCTCAAATGCAACTTTTTCCAGATTTCATAACTTATTTCGCTTGAGACCGTTATTTTCATCATGTGTCCAAAATTTCATCACGATTGGCCCCATAGAACCTAATGAAATGGGCCCTAAAGAGCGAACCCAAGTACTGAAATAGTGTATTTTTGAGATTATTTTATTCTCCAATACAACTTTGTCCAGATTTTATAACTTATTACGCTTAAGACCGTGATTTTCATTATGTGTCTAAAATTTCAGCACGATTGGCACCATAGAACCTGATAAAATGGCTTTCGAAGATCGAACCCAATTCTCGAAATTGAGATTTGTTTGATGATTTTTTCACATGTGCAACATATTCCAGATTAAATAAATGATTTTGTTTGAAAACATTTTTCTTATCACGATCCTAAAATTTCAGCACGATCGGCCCCATAGAACCTGATAAAATGGCCCTTAAAGATCGAACCCAAGTACTGAAATAGTGTATTTTTGTGATGATTTTTTCTCCAATACAACTTTTTCCAGATTTTATAACTCATTTCGCTTAAGTTTTACTGAAATAGTGTATTTTGGTGATTATTTTTTTCTCCAATACAACTTTTTCCAGACTTTATAACTAATTTCGCTTAAGATCGAACCCAAGTACCGAAATAGAATATTTTTGAGAATTTTTTTTTCTCCAATGCATTTTTTACAGACTCTATAACTGATTTCGCTTAAGACTGTGATTTTCATCATGTTTCTAAGATTTCAGCACGATTGGCACCATAGAACCTGAAAAAATGGCTTTTGAAGATCGAACCCAAGTCTCGAAATTGAGTACTAGTGTTTGGTGATTTTTTCACATATGCAACATATTCCAGATTCAATAAAAGATTTTGTTTGAAAACATTTTTCTCATCACGATCCTAAAATTTCAGCCCGATTTGCTCCAGAGAAACTGATAAAATGGCCCTTAAAGATCGAACCCAAGTACTGAAATAGTGTATTTTTGAGATAATTTTTTTCTCCAATGCAACTTTTTCCAGACTCTATAACTTATTTCGCTTAAGATTGTGATTTTCATCATGTGTCTAAGATTTCAGCACGATTGGCACCATAGAACCTGAAAAAATGGCTTTTGAAGATCGAACCGAAGTCTCAAAATAGTCTATTTTTGTGATGATTTTTTCTCAAATGCAACTTTTTCCAGATTTAATAACTGATTTTGATAAAGACTGTTATTTCTAACATGTGTCCAAAATTACATCACGATTGGCACCAAAGAACCTGATTAAATGGCCCTTAAAGATCGAACTCAAGTTCTGAAATAGTGTATTTTGGTGATTATTTTTTTCTCCAATACAACTTTTTCCAGACTTTATAACTTATTTAGCTTAAAACCGTTATTTTTATGATGTGTCCAAAATTTCAGCACGATTGGCCCCATAGAACCTGATAAAATGTCCCTTATAAATCGAACCCAAGTTCTGAAATAGAATATTTTTGAGAATATTTTTTTCTCCAATGCAACTTTTTCCAGACTCTATAACTGATTTCGCTTAAGATTGTGATTTTCATCATGTGTCTAAGATTTCAGCACGATTGGCACCATAGAACCTGAAAAATAGGCTTTTGAAGATCGAACCCAAGTCTCAAAATAGTGTATTTTTGTGATGATTTTTTCTCAAATGCAACTTTTTCCAGATTTTATAACTTATTTCGCTTAAGACCGTTATTTTCATCACGTGTCCAAAATTTCAGCACGATTGGCCCCATAAAACCTGATAAAATGTCCCTTATAGATCGAACCCAAGTTCTGAAATAGAATATTTTTGAGAATATTTTTTTCTCCAATGCAACTTTTTCCAGACTATATAACTGATTTCGCTTAAGATTGTGATTTTCATCATGTGTCTAAGATTTCAGCACGATTGGCACCATAGAACCTGAAAAAATGGCTTTTGAAGATCGAACCCAAGTCTCAAAATAGTGTATTTTTGTGATGATTTTTTCTCAAATGCAACTTTTTCCAGATTTTATAACTTATTTCGCTTAAGACCGTTATTTTCATCACGTGTCCAAAATTTCAGCCGGATTTGCTCCATAGAAACTAATAAAATGGCCCTTAAAGATCGAACCCAAGTACTAAAATAGTGTATTTTTGAGATTATTTTTTTCTCCAATGCAACTTTTTCCTGACTCTATAACTGATTTCGCTTGAGACTGTGATTTTTTATCATGTGTCTAAGATTTCAGCACGATTGGCACCTTAGAACCTGAAAAAATGGCTTTTGAAGATCGAACCCAAGTCTCAAAATAGTGTATTTTTGTGATGATTTTTTCTCAAATGCAACTTTTTCCAGATTTCATAACTTATTTCGCTTGAGACCGTTATTTTCATCATGTGTCCAAAATTTCATCACCATTGGCCCCATAGAACCTAATGAAATGGCCCCTAAAGAGCGAACCCAAGTACTGAAATAGTGTATTTTTGAGATTATTTTATTCTCCAATACAACTTTTTCCAGATTTTATAACTTATTACGCTTAAGACCGTGATTTTCATCATGTGTCTAAAATTTCAGCACGATTGGCACCATAGAACCTGAATTAATGGCTCATGAAGATCGAACCCAAGCACCGAAATAGTGTATTTTTGTGATGATTTTTTCTCAAATGCAACTTTTTCCAGATTTCATAACTTATTTCGCTAAAAACCGTTATTTTTATCATGTGTCCAAAATTTCATCACGATTGGCCACATAGAACCTGATAAAATGTCCCTTATAGATCGAACCCAAGTTCTGAAATAGAATATTTTTGAGAATATTTTTTTCTCCAATGCAACTTTTTCCAGACTCTATAACTGATTTCGCTTAAGATTGTGATTTTCATCATGTGTCTAAGATTTCAGCACGATTGGCACCATAGAACCTGAAAAAATGGCTTTTGAAGATCGAACCCAAGTCTCGAAATTGAGTACTAGTGTTTGATGATTTTTTTCACATATGCAACATATTCCAGATTTAATAAATGATTTTGTTTGAAAACATTTTACTCATCACGATCCTAAAATTTCAGCCCGATTTGCTCCAGAGAAACTGATAAAATGGCCCTTAAAGATCGAACCCAAGTACTGAAATAGTGTTTTTTTGAGATTATTTTTTTCTCCAATGCAACTTTTTCCTGACTCTTTAACTGATTTCGCTTGAGACTGTGATTTTCATCATGTGTCTAAGATTTCAGCACGATTGGCACCATAGAACCTGAAAAAATGGCTTTTGAAGATCGAACCCAAGTCTCAAAATAGTGTATTTTTGTGATGATTTTTTCTCAAATGCAACTTTTTCCAGATTTCATAACTTATTTCGCTTGAGACCGTTATTTTTATCATGTGTCCAAAATTTCATCACGATTGGCCCCATAGAACCTAATGAAATGGCCCTTAAAGATCGAACCCAAGTACTGAAATAGTGTATTTTTGAGATTATTTTTTTCTCCAATACAACTTTTTCCAGATTTTATAACTTATTTCGCTTAAGACCGTGATTTTCATCATGTGTCTACAATTTCAGCACGATTGGCACCATAGAACCTGAAATAATGGCTCATGAAGATCGAACCCAAGTACCGAAATAGTGTATTTTTGTGATGATTTTTTCTCAAATGCAATTTTTTCCAGATTTCATAACTTATTTCGCTTAAGACCGTTATTTTCATCATGTTTCTAAAATTTCAGCACGATTGGCCCCATAGAACCTGATAAAATGGCCCTTTAAGATCGAACCCAGGTACCTTAATAGTGTATTTTTGTGTTGATTTTTTCTCAAATGCAATTTTTCCAGATTTCATAACTTATTTCGCTAAAAACCGTTATTTTTATCATGTGTCCAAAATTTCATCACGATTGGCCCCATAGAACCTGATAAAATAGACCCATAAACCCTTATAGATCGAACCCAAGTACTGAAATAGAATATTTTTGAGAATTTTTTTTTCTCCAGTGCAACTTTTTCCATTTTCTATAACTGATTTCGCTTAAGACCGTTATTTTCATCATGTGTCCAAAATTTCAGCCCGATTTGCTCCATAGAAACTAATAAAATGGCCCTTAAAGATCAAACCCAAGTACTAAAATAGTGTTTTTTTGAGATTATTTTTTTCTCCAATGCAACTTTTTCCTGACTCTATAACTGATTTCGCTTAAGACTGTGATTTTCATCATGTGTCTAAGATTTCAGCACGATTGGCACCATAGAACCTGAAAAAATGGCTTTTGAAGATCGAACCCTAGTCTCAAAATAGTGTATTTTTGTGATGATTTTTTCTCAAATGCAACTTTTTCCAGATTTCATAACTTATTTCGCTTGAGACCGTTATTTTCATCGTGTGTCCAAAATTTCATCACGATTGGCCCCATAGAACCTTATAAAATGGCCCTTAAAGATCGAACCCAAGTACTGAAATAGGGTATTTTTGAGATTATTTTTTTCTCCAATACAACTTTTTCCTGATTTAATAAAAGATTTCGCTTAAGACCGTTATTTTCATCATGTGTCTATTATTTCAGCACGATTGGCACCATAGAACCTGAAAAAATGGCTCATGAAGATCGAACCCAAGCACCGAAATAGTGTATTTTTGTGATGATTTTTTCTCAAATGCAACTTTTTCCAGATTTCATAACTAATTTCGCTTGAGACTGTTATTTTCATCATGTTTCCAATATTTCATCACGATTGGCCCCATTGAACCTGATCAAATGTCCCTTATAGATCGAACCCAAGTACCGAAATAGAATATTTTTGAGAATTTTTTTTTCTCCAATGCATTTTTTACAGACTCTATAACTGATTTCGCTTAAGACTGTGATTTTCATCATGTGTCTAAGATTTCAGCACGATTGGCACCATAGAACCTGAAAAAATGGCTTTTGAAGATCGAACCCAAGTCTCGAAATTGAGTACTAGTGTTTGATGATTTTTTCACATATGCAACATATTCCAGATTTAATAAATGATTTTGTTTGAAAACATTTTTCTCATCACGATCCTAAAATTTCAGCCCGATTTGCTCCAGAGAAACTGATAAAATGGCCCTTAAAGATCGAACCCAAGTACTAAAATAGTGTTTTTTTGAGATTATTTTTTTCTCCAATGCAACTTTTTCCTGACTCTATAACTGATTTCGCTTAAGACTGTGATTTTCATCATGTGTCTAAGATTTCAGCACGATTGGCACCATAGAACCTGAAAAAATGGCTTTTGAAGGTCGAACCCTAGTCTGAAAATAGTGTATTTTGTGATGATTTTTTCTCCAATGCAACTTTTTCCAGAATTAATAACTGATTTCGCTTAAGACCGTTATTTTCATCATGTGTCCAAAATTTCAGCACGATTGGCCCCATAGAACCTGATGAAATGGCCCTTAAAGATCGAACCCAAGTACCGAAATAGTGTATTTTTGTGTTGATTTTTTCTCAAATGCAACTTTTTCCAGATTTTATAACTTATTTCGCTTAAGACCGTTATTTTCATCATGTGTCCAAAATTTCAGCACTATCGGCCCCATAGAACCTGATAAAATGGCCCTTAAAGATCGAACCCAAGTACTGAAATAGTGTATTTTTGTGATGATTTTTTCTCCAATACAACTTTTTCCAGATTTTATAACTAATTTCGCTTAAGACCGTTATTTTCATCATGTGTCCAAAATTTCAGCACGATTGGCCCCATAGAACCTGATGAAATGGCCCTTAAAGATCGAACCCAAGTACCGAAATAGTGTATTTTTGTGTTGATTTTTTCTCAAATGCAACTTTTTCCAGATTTTATAATTTATTTTGCTTAAGACCGTTATTTTCATCATGTGTCCAAAATTTCAGCACGATCGGCCCCATAGAACCTGATAAAATGGCCCTTAAAGATCGAACCCAAGTACTGAAATAGTGTATTTTTGTGATGATTTTTTCTCCAATACAATTTTTTCTAGATTTTATAACTTATTTCGCTTAAAACCGTTATTTTTATCATGCATCCAAAATTTCACCACGATTGGCCCAATAGAACCTGATTAAATGGCCCTTAAAAATCGAACTTAAGTACTGAAAATGTGTATTTTTGAGATTATTTTTTTCCCAATACAACTTTTTCCAGACTTTATAACTGATTTCGCTTAAGACTGTGATTTTCATCATGTGTCTAAGATTTCAGCATGATTGGCACCATAGAACCTGAAAAAATGGCTTTTGAAGATCGAACCCAAGTCTCAAAATAGTGTGTTTTTGTGATGATTTTTTCTCCAATGCAACTTTTTCTGATTTAATAACTGATTTCGATTAAGACCGTTATTTTCATCATGTGTCTAAAATTTCAGCACGATTTGCAACATAGAACCTGAAAAAATGGCTTTTGAAGTTCGAACCCAAGTCTCGAAATTGAGTACTAGTGTTTGATGATTTTTTCACAAATTCAACATTTTCCAGATTTAATAAATGATTTTGTTTGAAAACATTTTTCTTATCACGATCCTAAAATTTCAGCACGATCGGCCCCATAGAACCTGATAAAATGGCCCTTAAAGATCGAAACCAAGTACTGAAATAGTGTATTTTTGTGTTGATTTTTTCTCAAATGCAACTTTTTCCAGATTTTATAATTTATTTCGCTTAAGACCGTTATTTTCATCATGTGTCCAAAATTTCAGCACGATCGGCCCCATAGAACCTGATAAAATGGCCCTTAAAGATCGAACCCAAGTACCGAAATAGTGTATTTTTGTGTTGATTTTTTCTCAAATTCAACTTTTTCCAGATTTTATAATTTATTTCGCTTAAGACCGTTATTTTCATCATGTGTCCAAAATTTCAGCACGATCGGCACAATAGAACCTGATAAAATGGCCCTTAAAGATCGAACCCAAGTACTGAAATAGTGTATTTTTGTGATGATTTTTTCTCCAATACAATTTTTTCTTGATTTTATAACTTATTTCGCTTAAAACCGTTATTTTTATCATGTATCCAAAATTTCACCACGATTGGCCCAATAGAACCTGATTAAATGGCCCTTAAAAATCGAACTTAAGTACTGAAAATGTGTATTTTTGAGATTATTTTTTTCCCAATACAACTTTTTCCAGACTTTATAACTGATTTCGCTTAAGACTGTGATTTTCATCATGTGTCTAAGATTTCATCACGATTGGCCCCATAGAACCTTATAAAATGGCCCTTAAGGATCGAACCCAAGTACTAAAATAGTGTATTTTTGAGATTATTTTTTCTCCAATACAACTATTTCCAGACTTTATAACTGATTTCGCTTAAGACCGTTATTTTCATCATGTGTCCAAAATTTCAGCCCGATTTGCTCCATAGAAACTAATAAAATGGCCCTTAAAGATCAAACCCAAGTACTAAAATAGTGTTTTTTTGAGATTATTTTTTTCTCCAATGCAACTTTTTCCTGACTCTATAACTGATTTCGCTTAAGACTGTGATTTTCATCATGTGTCTAAAATTTCAGCACGATTGGCACCATAGAACCTGAAAAAATGGCTTTTGAAGATCGAACCCTAGTCTCAAAATACTGTATTTTGTGATGATTTTTTCTCCAATGCAACTTTTTCCAGAATTAATAACTGATTTCGCTTAAGACCGTTATTTTCATCATGTGTCCAAAATTTCAGCACGATTGGCCCCATAGAACCTGATGAAATGGCCCTTAAAGATCGAACCCAAGTACCGAAATAGTGTATTTTTGTGTTGATTTTTTCTCAAATGCAACTTTGTCCAGATTTTATAACTTATTTCGCTTAAGACCGTTATTTTCATCATGTGTCCAAAATTTCAGCACGATCGGCCCCATAGAACCTGATAAAATGGCCCTTAAAGATCGAACCCAAGTACTGAAATAGTGTATTTTTGTGATGATTTTTTCTCCAATACAATTTTTTCTAGATTTTATAACTTATTTCGCTTAAAACCGTTATTTTTATCATGTATCCAAAATTTCACCACGATTGGCCCAATAGAACCTGATTAAATGGCCCTTAAAAATCGAACTTAAGTACTGAAAATGTGTATTTTTGAGATTATTTTTTTCCCAATACAACTTTTTCCAGACTTTATAACTGATTTCGCTTAAGACTGTGATTTTCATCATGTGTCTAAGATTTCATCACGATTGGCCCCATAGAACCTTATAAAATGGCCCTTAAGGATCGAACCCAAGTACTGAAATAGTGTATTTTTGTGATGATTTTTTCTCCAATACAATTTTTTCTAGATTTTATAACTTATTTCGCTTAAAACCGTTATTTTTATCATGTATCCAAAATTTCACCACGATTGGCCCAATAGAACCTGAAAAAATGGCCCTTAAAGATCGAACCCAACTACCCAAATAGTGTATTTTTGTAATGATTTTTTCAAAAATGCAATTTTATGTAGTTAAAATATTTTATTTCTCTTGAGACCGTTATTTTCATCATGTGTCCAAAATCTCAGCACGATTGACACCATAGAGCCTGAAAAAATGACTTTTAATGATCCAACCCATGTATCGAAATAGTGTATTTTTGTGATGATTTTTTCAAAAATACAAATTTTTCCAGATGAAATAATTGATTTCGCTTAAGACCGTTATTTTCATCATGCGTCTTTAATTTCCGCACGATTGGCCCCATAGAACCTGAAAAAATTGCCCTTAAAGATCGAACCCAAGTACAATAATAGTGTATTTTTGTGATGATTTTTTCTTAAATGCAACTTTTCCAGATTTCATAACTGATTTCGCTTAAGACCATGATTTTCATCAAGTTTCCAAAATTTCAGCACGATTGACACCATAGAACCTGAAAAAACGACTCTTAATGATCCAACCAATGAATCGAAATAGTGTATTTTTCTGATGATTTTTTCAAAAATACAACTTTTTCTAGATAAAATAATTGATTTCAATTGGGACCGTTATTTTCATCATGTCGTCATAAATTTCAGCACGATTGGCTTCATAGAACCTGAAAAAACGACTCTTAATGATCCAACCCAAGTATCGAAATTGTGTATTTTTGTTATGATTTGTTCAAAAATGCAAATTTTTCGATAATTCACAACTGATTTCGCTTTAGACCGTGATTTTCATAGAGTGTCCAAAATTTCAGCACGATTCACACCATAGAACCTGAAAAAACGACTCTTAATGATCCAACCCAAGTATCGAAATAGTGTATTTTTGTGATGATTTTTTCAAAAACAAGAATTTTTCTTGATAGAATAATTGATTTCGATTAAGACCGTTATTTTCATCAATTGTCGAAAATTTCAGCACGATTGACACCATAGAACCTGAAAAAATTACTTTTAATGATCGAACCCAAGTACCGAAATAGTGTATTTGTGTTATGAGTTTTTCAAAAAGCATCTTTTTCTAGATAAAATAATTGATTTCGCTTAAGACCGTTATTTTCATCATGTGTCAAAAATTTCAGAACGAATGGCTTCATAGAACCTGAAAAAATGGCCCTTAAAGATCGAACCCAAGTCTAAATATTGAGTAATAGTGTTTGATGAGTTTTTCACAATTGCAACATTTTCCTGATTTAATAACTGATTTCGCTTAAGACCGTGATTTTCATCAAAAGTCGAAAATTTCAGCACGATTGACACCATACAACCTGAAAAAACGACTATTAATGATACAACCCATGAATCGAAATAGTGTATTTTTGTGATGATTTGTTAAAAAATGCATCTTTTTCGAGAATTCATAACTGATTTCGCTTTAGACCGTGATTTTCATAGAGTGTCCAAATCTTCAGCACGATTGACACCATAGAACCTGAAAAAACGACTCTTAATGATCCAACCCATGTATCGAAATAGTGTATTTTTGTGATGATTTTTTCAAAAACACAACTTTTTCTAGATAAAATAATTGATTTCGATTAAGACCGTTATTTCCATCATTTGTCAAAAATTTCAGAACGATTGGCTTCATAGAACCTGAAAAAATGGCCCTTATAGATCGAACCCAAGTCTAAATATTGAGTACTAGTGTTTGATGAGTTTTTCACAATTGCAACATTTTCCTGATTTAATAACTGATTTCTTTTAAGACCGTGATTTTCATTAAAAGTCCAAAATTTCAGCACGATTGACACCATAGAACCTGAAAAAATTACTTTTAATGATCGAACCCAAGTACCGAAATAGTGTATTTGTGTTATGAGTTTTTCAAAAAGCATCTTTTTCTAGATAAAATAATTGATTTCGCTTAAGACCGTTATTTTCATCATGTGTCAAAAATTTCAGAACGAATGGCTTCATAGAACCTGAAAAAATGGCCCTTAAAGATCGAACCCAAGTCTAAATATTGAGTAATAGTGTTTGATGAGTTTTTCACAATTGCAACATTTTCCTGATTTAATAACTGATTTCGCTTAAGACCGTGATTTTCATCAAAAGTCGAAAATTTCAGCACGATTGACACCATACAACCTGAAAAAACGACTATTAATGATACAACCCATGAATCGAAATAGTGTATTTTTGTGATGATTTGTTAAAAAATGCATCTTTTTCGAGAATTCATAACTGATTTCGCTTTAGACCGTGATTTTCATAGAGTGTCCAAATCTTCAGCACGATTGACACCATAGAACCTGAAAAAACGACTCTTAATGATCCAACCCATGTATCGAAATAGTGTATTTTTGTGATGATTTTTTCAAAAACACAACTTTTTCTAGATAAAATAATTGATTTCGATTAAGACCGTTATTTCCATCATTTGTCAAAAATTTCAGAACGATTGGCTTCATAGAACCTGAAAAAATGGCCCTTATAGATCGAACCCAAGTCTAAATATTGAGTACTAGTGTTTGATGAGTTTTTCACAATTGCAACATTTTCCTGATTTAATAACTGATTTCTTTTAAGACCGTGATTTTCATTAAAAGTCCAAAATTTCAGCACGATTGACACCATAGAACCTGAAAAAATTACTTTTAATGATCGAACCCAAGTACCGAAATAGTGTATTTGTGTTATGATTTTTTCAATAAACATCTTTTTCTAGATAAAATAATTGATTTCGCTTAAGACCGTTATTTTCATCATGTGTCAAAAATTTCAGCACGAATGGCGTCATAGAACCTGAAAAAATGGCCCTTAAAGATCGAACCCAACTACCCAAATAGTGTATTTTTGTAATGATTTTTTCAAAAATGCAATTTTATGCAGTTAAAATATTTTATTTCTCTTGAGACCGTTATTTTCATCATGTGTCCAAAATCTCAGCACGATTGACACCATACAGCCTGAAAAAATGACTTTTAATGATCCAACCCATGTATCGAAATAGTGTATTTTTGTGATGATTTTTTCAAAAATACAAATTTTTCCAGATGAAATAATTGATTTCGCTTAAGACCGTTATTTTCATCATGCGTCTTTAATTTCCGCACGATTGGCCCCATAGAACCTGAAAAAATTGCCCTTAAAGATCGAACCCAAGTACAATAATAGTGTATTTTTGTGATGATTTTTTCTTAAATGCAACTTTTCCAGATTTCATAACTGATTTCGCTTAAGACCATGATTTTCATCAAGTTTCCAAAATTTCAGCACGATTGACACCATAGAACCTGAAAAAACGACTCTTAATGATCCAACCAATGAATCGAAATAGTGTATTTTTCTGATGATTTTTTCAAAAATACATTTTTTTCTAGATAAAATAATTGATTTCAATTGGGACCGTTATTTTCATCATGTCGTCATAAATTTCAGCACGATTGGCTTCATAGAACCTGAAAAAACGACTCTTAATGATCCAACCCAAGTATCGAAATAGTGTATTTTTGTTATGATTTGTTCAAAAATGCAAATTTTTCGAGAATTCACAACTGATTTTGCTTTAGACCGTGATTTTCATAGAGTGTCCAAAATTTCAGCACGATTCACACCATAGAACCTGAAAAAACGACTCTTAATGATCCAACCCAAGTATCGAAATAGTGTATTTTTGTGATGATTTTTTCAAAAACAAGAATTTTTCTTGATAGAATAATTGATTTCGATTAAGACCGTTATTTTCATCAATTGTCGAAAATTTCAGCACGATTGACGCCATAGAACGTGAAAAAATTACTTTTAATGATCGAACCCAAGTACCGAAATAGTGTATTTGTGTTATGATTTTTTCAAAAAGCATCTTTTTCTAGATAAAATAATTGATTTCGCTTAAGACCGTTATTTTCATCATGTGTCAAAAATTTCAGAACGAATGGCTTCATAGAACCTGAAAAAATGGCCCTTAAAGATCGAACCCAAGTCTAAATATTGAGTAATAGTGTTTGATGAGTTTTTCACAATTGCAACATTTTCCTGATTTAATAACTGATTTCGCTTAAGACCGTGATTTTCATCAAAAGTCGAAAATTTCAGCACGATTGACACCATACAACCTGAAAAAACGACTATTAATGATACAACCCATGAATCGAAATAGTGTATTTTTGTGATGATTTGTTCAAAAATGCAACTTTTTCGAGAATTCATAACTGATTTCGCTTTAGACCGTGATTTTCATAGAGTGTCCAAATCTTCAGCACGATTGACACCATAGAACCTGAAAAAACGACTCTTAATGATCGAACCCATGTATCGAAATAGTGTATTTTTGTGATGATTTTTTCAAAAACACAACTTTTTCTAGATAAAATAATTGATTTCGATTAAGACCGTTATTTTCATCATTTGTCAAAAATTTCAGAACGATTGGCTTCATAGAACCTGAAAAAATGGCCCTTATAGATCGAACCCAAGTCTAAATATTGAGTACTAGTGTTTGATGAGTTTTTCACAATTGCAACATTTTCCTGATTTAATAACTGATTTCTTTTAAGACCGTGATTTTCATTAAAAGTCCAAAATTTCAGCACGATTGACACCATAGAACCTGAAAAAATTACTTTTAATGATCGAACCCAAGTACCGAAATAGTGTATTTGTGTTATGATTTTTTCAATAAACATCTTTTTCTAGATAAAATAATTGATTTCGCTTAAGACCGTTATTTTCATCATGTGTCAAAAATTTCAGCACGAATGGCGTCATAGAACCTGAAAAAATGGCCCTTAAAGATCGAACCCAACTACCCAAATAGTGTATTTTTGTAATGATTTTTTCAAAAATGCAATTTTATGCAGTTAAAATATTTTATTTCTCTTGAGACCGTTATTTTCATCATGTGTCCAAAATCTCAGCACGATTGACACCATAGAACCTGAAAAAATGACTTTTAATGATCCAACCCATGTATCGAAATAGTGTATTTTTGTGATGATTTTTTCAAAAATACAAATTTTTCCAGATGAAATAATTGATTTCGCTTAAGACCGTTATTTTCATCATGCGTCTTTAATTTCCGCACGATTGGCCCCATAGAACCTGAAAAAATTGCCCTTAAAGATCGAACCCAAGTACAATAATAGTGTATTTTTGTGATGATTTTTTCTTAAATGCAACTTTTCCAGATTTCATAACTGATTTCGCTTAAGACCATGATTTTCATCAAGTTTCAGAAATTTCAGCACGATTGACACAATAGAACCTGAAAAAACGACTCTTAATGATCCAACCCAAGTATCGAAATAGTGTATTTTTGTTATGATTTGTTCAAAAATGCAACTTTTTCGAGAATTCACAACTGATTTCGCTTAAGACCGTGATTTTCATAGAGTGTCCAAAATTTCAGCACGATTCACACCATAGAACCTGAAAAAACGACTCTTAATGATCCAACCCATGAATCGAAATAGTGTATTTTTGTGATGATTTTTTCAAAAATACATTTTTTTCTAGATAAAATAATTGATTTCAATTGGGACCGTTATTTTCATCATGTCGTTATAAATTTCAGCACGATTGGCTTCATAGAACCTGAAAAAACGACTCTTAATCATCCAACCCAAGTATCGATATAGTGTATTTTTGTTATGATTTGTTCAAAAATGCAAATTTTTCGAGAATTCACAACTGATTTCGCTTAAGACCGTGATTTTCATAGAGTGTCCAAAATTTCAGCACGATTCACACCATAGAACCTGAAAAAACGACTCTTAATGATCCAACCCAAGTATCGAAATAGTGTATTTTTGTGATGATTTTTTCAAAAACAAGAATTTTTCTTAATAGAATAATTGATTTCGATTAAGACCGTTATTTTCATCAATTGTCGAAAATTTCAGCACGATTGACGCCATAGAACCTGAAAAAATTACTTTTAATGATCGAACCCAAGTACCGAAATAGTGTATTTGTGTTATGATTTTTTCAAAAAGCTACTTTTTCTAGATAAAATAATTGATTTCGCTTAAGACCGTTATTTTCATCATGTGTCAAAAATTTCAGAACGAATGGCTTCATAGAACCTGAAAAAATGGCCCTTAAAGATCGAACCCAAGTCTAAATATTGAGTAATAGTGTTTGATGAGTTTTTCACAATTGCAACATTTTCCTGATTTAATAACTGATTTCGCTTAAGACCGTGATTTTCATCAAAAGTCGATAATTTCAGCACGATTGACACCATACAACCTGAAAAAACGACTATTAATGATACAACCCATGAATCGAAATAGTGTATTTTTGTGATGATTTGTTCAAAAATGCAACTTTTTCGAGAATTCATAACTGATTTCGCTTTAGACCGTGATTTTCATAGAGTGTCCAAATCTTCAGCACGATTGACACCATAGAACCTGAAAAAACGACTCTTAATGATCCAACCTAAGTATCGAAATAGTGTATTTTTGTGATGATTTTTTCAAAAACACAAATTTTTCTAGATAAAATAATTGATTTCGATTAAGACCGTTATTTTCATCATTTGTCAAAAATTTCAGCACGATTGGCTTCATAGAACCTAAAAAATGGCCATTAAAGATCGAACCCATGTTTAAATATTGAGTACTAGTGTTTGATGAGTTTCTCACAATTGCATCATTTTCCTGATTTAAAAATTGATTTCGTTTAAGACCGTTATTTTCATCATGCGTCTTTAATTTCCGCACGATTGGCCACATTGAACCTGAAAAAATTGCCCTTAAAGATCGAACCCAAGTACAATAATAGTGTATTTTTGTGATGATTTTTTCTTAAATGCAACTTTTCCAGATTTCATAACTGATTTCGCTTAAGACCATGATTTTCATCAAGTTTCCAAAATTTCAGCACGATTGACACCATAGAACCTGAAAAAACGACTCTTAATGATCCAACCCACGAATCGAAATAGTGTATTTTTGTGATGATTTTTTCAAAAATCCACCTTTTTTAGATAAAATAATTGATTTCGCTTAAGACCGTTATTTTCATTATGTGTCAAAAATTTCAGCACGAATGGCGTCGTAGAACCTGAAAAAATGGCCCTTAAAGATCGAACCCAAGTTCCGAAATAGTGTATTTTTGTAATGATTTTTTCAAAAATGCAATTTTATCCAGTTAAAATATTTTATTTCTCTTGAGACCGTTATTTTCATCATGTGTCCAAAATCTCAGCACGATTGACACCATAGAGCCTGAAAAAATGACTTTTAATGATCCAACCCATGTATCGAAATAGTGTATTTTTGTGATGATTTTTTCAAAAATACAAATTTTTCCAGATGAAATAATTGATTTCGCTTAAGACCGTTATTTTCATCATGCGTCTTTAATTTCCGCACGATTGGCCCCATAGAACCTGAAAAAATTGCCCTTAAAGATCGAACCCAAGTACAATAATAGTGTATTTTTGTGATGATTTTTTCTTAAATGCAACTTTTCCAGATTTCATAACTGATTTCGCTTAAGACCATGATTTTCATCAAGTTTCCAAAATTTCAGCACGATTGACACCATAGAACCTGAAAAAACGACTCTTATTGATCCAACCAATGAATCGAAATAGTGTATTTTTCTGATGATTTTTTCAAAAATACAACTTTTTCTAGATAAAATAATTGATTTCAATTGGGACCGTTATTTTCATCATGTCGTCATAAATTTCAGCACGATTGGCTTCATAGAACCTGAAAAAACGACTCTTAATGATCCAACCCAAGTATCGAAATTGTGTATTTTTGTTATGATTTGTTCAAAAATGCAAATTTTTCGAGAATTCACAACTGATTTCGCTTTAGACCGTGATTTTCATAGAGTGTCCAAAATTTCAGCACGATTCACACCATAGAACCTGAAAAAACGACTCTTAATGATCCAACCCAAGTATCGAAATAGTGTATTTTTGTGATGATTTTTTCAAAAACAAGAATTTTTCTTGATAGAATAATTGATTTCGATTAAGACCGTTATTTTCATCAATTGTCGAAAATTTCAGCACGATTGACACCATAGAACCTGAAAAAATTACTTTTAATGATCGAACCCAAGTACCGAAATAGTGTATTTGTGTTATGAGTTTTTCAAAAAGCATCTTTTTCTAGATAAAATAATTGATTTCGCTTAAGACCGTTATTTTCATCATGTGTCAAAAATTTCAGAACGAATGGCTTCATAGAACCTGAAAAAATGGCCCTTAAAGATCGAACCCAAGTCTAAATATTGAGTAATAGTGTTTGATGAGTTTTTCACAATTGCAACATTTTCCTGATTTAATAACTGATTTCGCTTAAGACCGTGATTTTCATCAAAAGTCGAAAATTTCAGCACGATTGACACCATACAACCTGAAAAAACGACTATTAATGATACAACCCATGAATCGAAATAGTGTATTTTTGTGATGATTTGTTAAAAAATGCAACTTTTTCGAGAATTCATAACTGATTTCGCTTTAGACCGTGATTTTCATAGAGTGTCCAAATCTTCAGCACGATTGACACCATAGAACCTGAAAAAACGACTCTTAATGATCCAACCCATGTATCGAAATAGTGTATTTTTGTGATGATTTTTTCAAAAACACAACTTTTTCTAGATAAAATAATTGATTTCGATTAAGACCGTTATTTCCATCATTTGTCAAAAATTTCAGAACGATTGGCTTCATAGAACCTGAAAAAATGGCCCTTATAGATCGAACCCAAGTCTAAATATTGAGTACTAGTGTTTGATGAGTTTTTCACAATTGCAACATTTTCCTGATTTAATAACTGATTTCTTTTAAGACCGTGATTTTCATTAAAAGTCCAAAATTTCAGCACGATTGACACCATAGAACCTGAAAAAATTACTTTTAATGATCGAACCCAAGTACCGAAATAGTGTATTTGTGTTATGATTTTTTCAATAAACATCTTTTTCTAGATAAAATAATTGATTTCGCTTAAGACCGTTATTTTCATCATGTGTCAAAAATTTCAGCACGAATGGCGTCATAGAACCTGAAAAAATGGCCCTTAAAGATCGAACCCAACTACCCAAATAGTGTATTTTTGTAATGATTTTTTCAAAAATGCAATTTTATGCAGTTAAAATATTTTATTTCTCTTGAGACCGTTATTTTCATCATGTGTCCAAAATCTCAGCACGATTGACACCATACAGCCTGAAAAAATGACTTTTAATGATCCAACCCATGTATCGAAATAGTGTATTTTTGTGATGATTTTTTCAAAAATACAAATTTTTCCAGATGAAATAATTGATTTCGCTTAAGACCGTTATTTTCATCATGCGTCTTTAATTTCCGCACGATTGGCCCCATAGAACCTGAAAAAATTGCCCTTAAAGATCGAACCCAAGTACAATAATAGTGTATTTTTGTGATGATTTTTTCTTAAATGCAACTTTTCCAGATTTCATAACTGATTTCGCTTAAGACCATGATTTTCATCAAGTTTCCAAAATTTCAGCACGATTGACACCATAGAACCTGAAAAAACGACTCTTAATGATCCAACCAATGAATCGAAATAGTGTATTTTTCTGATGATTTTTTCAAAAATACAACTTTTTCTAGATAGAATAATTGATTTCAATTGGGACCGTTATTTTCATCATGTCGTCATAAATTTCAGCACGATTGGCTTCATAGAACCTGAAAAAACGACTCTTAATGATCCAACCCAAGTATCGAAATAGTGTATTTTTGTTATGATTTGTTCAAAAATGCAAATTTTTCGAGAATTCACAACTGATTTTGCTTTAGACCGTGATTTTCATAGAGTGTCCAAAATTTCAGCACGATTCACACCATAGAACCTGAAAAAACGACTCTTAATGATCCAACCCAAGTATCGAAATAGTGTATTTTTGTGATGATTTTTTCAAAAACAAGAATTTTTCTTGATAGAATAATTGATTTCGATTAAGACCGTTATTTTCATCAATTGTCGAAAATTTCAGCACGATTGACGCCATAGAACCTGAAAAAATTACTTTTAATGATCGAACCCAAGTACCGAAATAGTGTATTTGTGTTATGATTTTTTCAAAAAGCATCTTTTTCTAGATAAAATAATTGATTTCGCTTAAGACCGTTATTTTCATCATGTGTCAAAAATTTCAGAACGAATGGCTTCATAGAACCTGAAAAAATGGCCCTTAAAGATCGAACCCAAGTCTAAATATTGAGTAATAGTGTTTGATGAGTTTTTCACAATTGCAACATTTTCCTGATTTAATAACTGATTTCGCTTAAGACCGTGATTTTCATCAAAAGTCGAAAATTTCAGCACGATTGACACCATACAACCTGAAAAAACGACTATTAATGATACAACCCATGAATCGAAATAGTGTATTTTTGTGATGATTTGTTCAAAAATGCAACTTTTTCGAGAATTCATAACTGATTTCGCTTTAGACCGTGATTTTCATAGAGTGTCCAAATCTTCAGCACGATTGACACCATAGAACCTGAAAAAACGACTCTTAATGATCCAACCCATGTATCGAAATAGTGTATTTTTGTGATGATTTTTTCAAAAACACAACTTTTTCTAGATAAAATAATTGATTTCGATTAAGACCGTTATTTTCATCATTTGTCAAAAATTTCAGAACGATTGGCTTCATAGAACCTGAAAAAATTGCCCTTATAGATCGAACCCAAGTCTAAATATTGAGTACTAGTGTTTGATGAGTTTTTCACAATTGCAACATTTTCCTGATTTAATAACTGATTTCTTTTAAGACCGTGATTTTCATTAAAAGTCCAAAATTTCAGCACGATTGACACCATAGAACCTGAAAAAATTACTTTTAATGATCGAACCCAAGTACCGAAATAGTGTATTTGTGTTATGATTTTTTCAATAAACATCTTTTTCTAGATAAAATAATTGATTTCGCTTAAGACCGTTATTTTCATCATGTGTCAAAAATTTCAGCACGAATGGCGTCATAGAACCTGAAAAAATGGCCCTTAAAGATCGAACCCAACTACCCAAATAGTGTATTTTTGTAATGATTTTTTCAAAAATGCAATTTTATGCAGTTAAAATATTTTATTTCTCTTGAGACCGTTATTTTCATCATGTGTCCAAAATCTCAGCACGATTGACACCATAGAGCCTGAAAAAATGACTTTTAATGATCCAACCCATGTATCGAAATAGTGTATTTTTGTGATGATTTTTTCAAAAATACAAATTTTTCCAGATGAAATAATTGATTTCGCTTAAGACCGTTATTTTCATCATGCGTCTTTAATTTCCGCACGATTGGCCCCATAGAACCTGAAAAAATGGCCCTTAAAGATCGAACCCAAGTACAATAATAGTGTATTTTTGTGATGATTTTTTCTTAAATGCAACTTTTCCAGATTTCATAACTGATTTCGCTTAAGACCATGATTTTCATCAAGTTTCAGAAATTTCAGCACGATTGACACAATAGAACCTGAAAAAACGACTCTTAATGATCCAACCCAAGTATCGAAATAGTGTATTTTTGTTATGATTTGTTCAAAAATGCAACTTTTTCGAGAATTCACAACTGATTTCGCTTAAGACCGTGATTTTCATAGAGTGTCCAAAATTTCAGCACGATTCACACCATAGAACCTGAAAAAACGACTCTTAATGATCCAACCCATGAATCGAAATAGTGTATTTTTGTGATGATTTTTTCAAAAATACATTTTTTTCTAGATAAAATAATTGATTTCAATTGGGACCGTTATTTTCATCATGTCGTTATAAATTTCAGCACGATTGGCTTCATAGAACCTGAAAAAACGACTCTTAATGATCCAACCCAAGTATCGATATAGTGTATTTTTGTTATGATTTGTTCAAAAATGCAAATTTTTCGAGAATTCACAACTGATTTCGCTTAAGACCGTGATTTTCATAGAGTGTCCAAAATTTCAGCACGATTCACACCATAGAACCTGAAAAAACGACTCTTAATGATCCAACCCAAGTATCGAAATAGTGTATTTTTGTGATGATTTTTTCAAAAACACAACTTTTTCTAGATAAAATAATTGATTTCGATTAAGACCGTTATTTTCATCATTTGTCAAAAATTTCAGAACGATTGGCTTCATAGAACCTGAAAAAATGGCCCTTATAGATCGAACCCAAGTCTAAATATTGAGTACTAGTGTTTGATGAGTTTTTCACAATTGCAACATTTTCCTGATTTAATAATTGATTTAGCTTAAGATTGTCATTTTCATCAAAAGTCCAAAATTTAAGCACGATTGACACCATAGAACCTGAAAAAATTACTTTTAATGATCGAACCCAAGTATCGAAATAGTGTATTTGTGTTATGATTTTTTCAAAAAGCATCTTTTTCTAGATAAAATAATTGATTTCGCTTAAGACCGTTATTTTCATCATGTGTCAAAAATTTCAGAACGAATGGCTTCATAGAACCTGAAAAAATGGCCCTTATAGATCGAACCCAAGTCTAAATATTGAGTAATAGTGTTTGATGAGTTTTTCACAATTGCAACATTTTCCTGATTTAATAACTGATTTCGCTTAAGACCGTGATTTTCATCAAAAGTCGAAAATTTCAGCACGATTGACACCATACAACCTGAAAAAACGACTATTAATGATACAACCCATGAATCGAAATAGTGTATTTTTGTGATGATTTGTTCAAAAATGCAACTTTTTCGAGAATTCATAACTGATTTCGCTTTAGACCGTGATTTTCATAGAGTGTCCAAATCTTCAGCACGATTGACACCATAGAACCTGAAAAAACGACTCTTAATGATCCAACCCACGAATCGAAATAGTGTATTTTTGTGATGATTTTTTCAAAAATCCACCTTTTTTAGATAAAATAATTGATTTCGCTTAAGACCGTTATTTTCATTATGTGTCAAAAATTTCAGCACGAATGGCGTCGTAGAACCTGAAAAAATGACCATTAAAGATCGAACCCAAGTTCCGAAATAGTGTATTTTTGTAATGATTTTTTCAAAAATGCAATTTTATCCAGTTAAAATATTTTATTTCTCTTGAGACCGTTATTTTCATCATGTGTCCAAAATCTCAGCACGATTGACACCATAAAGCCTGAAAAAATGACTTTTAATGATCCAACCCAAGTATCGAAATAGTGTATTTTTGTGATGATTTTTTCAAAAATACAACTTTTTCTAGATAAAATAATTGATTTCGCTTAAGACCGTTATTTTTATCATGTGCCAAAAATTTCAGCACGAATGGCGTCATAGAACCTGAAAAAATGGCCCTTAAAGATCGAACCCAACTACCCAAATAGTGTATTTTTGTAATGATTTTTTCAAAAATGCAATTTTATGCAGTTAAAATATTTTATTTCTCTTGAGACCGTTATTTTCATCATGTGTCCAAAATCTCAGCACGATTGACACCATAGAGCCTGAAAAAATGACTTTTAATGATCCAACCCATGTATCGAAATAGTGTATTTTTGTGATGATTTTTTCAAAAATACAAATTTTTCCAGATGAAATAATTGATTTCGCTTAAGACCGTTATTTTCATCATGCGTCTTTAATTTCCGCACGATTGGCCCCATAGAACCTGAAAAAATTGCCCTTAAAGATCGAACCCAAGTACAATAATAGTGTATTTTTGTGATGATTTTTTCTTAAATGCAACTTTTCCAGATTTCATAACTGATTTCGCTTAAGACCATGATTTTCATCAAGTTTCAGAAATTTCAGCACGATTGACACAATAAAACCTGAAAAAACGACTCTTAATGATCCAACCCAAGTATCGAAATAGTGTATTTTTGTTATGATTTGTTCAAAAATGCAACTTTTTCGAGAATTCACAACTGATTTCGCTTAAGACCGTGATTTTCATAGAGTGTCCAAAATTTCAGCACGATTCACACCATAGAACCTGAAAAAACGACTCTTAATGATCCAACCCATGAATCGAAATAGTGTATTTTTGTGATGATTTTTTCAAAAATACATTTTTTTCTAGATAAAATAATTGATTTCAATTGGGACCGTTATTTTCATCATGTCGTTATAAATTTCAGCACAATTGGCTTCATAGAACCTGAAAAAACGACTCTTAATGATCCAACCCAAGTATCGATATAGTGTATTTTTGTTATGATTTGTTCAAAAATGCAACTTTTTCGAGAATTCATAACTGATTTCGCTTTAGACCGTGATTTTCATAGTGTCCAAAATTTCAGCACGATTCACACCATAGAACATGAAAAAACGACTCTTAATGATCCAACCCATGTATTGAAATAGTGTATTTTAGTGATGATTTTTTCAAAAACACAACTTTTTCTACATAAAATAATTGATTTCGATTAAGACCGTTATTTTCATCATTTTTCAAAAATTTCAGCACGAATGGCTTCATAGAACCTGAAAAAAAGGTCCTTAAAGATCGAACCCAAGTCTAAATATTGAGTACTAGTGTTTGATGAGTTTTTCACAATTGCAACATTTTCCAGATTTAATAACTGATTTCGCTTAAGACCATGATTTTCATCAAGTTTCCAAAATTTCAGCACGATTGACACCATAGAACCTGAAAAAACGACTCTTAATGATCCAACCCATGAATCGAAATAGTGTATTTTTGTGATGATTTTTGCTTTAAATCAACATTTTCCAGATTTCCTAACTGATATCAATTAAAACCGTTATTTTCATCATGTGTCCAAAATTTCTGCACGATTAGCCCTATAGAACCTGAAAAAATGGTCATTAACGCTCGAACCCAAGTACCAAAATAGTGTATTTTTGTAATGATTTTTTCAAAAATGCAATTTTATCCAGTTAAAATATTTTATTTCGCTCAAGACCGTTATTTTCATCATATGTCCAAAATCTCAGCACGATTGACACTATAGAGCCTGAAAAAATGACTTTTTATGATCGAACCCAAATGTCAAAATAGTGTATTTTTGTGATGATTTTTTCTTTAATGTAGTTTTTCCAGATTTCATAACTGATTTTGCTTAAGACCATGATTTTCATCAAGTTTCCAAAATTTCAGCACGATTGACACCATAGAACCTGAACAAACGACTCTTAATGATCCAACCCATGAATCGAAATAGTGTATTTTTGTGATGATTTTTTCAAAAACACACCTTTTTCTAGATAAAATAATTGATTTCAATTGGGACCGTTATTTTCATCATGTCGTTATAAATTTCAGCACAATTGGCTTCATAGAACCTGAAAAAACGACTCTTAATGATCCAACCCAAGTATCGATATAGTGTATTTTTGTTATGATTTGTTCAAAAATGCAAATTTTTCGAGAATTCACAACTGATTTCGCTTAAGACCGTGATTTTCATAGGGTGTCCAAAATTTCAGCACGATTCACACCATAGAACCTGAAAAAACGACTCTTAATGATCCAACCCACGAATCGAAATAGTGTATTTTTGTGATGATTTTTTCAAAAATCCACCTTTTTTAGATAAAATAATTGATTTCGCTTAAGACCGTTATTTTCATTATGTGTCAAAAATTTCAGCACGAATGGCGTCGTAGAACCTGAAAAAATGGCCCTTAAAGATCGAACCCAAGTTCCGAAATAGTGTATTTTTGTAATGATTTTTTCAAAAATGCAATTTTATCCAGTTAAAATATTTTATTTCTCTTGAGACCGTTATTTTCATCATGTGTCCAAAATCTCAGCACGATTGACACCATAGAGCCTGAAAAAATGACTTTTAATGATCCAACCCATGTATCGAAATAGTGTATTTTTGTGATGATTTTTTCAAAAATACAAATTTTTTCAGATGAAATAATTGATTTCGCTTAAGACCGTTATTTTCATCATGCGTCTTTAATTTCCGCACGATTGGCCCCATAGAACCTGAAAAAATTGCCCTTAAAGATCGAACCCAAGTACAATAATAGTGTATTTTTGTGATGATTTTTTCTTAAATGCAACTTTTCCAGATTTCATAACTGATTTCGCTTAAGACCATGATTTTCATCAAGTTTCCAAAATTTCAGCACGATTGACACCATAGAACCTGAAAAAACGACTCTTAATGATCCAACCAATGAATCGAAATAGTGTATTTTTCTGATGATTTTTTCAAAAATACAACTTTTTCTAGATAAAATAATTGATTTCAATTGGGACCGTTATTTTCATCATGTCGTCATAAATTTCAGCACGATTGGCTTCATAGAACCTGAAAAAACGACTCTTAATGATCCAACCCAAGTATCGAAATTGTGTATTTTTGTTATGATTTGTTCAAAAATGCAAATTTTTCGAGAATTCACAACTGATTTCGCTTTAGACCGTGATTTTCATAGAGTGTCCAAAATTTCAGCACGATTCACACCATAGAACCTGAAAAAACGACTCTTAATGATCCAACCCATGTATCGAAATAGTGTATTTTTGTGATGATTTTTTCAAAAACACAACTTTTTCTAGATAAAATAATTGATTTCGATTAAGACCGTTATTTCCATCATTTGTCAAAAATTTCAGAACGATTGGCTTCATAGAACCTGAAAAAATGGCCCTTATAGATCGAACCCAAGTCTAAATATTGAGTACTAGTGTTTGATGAGTTTTTCACAATTGCAACATTTTCCTGATTTAATAACTGATTTCTTTTAAGACCGTCATTTTCATTAAAAGTCCAAAATTTCAGCACGATTGACACCATAGAACCTGAAAAAATTACTTTTAATGATCGAACCCAAGTACCGAAATAGTGTATTTGTGTTATGATTTTTTCAATAAACATCTTTTTCTAGATAAAATAATTGATTTCGCTTAAGACCGTTATTTTCATCATGTGTCAAAAATTTCAGCACGAATGGCGTCATAGAACCTGAAAAAATGGCCCTTAAAGATCGAACCCAACTACCCAAATAGTGTATTTTTGTAATGATTTTTTCAAAAATGCAATTTTATGCAGTTAAAATATTTTATTTCTCTTGAGACCGTTATTTTCATCATGTGTCCAAAATCTCAGCACGATTGACACAATACAGCCTGAAAAAATGACTTTTAATGATCCAACCCATGTATCGAAATAGTGTATTTTTGTGATGATTTTTTCAAAAATACAAATTTTTCCAGATGAAATAATTGATTTCGCTTAAGACCGTTATTTTCATTATGTGTCAAAAATTTCAGCACGAATGGCGTCGTAGAACCTGAAAAAATGGCCCTTAAAGATCGAACCCAAGTTCCGAAATAGTGTATTTTTGTAATGATTTTTTCAAAAATGCAATTTTATCCAGTTAAAATATTTTATTTCTCTTGAGACCGTTATTTTCATCATGTGTCCAAAATCTCAGCACGATTGACACCATAGAGCCTGAAAAAATGACTTTTAATGATCCAACCCAAGTATCGAAATAGTGTATTTTTGTGATGATTTTTTCAAAAATACAACTTTTTCTAGATAAAATAATTGATTTCGCTTAACACCGTTATTTTCATCATGTGCCAAAAATTTCAGCACGAATGGCGTCATAGAACCTGAAAAAATGGCCCTTAAAGATCGAACCCGAGTACCGAAATAGTGTATTTTTGTAATGATTTTTTCAAAAATGCAATTTTATGCAGTTAAAATATTTTATTTCGCTTAAGACCGTTATTTTCATCATATGTCCAAAATCTCAACACGATTGACACAATAAAGGCTGAAAAAATGACTTTTTATGATCGAACCCAAGTATCGAAATAGTGTATTTTTGTGATGATTTTTTCAAACATACAAATTTGTCGAGATGAAATAATTGATTTCGCTTAAGACCGTTATTTTCATCATGCGTCGAAAATTTCAGAACGAATGGCTTCATAGATCCTGAAAAAATGGCCCTTAAAGATCGAACCCAAGTCTAAATATTGAGTAATAGTGTTTGATGAGTTTTTCACAATTGCAACATTTTCCTGATTTAATAACTGATTTCGCTTAAGACCGTGATTTTCATCAAAAGTCGAAAATTTCAGCACGATTGACACCATACAACCTGAAAAAACGACTATTAATGATACAACCCATGAATCGAAATAGTGTATTTTTGTGATGATTTGTTCAAAAATGCAACTTTTTCGAGAATTCATAACTGATTTCGCTTTAGACCGTGATTTTTATAGAGTGTCCAAATCTTCAGCACGATTGACACCATAGAACCTGAAAAAACACAACTTTTTCTAGATAAAATAATTGATTTCGATTAAGACCGTTATTTTCATCATTTGTCAAAAATTTCAGAACGATTGGCTTCATAGAACCTGAAAAAATGGCCCTTATAGATCGAACCCAAGTCTAAATATTGAGTACTAGTGTTTGATGAGTTTTTCACAATTGCAACATTTTCCTGATTTAATAACTGATTTCTTTTAAGACCGTGATTTTCATTAAAAGTCCAAAATTTCAGCACGATTGACACCATAGAACCTGAAAAAATTACTTTTAATGATCGAACCCATGTACCGAAATAGTGTATTTGTGTTATGATTTTTTCAATAAACATCTTTTTCTAGATAAAATAATTGATTTCGCTTAAGACCGTTATTTTCATCATGTGTCAAAAATTTCAGCACGAATGGCGTCATAGAACCTGAAAAAATGGCCCTTAAAGATCGAACCCAACTACCCAAATAGTGTATTTTTGTAATGATTTTTTCAAAAATGCAATTTTATGCAGTTAAAATATTTTATTTCTCTTGAGACCGTTATTTTCATCATGTGTCCAAAATCTCAGCACGATTGACACCATAGAGCCTGAAAAAATGACTTTTAATGATCCAACCCATGTATCGAAATAGTGTATTTTTGTGATGATTTTTTCAAAAATACAAATTTTTCCAGATGAAATAATTGATTTCGCTTAAGACCGTTATTTTCATCATGCGTCTTTAATTTCCGCACGATTGGCCCCATAGAACCTGAAAAAATTGCCCTTAAAGATCGAACCCAAGTACAATAATAGTGTATTTTTGTGATGATTTTTTCTTAAATGCAACTTTTCCAGATTTCATAACTGATTTCGCTTAAGACCATGATTTTCATCAAGTTTCAGAAATTTCAGCACGATTGACACAATAGAACCTGAAAAAACGACTCTTAATGATCCAACCCAAGTATCGAAATAGTGTATTTTTGTTATGATTTGTTCAAAAATGCAACTTTTTCGAGAATTCACAACTGATTTCGCTTAAGACCGTGATTTTCATAGAGTGTCCAAAATTTCAGCACGATTCACACCATAGAACCTGAAAAAACGACTCTTAATGATCCAACCCATGAATCGAAATAGTGTATTTTTGTGATGATTTTTTCAAAAATACATTTTTTTCTAGATAAAATAATTGATTTCAATTGGGACCGTTATTTTCATCATGTCGTTATAAATTTCAGCACGATTGGCTTCATAGAACCTGAAAAAACGACTCTTAATGATCCAACCCAAGTATCGATATAGTGTATTTTTGTTATGATTTGTTCAAAAATGCAAATTTTTCGAGAATTCACAACTGATTTCGCTTAAGACCGTGATTTTCATAGAGTGTCCAAAATTTCAGCACGATTCACACCATAGAACCTGAAAAAACGACTCTTAATGATCCAACCCAAGTATCGAAATAGTGTATTTTTGTGATGATTTTTTCAAAAACAAGAATTTTTCTTAATAGAATAATTGATTTCGATTAAGACCGTTATTTTCATCAATTGTCGAAAATTTCAGCACGATTGACGCCATAGAACGTGAAAAAATTACTTTTAATGATCGAACCCAAGTACCGAAATAGTGTATTTGTGTTATGATTTTTTCAAAAAGCATCTTTTTCTAGATAAAATAATTGATTTCGCTTAAGACCGTTATTTTCATCATGTGTCAAAAATTTCAGAACGAATGGCTTCATAGAACCTGAAAAAATGGCCCTTAAAGATCGAACCCAAGTCTAAATATTGAGTAATAGTGTTTGATGAGTTTTTCACAATTGCAACATTTTCCTGATTTAATAACTGATTTCGCTTAAGACCGTGATTTTCATCAAAAGTCGAAAATTTCAGCACGATTGACACCATACAACCTGAAAAAACGACTATTAATGATACAACCCATGAATCGAAATAGTGTATTTTTGTGATGATTTGTTCAAAAATGCAACTTTTTCGAGAATTCATAACTGATTTCGCTTTAGACCGTGATTTTCATAGAGTGTCCAAATCTTCAGCACGATTGACACCATAGAACCTGAAAAAACACAACTTTTTCTAGATAAAATAATTGATTTCGATTAAGACCGTTATTTTCATCATTTGTCAAAAATTTCAGAACGATTGGCTTCATAGAACCTGAAAAAATGGCCCTTATAGATCGAAACCAAGTCTAAATATTGAGTACTAGTGTTTGATGAGTTTTTCACAATTGCAACATTTTCCTGATTTAATAACTGATTTCTTTTAAGACCGTGATTTTCATTAAAAGTCCAAAATTTCAGCACGATTGACACCATAGAACCTGAAAAAATTACTTTTAATGATCGAACCCAAGTACCGAAATAGTGTATTTGTGTTATGATTTTTTCAATAAACATCTTTTTCTAGATAAAATAATTGATTTCGCTTAAGACCGTTATTTTCATCATGTGTCAAAAATTTCAGCACGAATGGCGTCATAGAACCTGAAAAAATGGCCCTTAAAGATCGAACCCAACTACCCAAATAGTGTATTTTTGTAATGATTTTTTCAAAAATGCAATTTTATGCAGCTAAAATATTTTATTTCTCTTGTGACTTTTAATGATCCAACCCATGTATCGAAATAGTGTATTTTTGTGATGATTTTTTCAAAAATACAAATTTTTCCAGATGAAATAATTGATTTCGCTTAAGACCGTTATTTTCATCATGCGTCTTTAATTTCCGCACGATTGGCCCCATAGAACCTGAAAAAATTGCCCTTAAAGATCGAACCCAAGTACAATAATAGTGTATTTTTGTGATGATTTTTTCTTAAATGCAACTTTTCCAGATTTCATAACTGATTTCGCTTAAGACCGTTATTTTCATCAATTGTCGAAAATTTCAGCACGATTGACGCCATAGAACCTGAAAAAATTACTTTTAATGAACGAACCCAAGTACCGAAATAGTGTATTTGTGTTATGATTTTTTCAAAAAGCATCTTTTTCTAGATAAAATAATTGATTTCGCTTAAGACCGTTATTTTCATCATGTGTCAAAAATTTCAGAACGAATGGCTTCATAGAACCTGAAAAAATGGCCCTTAAAGATCGAACCCAAGTCTAAATATTGAGTAATAGTGTTTGATGAGTTTTTCACAATTGCAACATTTTCCTGATTTAATAACTGATTTCGCTTAAGACCGTGATTTTCATCAAAAGTCGAAAATTTCAGCACGATTGACACCATACAACCTGAAAAAACGACTATTAATGATACAACCCATGAATCGAAATAGTGTATTTTTGTGATGATTTGTTCAAAAATGCAACTTTTTCGAGAATTCATAACTGATTTCGCTTTAGACCGTGATTTTCATAGAGTGTCCAAATCTTCAGCACGATTGACACCATAGAACCTGAAAAAACACAACTTTTTCTAGATAAAATAATTGATTTCGATTAAGACCGTTATTTTCATCATTTGTCAAAAATTTCAGAACGATTGGCTTCATAGAACCTGAAAAAATGGCCCTTATAGATCGAAACCAAGTCTAAATATTGAGTACTAGTGTTTGATGAGTTTTTCACAATTGCAACATTTTCCTGATTTAATAACTGATTTCTTTTAAGACCGTGATTTTCATTAAAAGTCCAAAATTTCAGCACGATTGACACCATAGAACCTGAAAAAATTACTTTTAATGATCGAACCCAAGTACCGAAATAGTGTATTTGTGTTATGATTTTTTCAATAAACATCTTTTTCTAGATAAAATAATTGATTTCGCTTAAGACCGTTATTTTCATCATGTGTCAAAAATTTCAGCACGAATGGCGTCATAGAACCTGAAAAAATGGCCCTTAAAGATCGAACCCAACTACCCAAATAGTGTATTTTTGTAATGATTTTTTCAAAAATGCAATTTTATGCAGTTAAAATATTTTATTTCTCTTGAGACCGTTATTTTCATCATGTGTCCAAAATCTCAGCACGATTGACACCATAGAGCCTGAAAAAATGACTTTTAATGATCCAACCCATGTATCGAAATAGTGTATTTTTGTGATGATTTTTTCAAAAATACAAATTTTTCCAGATGAAATAATTGATTTCGCTTAAGACCGTTATTTTCATCATGCGTCTTTAATTTCCGCACGATTGGCCCCATAGAACCTGAAAAAATTGCCCTTAAAGATCGAACCCAAGTACAATAATAGTGTATTTTTGTGATGATTTTTTCTTAAATGCAACTTTTCCAGATTTCATAACTGATTTCGCTTAAGACCATGATTTTCATCAAGTTTCAGAAATTTCAGCACGATTGACACAATAGAACCTGAAAAAACGACTCTTAATGATCCAACCCAAGTATCGAAATAGTGTATTTTTGTTATGATTTGTTCAAAAATGCAACTTTTTCGAGAATTCACAACTGATTTCGCTTAAGACCGTGATTTTCATAGAGTGTCCAAAATTTCAGCACGATTCACACCATAGAACCTGAAAAAACGACTCTTAATGATCCAACCCATGAATCGAAATAGTGTATTTTTGTGATGATTTTTTCAAAAATACATTTTTTTCTAGATAAAATAATTGATTTCAATTGGGACCGTTATTTTCATCATGTCGTTATAAATTTCAGCACGATTGGCTTCATAGAACCTGAAAAAACGACTCTTAATGATCCAACCCAAGTATCGATATAGTGTATTTTTGTTATGATTTGTTCAAAAATGCAAATTTTTCGAGAATTCACAACTGATTTCGCTTAAGACCGTGATTTTCATAGAGTGTCCAAAATTTCAGCACGATTCACACCATAGAACCTGAAAAAACGACTCTTAATGATCCAACCCAAGTATCGAAATAGTGTATTTTTGTGATGTTTTTTTTTTTAAAAACAAGAATTTTTCTTAATAGAATAATTGATTTCGATTAAGACCGTTATTTTCATCAATTGTCGAAAATTTCAGCACGATTGACGCCATAGAACCTGAAAAAATTACTTTTAATGAACGAACCCAAGTACCGAAATAGTGTATTTGTGTTATGATTTTTTCAAAAAGCATCTTTTTCTAGATAAAATAATTGATTTCGCTTAAGACCGTTATTTTCATCATGTGTCAAAAATTTCAGAACGAATGGCTTCATAGAACCTGAAAAAATGGCCCTTAAAGATCGAACCCAAGTCTAAATATTGAGTAATAGTGTTTGATGAGTTTTTCACAATTGCAACATTTTCCTGATTTAATAACTGATTTCGCTTAAGACCGTGATTTTCATCAAAAGTCGAAAATTTCAGCACGATTGACACCATACAACCTGAAAAAACGACTATTAATGATACAACCCATGAATCGAAATAGTGTATTTTTGTGATGATTTGTTCAAAAATGCAACTTTTTCGAGAATTCATAACTGATTTCGCTTTAGACCGTGATTTTCATAGAGTGTCCAAATCTTCAGCACGATTGACACCATAGAACCTGAAAAAACGACTCTTAATGATCCAACCCATGTATCGAAATGGTGAATTTTTGTGATGATTTTTTCAAAAACACAACTTTTTCTAGATAAAATAATTGATTTCGATTAAGACCGTTATTTTCATCATTTGTCAAAAATTTCAGAACGATTGGCTTCATAGAACCTGAAAAAATGGCCCTTATAGATCGAACCCAAGTCTAAATATTGAGTACTAGTGTTTGATGAGTTTTTCACAATTGCAACATTTTCCTGATTTAATAATTGATTTAGCTTAAGATTGTTATTTTCATCAAAAGTCCAAAATTTAAGCACGATTGACACCATAGAACCTGAAAAAATTACTTTTAATGATCGAACCCAAGTATCGAAATAGTGTATTTGTGTTATGATTTTTTCAAAAAGCATCTTTTTCTAGATAAAATAATTGATTTCGCTTAAGACCGTTATTTTCATCATGTGTCAAAAATTTCAGAACGAATGGCTTCATAGAACCTGAAAAAATGGCCCTTAAAGATCGAACCCAAGTCTAAATATTGAGTAATAGTGTTTGATGAGTTTTTCACAATTGCAACATTTTCCTGATTTAATAACTGATTTCGCTTAAGACCGTGATTTTCATCAAAAGTCGAAAATTTCAGCACGATTGACACCATACAACCTGAAAAAACGACTATTAATGATACAACCCATGAATCGAAATGGTGTATTTTTGTGATGATTTGTTCAAAAATGCAACTTTTTCGAGAATTCATAACTGATTTCGCTTTAGACCGTGATTTTCATAGAGTGTCCAAATCTTCAGCACGATTGACACCATAGAACCTGAAAAAATGACTCTTAATGATCCAACCCACGAATCGAAATAGTGTATTTTTGTGATGATTTTTTCAAAAATCCACCTTTTTTAGATAAAATAATTGATTTCGCTTAAGACCGTTATTTTCATTATGTGTCAAAAATTTCAGCACGAATGGCGTCGTAGAACCTGAAAAAATGGCCCTTAAAGATCGAACCCAAGTTCCGAAATAGTGTATTTTTGTAATGATTTTTTCAAAAATGCAATTTTATCCAGTTAAAATATTTTATTTCTCTTGAGACCGTTATTTTCATCATGTGTCCAAAATCTCAGCACGATTGACACCATAAAGCCTGAAAAAATGACTTTTATAGATCCAACCCAAGTATCGAAATAGTGTATTTTTGTGATGATTTTTTCAAAAATACAACTTTTTCTAGATAAAATAATTGATTTCGCTTAAGACCGTTATTTTCATCATGTGCCAAAAATTTCAGCACGAATGGCGTCATAGAACCTGAAAAAATGGCCCTTAAAGATCGAACCCAACTACCCAAATAGTGTATTTTTGTAATGATTTTTTCAAAAATGCAATTTTATGCAGTTAAAATATTTTATTTCTCTTGAGACCGTTATTTTCATCATGTGTCCAAAATCTCAGCACGATTGACACCATAGAGCCTGAAAAAATGACTTTTAATGATCCAACCCATGTATCGAAATAGTGTATTTTTGTGATGATTTTTTCAAAAATACAAATTTTTCCAGATGAAATAATTGATTTCGCTTAAGACCGTTATTTTCATCATGCGTCTTTAATTTCCGCACGATTGGCCCCATAGAACCTGAAAAAATTGCCCTTAAAGATCGAACCCAAGTACAATAATAGTGTATTTTTGTGATGATTTTTTCTTAAATGCAACTTTTCCAGATTTCATAACTGATTTCGCTTAAGACCATGATTTTCATCAAGTTTCAGAAATTTCAGCACGATTGACACAATAAAACCTGAAAAAACGACTCTTAATGATCCAACCCAAGTATCGAAATAGTGTATTTTTGTTATGATTTGTTCAAAAATGCAACTTTTTCGAGAATTCACAACTGATTTCGCTTAAGACCGTGATTTTCATAGAGTGTCCAAAATTTCAGCACGATTCACACCATAGAACCTGAAAAAACGACTCTTAATGATCCAACCCACGAATCGAAATAGTGTATTTTTGTGATGATTTTTTCAAAAATACATTTTTTTCTAGATAAAATAATTGATTTCAATTGGGACCGTTATTTTCATCATGTCGTTATAAATTTCAGCACGATTGGCTTCATAGAACCTGAAAAAACGACTCTTAATGATCCAACCCAAGTATCGATATAGTGTATTTTTGTTATGATTTGTTCAAAAATGCAACTTTTTCGAGAATTCATAACTGATTTCGCTTTAGACCGTGATTTTCATAGTGTCCAAAATTTCAGCACGATTCACACCATAGAACATGAAAAAACGACTCTTAATGATCCAACCCATGTATTGAAATAGTGTATTTTTGTGATGATTTTTTCAAAAACACAACTTTTTCTACATAAAATAATTGATTTCGATTAAGACCGTTATTTTCATCATTTTTCAAAAATTTCAGCACGAATGGCTTCATAGAACCTGAAAAAAAGGTCCTTAAAGATCGAACCCAAGTCTAAATATTGAGTACTAGTGTTTGATGAGTTTTTCACAATTGCAACATTTTCCAGATTTAATAACTGATTTCGCTTAAGACCATGATTTTCATCAAGTTTCCAAAATTTCAGCACGATTGACACCATAGAACCTGAAAAAACGACTCTTAATGATCCAACCCATGAATCGAAATAGTGTATTTTTGTGATGATTTTTGCTTTAAATCAACATTTTCCAGATTTCCTAACTGATATCAATTAAAACCGTTATTTTCATCATGTGTCCAAAATTTCTGCACGATTAGCCCTATAGAACCTGAAAAAATGGTCATTAACGCTCGAACCCAAGTACCAAAATAGTGTATTTTTGTAATGATTTTTTCAAAAATGCAATTTTATCCAGTTAAAATATTTGATATCGCTCAAGACCGTTATTTTCATCATATGTCCAAAATCTCAGCACGATTGACACTATAGAGCCTGAAAAAATGACTTTTTATGATCGAACCCAAATGTCAAAATAGTGTATTTTTGTGATGATTTTTTCTTTAATGTAGTTTTTCCAGATTTCATAACTGATTTTGCTTAAGACCATGATTTTCATCAAGTTTCCAAAATTTCAGCACGATTGACACCATAGAACCTGAACAAACGACTCTTAATGATCCAACCCATGAATCGAAATAGTGTATTTTTGTGATGATTTTTTCAAAAACACACCTTTTTCTAGATAAAATAATTGATTTCAATTGGGACCGTTATTTTCATCATGTCGTTATAAATTTCAGCACAATTGGCTTCATAGAACCTGAAAAAACGACTCTTAATGATCCAACCCAAGTATCGATATAGTGTATTTTTGTTATGATTTGTTCAAAAATGCAAATTTTTCGAGAATTCACAACTGATTTCGCTTAAGACCGTGATTTTCATAGGGTGTCCAAAATTTCAGCACGATTCACACCATAGAACCTGAAAAAACGACTCTTAATGATCCAACCCAAGTATCGAAATAGTGTATTTTTGTGATGATTTTTTCAAAAACACAAATTTTTCTAGATAAAATAATTGATTTCGATTAAGACCGTTATTTTCATCATTTGTCAAAAATTTCAGCACGATTGGCTTCATAGAACCTAAAAAATGGCCATTAAAGATCGAACCCATGTTTAAATATTGAGTACTAGTGTTTGATGAGTTTCTCACAATTGCATCATTTTCCTGATTTAAAAATTGATTTCGTTTAAGACCGTAATTTTCATCATGCGTCTTTAATTTCCGCACGATTGGCCACATTGAACCTGAAAAAATTGCCCTTAAAGATCGAACCCAAGTACAATAATAGTGTATTTTTGTGATGATTTTTTCTTAAATGCAACTTTTTCAGATTTCATAACTGATTTCGCTTAAGACCATGATTTTCATCAAGTTTCCAAAATTTCAGCACGATTGACACCATAGAACCTGAAAAAACGACTCTTAATGATCCAACCCACGAATCGAAATAGTGTATTTTTGTGATGATTTTTTCAAAAATCCACCTTTTTTAGATAAAATAATTGATTTCGCTTAAGACCGTTATTTTCATTATGTGTCAAAAATTTCAGCACGAATGGCGTCGTAGAACCTGAAAAAATGGCCCTTAAAGATCGAACCCAAGTTCCGAAATAGTGTATTTTTGTAATGATTTTTTCAAAAATGCAATTTTATCCAGTTAAAAAATTTTATTTCTCTTGAGACCGTTATTTTCATCATGTGTCCAAAATCTCAGCACGATTGACACCATAGAGCCTGAAAAAATGACTTTTAATGATCCAACCCAAGTATCGAAATAGTGTATTTTTGTGATGATTTTTTCAAAAATACAACTTTTTCTAGATAAAATAATTGATTTCGCTTAAGACCGTTATTTTCATCATGTGCCAAAAATTTCAGCACGAATGGCGTCATAGAACCTGAAAAAATGGCCCTTAAAGATCGAACCCGAGTACCGAAATAGTGTATTTTTGTAATGATTTTTTCAAAAATGCAATTTTATGCAGTTAAAATATTTTATTTCGCTTAAGACCGTTATTTTCATCATATGTCCAAAATCTCAACACGATTGACACAATAAAGGCTGAAAAAATGACTTTTTATGATCGAACCCAAGTATCGAAATAGTGTATTTTTGTGATGATTTTTTCAAACATACAAATTTGTCGAGATGAAATAATTGATTTCGCTTAAGACCGTTATTTTCATCATGCGTCGAAAATTTCAGAACGAATGGCTTCATAGAACCTGAAAAAATGGCCCTTAAAGATCGAACCCAAGTCTAAATATTGAGTAATAGTGTTTGATGAGTTTTTCACAATTGCAACATTTTCCTGATTTAATAACTGATTTCGCTTAAGACCGTGATTTTCATCAAAAGTCGAAAATTTCAGCACGATTGACACCATACAACCTGAAAAAACGACTATTAATGATACAACCCATGAATCGAAATAGTGTATTTTTGTGATGATTTGTTCAAAAATGCAACTTTTTCGAGAATTCATAACTGATTTCGCTTTAGACCGTGATTTTCATAGAGTGTCCAAATCTTCAGCACGATTGACACCATAGAACCTGAAAAAACGACTCTTAATGATCCAACCCATGTATCGAAATAGTGTATTTTTGTGATGATTTTTTCAAAAACACAACTTTTTCTAGATAAAATAATTGATTTCGATTAAGACCGTTATTTTCATCATTTGTCAAAAATTTCAGAACGATTGGCTTCATAGAACCTGAAAAAATGGCCCTTATAGATCGAACCCAAGTCTAAATATTGAGTACTAGTGTTTGATGAGTTTCTCACAATTGCAACATTTTCCTGATTTAATAATTGATTTAGCTTAAGATTGTCATTTTCATCAAAAGTCCAAAATTTAAGCACGATTGACACCATAGAACCTGAAAAAATTACTTTTAATGATCGAACCCAAGTACCGAAATAGTGTATTTGTGTTATGATTTTTTCAAAAAGCATCTTTTTCTAGATAAAATAATTGATTTCGCTTAAGACCGTTATTTTCATCATGTGTCAAAAATTTCAGAACGAATGGCTTCATAGAACCTGAAAAAATGGCCCTTATAGATCGAACCCAAGTCTAAATATTGAGTACTAGTGTTTGATGAGTTTTTCACAATTGCAACATTTTCCTGATTTAATAACTGATTTCTTTTAAGACCGTGATTTTCATTAAAAGTCCAAAATTTCAGCACGATTGACACCATAGAACCTGAAAAAATTACTTTTAATGATCGAACCCAAGTACCGAAATAGTGTATTTGTGTTATGATTTTTTCAATAAACATCTTTTTCTAGATCAAATAATTGATTTCGCTTAAGACCGTTATTTTCATCATGTGTCAAAAATTTCAGCACGAATGGCGTCATAGAACCTGAAAAAATGGCCCTTAAATATCGAACCCAACTACCCAAATAGTGTATTTTTGTAATGATTTTTTCAAAAATGCAATTTTATGCAGTTAAAATATTTTATTTCTCTTGAGACCGTTATTTTCATCATGTGTCCAAAATCTCAGCACGATTGACACCATAGAGCCTGAAAAAATGACTTTTAATGATCCAACCCATGTATCGAAATAGTGTATTTTTGTGATGATTTTTTCAAAAATACAAATTTTTCCAGATGAAATAATTGATTTCGCTTAAGACCGTTATTTTCATCATGCGTCTTTAATTTCCACACGATTGGCCCCATAGAACCTGAAAAAATTGCCCTTAAAGATCGAACCCAAGTACAATAATAGTGTATTTTTGTGATGATTTTTTCTTAAATGCAACTTTTCCAGATTTCATAACTGATTTCGCTTAAGACCATGATTTTCATCAAGTTTCCAAAATTTCAGCACGATTGACACCATAGAACCTGAAAAAACGACTCTTAATGATCCAACCAATGAATCGAAATAGTGTATTTTTCTGATGATTTTTTCAAAAATACAACTTTTTCTAGATAAAATAATTGATTTCAATTGGGACCGTTATTTTCATCATGTCGTCATAAATTTCAGCACGATTGGCTTCATAGAACCTGAAAAAACGACTCTTTATGATCCAAGCCAAGTATCGAAATTGTGTATTTTTGTTATGATTTGTTCAAAAATGCAAATTTTTCGAGAATTCACAACTGATTTCGCTTTAGACCGTGATTTTCATAGAGTGTCCAAAATTTCAGCACGATTCACACCATAGAACCTGAAAAAACGACTCTTAATGATCCAACCCAAGTATCGAAATAGTGTATTTTTGTGATGATTTTTGCTCAAATTCATCGTTTTCCAGATTTCATAACTGATTTCGCTTAAGACCATGATTTTCATCAAGTTTCCAAAATTTTAGCACGATTGACACCATAGAGCCTGAAAAAATGACTCTTAAGGAGGAAACACATTATAAAAAACGCGACGCGACGCCACGTGTCGACACCCGATATGCACCGAGCACATTACCAACACGCGACGCCACGACATACTCGCAATTTCTGAATACAGTTAGCTTACAGCAGTGGAAGTGAATGGTTTTGTACTATGGATTTAATAAATAACGAGTCAGATGAAGACTTTGAAGAAGATTTGATGCAAATTATGGGTACATATATGATACTTAAACGACTCAAGAAAAAGAGAATAACTAGGCGTTACTGAGTTCATGAAATAAATCAAAAGAGAAGTATGTGTGGTGAATATCATACTCTGTATCCAGACTTACTTCAAGATAATGAAAGATTTCATATGTATTTTCGGGTTACTAAAACACAATTTGAATAAATACACGAATTTATTCAAAGTGACATACACTACACAAGAAAGATAAGATAACATAAGATCCCCGTATATAGCTAAACTCATGTCATATAGAACAGGAAATCGTTTTACCAACTCAATTAATTGTTCGTCGGTCATTTCGCTACATGAATGCAAAAACAATATTAAATTGACATAAATTCCGTATATGCTCTGTGACAGTTCTCGAACGACTGACGCGTGGCGTCGGGTGTTGTCTAGAAACATACTGCGCAGGCCGCGTCGGGTGGCGTGTTTACCCCGCCATGGGCAACACACCGACCTGGCACGTCTGGATCGGGTGGCGTGTTCGCGCATGGCGTCGCATCGGATGTTCATAGTGTGATTCTGGTCTATAGAAAACAATACATTTGATTTGACTCAACACGCATCGCGTTTCATCGGGTCGCGTCGGGTTTTAATAATGTGTTTCCACCTTTAATGATCGAAGTAGTCTTCGCGTCTCTCAGCGAACACGTACGGTGTAAACCATAGTGCGAACAATAAAACTTGTAAAAGTAAAATAAATAAACGGGTAGCGCTCAAAGTAATCAAAAATGGTGCAGTGCAAAAAATGCAAAAAATATCTCGCTTAAGACAGTGAATCAATTAAGTGCAACGTCTGTAGTGGAACATTCCATAAATTATGTACAAATTCAAACAACGCCAGTGTCGGTCAGGAATTTATTTGCGAAATCTGTAAAACACAACGAGCGATAAACGTGAACGCAGGTGATAACGCAGCCGTGAACAAACGAGCCGAGGGCAGCGGGTCACAAGGTTCAAACCAAGAAAATATCCCAGAAATGAAGAATATTCTGAATGAAATAAATCAAAAAATTAGCATTATGTACAGTATGAAAAAAGATATGGAGACGCTCACACAGTCTACTGAATTTCTATCCAATAAATACGAAGAGCTAATATTGCTTCACTTGGAATTGGGTAAAAAACTAAAAGAAAACGAGAACAAACTTAATGAAGTTATAAACAAAAACACATACCTAGAAAAATGTAACAAAGCACTGGAATATAAGATTCAAGAGATTGAACAAGCAGAAAAAAACTGTAATATTGAATTGTTTGGTCTGGAAATGAAAAAAAATGAAAACATCGAAATTCCCATCAAAAAAATTGCGGAAAAAATAAACACCAATTGCGACAACATTGAAAAAATTTGGAGACTTCCAAATAGAACAGACTCCAAACCGGCTAATGTACTAGTGAAGTTCGTACGTCAAAAATACCGAGACGAGTGGTTACAAAAAAAGAAAATCATTCTGAAAAACAATGATATATACGAAAATGGAAATAATGGCCGAATTTACGTCAACGAAAATCTCACTAAAGAAAAAAAATACCTCCTGTACATCACAAAACAAAATTTAAATATATATGGGTTCAAAATGCAAAAATATTAGTAAGAAGTGAAGGTGAAGGCAAAATCATCCACATCAAAAATGAGAGTGATATAAACAGATATATTTAACAATAAAATAAAAAAACCTTTTGACTCGGAACACTTATTTTATCAGTTATTAATTCACGTCATGGAAGATACTATTCAACACTATTTCAAACTCACAAATTTATCAAATGCTATAATTTGGATAACTGGATAAATGATACAAAGATCAAAATGAGGTTTGTGGCTATACACCTAAATATAAGATCACTAAAAAAGAATTTTAATTTATTTATTGCACAAATTAATGACGTTCTGCAGTTTATTGACGTAATCTTTCTCACGGAAATAAATACTAAAAACGAAACAATATCTATGTTCAATATTCCAAACTTCATCGCGATTGCAAATACTCGTGAAAAAAGAAGAGGAGGAGGACTTATCATGTACATAAAAAACCATCATACTTTTAAGGAAACAAACATTTCTTTTAAAAGCTGCGAGACAATCTGCGGAGAAATAACCACCGTTTGTCAAGATATCATAAACATACTTGCAGTATATCGTCCGCCGAGCAGCAACAAGAATATATATCTGAAGGAACTAAAGCAAATATTACAAATGACCTCATCTGATTCAAATTACTTGTACTGTGGTCCAGACATGGGCAGATTCATTCACAATAATGAATCAATTCAGTCTTATTCACCTGGTCAAGTGAAGTAATTCATTGAATTCATTAATTTAATTCCGTGATTCGACACTTCATTTTGGTTTTGTACCTAGATTGCTCACATTTAGGAAGCTTAAAGAAAGCAATAATGAATCATTTTTTCGCATTCACATAAATGTGTTCGTTTTGAAAAAAAAACATTTTAATTAAACACATAAAAATATCAAATATAGGGATTTATTTTGTACATTGCAGAAGTACATTTATAACTTTACTTAGAAAACCTGTAGTTGTAAGCTTTACACTTTATAGCACAGAGTTCTTAAAGCGAGGAGAGCTTTGGAGTAACAAAATAAACATATTACAAACTTTTTAATAAATATGTTATTTTACAAACAAAAATAAAAAGTAATTTTACAAGTCACTAATAAAATCGTTGAAATTGGTGCCGCAAAGGACACGGAAGGCGCAGGGCGCTGGACCTGGAGAGGAATAGTCGGATGTTTATTTTTTAACTGCCATTTCTAATTTGTGGAGCAATGCATCCCTCCATCTGCTTCAGAAAAATAATACCAAAGTTCGATCCTTTTTCTGGAAGGCATCTTGGCTATTCAATTTGTTGCTTTTTCCTATAAAAAACGAAGGTAAAACATCATTAAACGATACCAAAAATAAAAAGTTCCACTCGATTTTTTTTTTTTTGCATAGAAAATTTTTGCTGTCAAACTGAATCCCAGAATAAAAATTATTATTTTATTTCTTCGTAAAATTATCTATATATATTTACTACAAAAAGTAGGTACCTTAAGATAACCTTAAGAAATATATTATTTTAGGGGCAATGAGATAGTTCTTAAAGCAATTATTAGAACCATATTATTATTATCCCACGTTTGTATATCCGATCCGTTCACCTGGAATAAGCTTCAATCACATATATATTATATTTATTTATTTTAATGTTTGCAGGTACTTACCTCAATGGTAATTTTAAATCCATGCGCCAAATAAAAACTGATTGCAAGTCTGAAATTGAGTGGCATACAATTCAGTAGAAAAATACAGAAATCAAAACAAATTACTCGTTATCAGCACACACAATTCGACAGTCAACTGATCTCGTTTTACGTCTACAAGTAGGCAGGTACGAAAAAAACATACTTATAAGAACAATAACGTAAACATCGTTTTGTTTCTAAGCGTATTGCATTATTTTCGCATGTGGAAGGGAGAAGAATACAGGAGATACTTTCGCTTTTTTACTAGGATACAGATTCCGAAGTAGAAAGTTTTCACCTGACTAGGTACTAAATCGAAGGTTTAGCCACGCGGGGACTAACGACGAACCGATTGACAGCTGACATAGTGCAATGAATTAGGAACTTCTGACTAGTAAGTGTGTTGTGTCTATCTGCGACATTAATGACTTGCGTTCTTGCAGACGGTGCGGACGGACCTGTCACTAGTAAGGAAAGGGACTCATAATGAATAGGGAATTGGGAACTCTGTCTCGAGTGTCTATGTCTTTGTTCTGTTTCACTTATTCCCTGAGACTGGGATTGAGCGCTTGTCCGGACAGACTCGGTACATGGGACATAGGATTTGTGTCTACGACGCGTGACGTCACAACTGAATACGGAATAAATTCATTAATTCCTTGACTGGGGACTCGATGAAAAGAGTCTTTTGGATTACGGCGCGTGACGCGGGATACTAGATATGCGATTTAGTGCGACAGGGCACAGTACATATAAACTCCGCGGCGCGCCGCCATAGTACCGTAATAATATTTAATTATATTTCTATGAAACACTATAATATTTAAATCATTTAAAGTGCACATCATTATTAATTATTACCTTATTATCATGAAATAATTTAATTGTATAATGTTTAGAAAAAAATGCCAACGAGAAGGAATTAAGATTCAATTCCTTTTGAAAATGAGAATAAGATCGATTGTGTTACAAGATTAAAATAATTCATGGAATTAATTCAATCAATTTTGCCCACCTCTACTGTGGTCACATTAACTTGAACTTATTGGATACCAAAAATAGTGTAATTACAGAATATCAAAATCTACTCAGTGAAAATGGTTTAGAAAGTGTAATATTAGATGTGGCCCGGGATGAAATATTAAACGGTAAAAATGTTTATTCATGTATCGAACATATTTCAATACGTAACCGTTATAACACTGTATTTTCATGTATTGTAACTAACAAAATATCCGACCATTATATAACAGGAGTAGCAATCGGGAAAGAGGTACTTACAAAGGATTTAAATATAAAAAGGGAAATCATTGATAGTTAATTGGTATATTCTAAATTAAAACTAGTAAATTGGGGAAAACTATTACAAACTGAATGTCCCTCAGAACTGTACTATACTTTGAAAAATATATTTGATAATATGTATTCGTCCTCGAAGAAAGAAATTTGAATTGAAAATAATATTATGCACAGCAATCCGTGGGTTTCTGAAGAAATTAAGAACATGATTAAAAAAAGAGATTATCTTTACCGAAAATGTAAGAATAGCCCAAATAACCCGGTATTTCGTTTAGAATATACTCGATATAGAAACAAAACAAAAAAACATATTAATATTACTAAAAACGCATTCCACAAAAATGTAATAAATAGCTTAAACGGAAACCCGAGGCAACTTTGGGACGAAATAAACAACCTAATAGGAAAACCTAAACAAAATCTAGATAAAATAATCCTTCAACATATGGGAAATCAAGGAGACACAAAGTTTTTATGCGATAAATTTGCTACAACATTAATAAATGAAATAAAAGACATAAGACACAATTGTACTACAAAATTCTTGCATCGTAACATGTATACAACTCCTGCTATTATGTCAATGAATTAAAGACCTGATGTTAATTGCTGATAATATAATTCCAGTCCTTACTAAATTAATTATCCTTTGTGTAAATATTAGCATCATGCCTGACGAACTTAAAACATCCATCATCAGACCTATTTATAAATCAGGAAATCACAAAGATTTCACAAATTATCGACCAATTGCGATTCTCTCGTGTATTGATAAAATTATTGAAAGAGCTATCTTTAACCAAATACATTTTTTATAGAAAAAAACAGAATCATAAATCCCATACAGTACGGATTTTAAAAAGAAAAAAGTACTACACAATTACTTTCTAATTTCACTGACCATATAAATTGTCATTTAAATGAAAAATATTACGTTGGTATAATTTTTATAGACTTTAAAAAGGCCTTTGACACATTGGACCATCAAACATTACTAAAGGCAATGGAAGAATGTAGTTTTAGAGGTCCTTTAAATAAAATGTTTAAAAATTATCTGTTAAATAGAAAAATTAAATATTTATTTTTCGGAATAACTTTATTGAGTAAAACCTCAAATTGTAATATTTTAAATAATGAAGACAATATTAGTGATTTCTAAACGAAAATCTGAAACAGAAAAATCAGAAAAGGAAACGGTCACATCTGGGACTCGAACCCAGGACCCCTGTCTTTCCGGGACAGTGCTCTACCAACTGCGCTAATGGGACCCTATCCCCCTCGGTCACTTTTAACTGTATCATACTTCGAATAAGAACTACTAACATTGTCTTCATTTTTTCACCGCACATTTTTATTGGCAACTATCTTTAAGTATGATCGCAAGATTCAACCCGAACTAAATGCAATCCAGACAGCGTCTTTTAGATAAACCTATCTTATTTTTTTATTTTTAATGTGCGACATCTGTTGACTTTTTCTGCAAGTCTAGAATGAAATATTTATTTTTCGGAATAACTTTATTGAGTAAAACCTCAAATTGTAATATTTTAAATAATGAAGACAATATTAGTGATTTCTAAACGAAAATCTGAAACAGAAAAATCAGAAAAGGAAACGGTCACATCTGGGACTCGAACCCAGGACCCCTGTCTTTCCGGGACAGTGCTCTACCAACTGCGCTAATGGGACCCTATCCCCCTCGGTCACTTTTAACTGTATCATACTTCGAATAAGAACTACTAACATTGTCTTCATTTTTTCACCGCACATTTTTATTGGCAACTATCTTTATGTATGATCGCAAGATTCAACCCGAACTAAATGCAATCCAGACAGCGTCTTTTAGATAAACCTATCTTATTTTTTTATTTTTAATGTGCGACATCTGTTGACTTTTTCTGCAAGTCTAGAATGAAATATTTATTTTTCGGAATAACTTTATTGAGTAAAACCTCAAATTGTAATATTTTAAATAATGAAGACAATATTAGTGATTTCTAAACGAAAATCTGAAACAGAAAAATCAGAAAAGGAAACGGTCACATCTGGGACTCGAACCCAGGACCCCTGTCTTTCCGGGACAGTGCTCTACCAACTGCGCTAATGGGACCCTATCCCCCTCGGTCACTTTTAACTGTATCATACTTCGAATAAGAACTACTAACATTGTCTTCATTTTTTCACCGCACATTTTTATTGGCAACTATCTTTATGTATGATCGCAAGATTCAACCCGAACTAAATGCAACCCAGACAGCGTCTTTTAGATAAACCTATCTTATTTATTTTTTTTTTTTTAATGTGCGACATCTGTTGACTTTTTCTGCAAGTCTAGAATGAAATATTTATTTTTCGGAATAACTTTATTGAGTAAAACCTCAAATTGTAATATTTTAAATAATGAAGACAATATTAGTGATTTCTAAACGAAAATCTGAAACAGAAAAATCAGAAAAGGAAACGGTCACATCTGGGACTCGAACCCAGGACCCCTGTCTTTCCGGGACAGTGCTCTACCAACTGCGCTAATGGGACCCTATCCCCCTCGGTCACTTTTAACTGTATCATACTTCGAATAAGAACTACTAACATTGTCTTCATTTTTTCACCGCACATTTTTATTGGCAACTATCTTTATGTATGATCGCAAGATTCAACCCGAACTAAATGCAATCCAGACAGCGTCTTTTAGATAAACCTATCTTATTTTTTTTTTTTTTTTAATGTGTGACATCTGTTGACTTTTTCTGCAAGTCTAGAATGAAATATTTATTTTTCGGAATAACTTTATTGAGTAAAACCTCAAATTGTAATATTTTAAATAAAGAAGACAATATTAGTGATTTCTAAACGAAAATCTGAAACAGAAAAATCAGAAAAGGAAACGGTCACATCTGGGACTCGAACCCAGGACCCCTGTCTTTCCGGGACAGTGCTCTACCAACTGCGCTAATGGGACCCTATCCCCCTCGGTCACTTTTAACTGTATCATACTTCGAATAAGAACTACTAACATTGTCTTCATTTTTTCACCGCACATTTTTATTGGCAACTATCTTTATGTATGATCGCAAGATTCAACCCGAACTAAATGCAATCCAGACAGCGTCTTTTAGATAAACCTATCTTATTTTTTTTTATTTTTTATTTTTAATGTGCGACATCTGTTGACTTTTTCTGCAAGTCTAGAATGAAATATTTATTTTTCGGAATAACTTAAAATAAAAATGTGCGGTGAAAAAATGAAGACAATGTTAGTAGTTCTTATTCGAAGTATGATACAGTTAAAAGTGACCGAGGGGGATAGGGTCCCATTAGCGCAGTTGGTAGAGCACTGTCCCGGAAAGACAGGGGTCCTGGGTTCGAGTCCCAGATGTGACCGTTTCCTTTTCTGATTTTTCTGTTTCAGATTTTCGTTTAGAAATCACTAATATTGTCTTCATTATTTAGAAAAATTAAAGTTAAAATTGAGGGAATTTTCAGTGATGAAATGTTAACAGACACTGGAGTAGCAACAGGGTCGATATCGGGACCTACGTGTTATATAATGCAAGTAAACAGTTTACCTAACGTAATAAAACGTTGTAAATGTTACATGTTTGCAGATGATACTTGCATTATATGTGCTGACAGAAATCTACAGAAAATTGAGGAATTTTTACAGACCTAAATAACATAATTAAATGGTCCCACGACAATGGAATTATTATTAACGCAAAAAAACAAAATATATGCTTATACAATCTCTATATGCAAGTTGTCAGGATAAAGAACTGCATATAAAAAGTCATTCATACGATTGTTTACACACAAAAAACCAATCTCTGCCATGTAAATGCCCAAACATAGAAAAAGTTTACCTATATACATACCTTGGTCTTACAATAGATGTTAATTTTAACTGGTCAAATCACATTGAAAATGTATGTAATAGATTAAGATCCATATTAGGGAAATTTTATCACCTAAAAAACTTTGTTAATAAAAATATATTATACCATATTATATAATGCATTAGCGGAATCAATTATAGGATACGGAATAAATAGTTACGGATTAACGTAAAAAACGTACTTAAATAAAATAGAACAATTACAAATCCGTTTCCTAAAATTGATATCAGGCAAAAAAAATACAATTATGTGAAGGCGATTGTAAAAAAATGTTTTCTTTGTGTAATGTGCTCTCTATACATAGTAGGATAGATTACCAACTAACGCTAGATGAATTCTGGAATACAGAATTCAAAAAACCTGTAAACCATAACTACCCTACTAGGCATAGAGAAGCACAAATGTTTATTATTAAAATAATGCAAAATGTATACGGAGATAGAACAAAAAGTCATAAAATTCCGGAATTATTTAACGCATTACCTGAAGACATTAAAAATGAGACATCTTTTTCAAAAATCAAAACGAAAATTAGATCGTTCTACCTCCGTGAAACATGAAAATAAATAATACAGGGTGTATCGGCACGTACCCGACAAACTTTAACCAGCTATTCCTTAGCACATTTGGAGTAAAAAATGTTATGGGCACTTTGCTGTCCGGTAACATTTTTTTCTAATAAAAAAATTACTATTCATATTTTCACCACATGTCACCAATGTTTTATCCTTTGTCAAAGTTTGAAAACACATCTGGCAATATTTTGTTCGAGTTTCGTTGAATAACGTATACATTTTGTACGTACTACCTACGTTGGCGCGCTTTTACAATCACAACGAAATGGCACGGCACCATTCGTCTCATTTTTAACTATTATTATTTAGTGTGTACGAAAGAGCGAGGACACTTTTTGACATACTTGCTAATAACAGCTGTTGAACACGAGAAACAATTCCAATGACAGTGACGGAGTGTGGTTTTTTGATTTTTTTTTTGTTTTTAATTGAAAAAAAATGTTACCGGACAGCAAAGTGCCCATAACATTTTTTACTCCAAATGTGCTAAGGAATAGCTGTTTAAAGTTTGTCGGGTTTGTGCCGATACACCCTGTATTGAGGATCAAGATATCAAGTTGAGATTAAATATATTATTATAAGCTAATAAATAGGAAAAGTGAGAGATTTCTTACAATTAAACTGGTTGATCAGTTTTGTAGGATTTAAGTAAGAGAAAATATTGTACAAATAAAAAAAACTGAATACACACATTAAAAAAATATATATTTTCCTTATGGGTCCCGATATAGTTTCCATGCGGGAATCATATTTAAAAAAACATCGTGTAAGTCGCCCATTAGTTAGGAAATAATGTGTCAATGACAAACGTGGCGAGTGCGCGCGCAATGTCCTCAAGGTGAACTTGCCATCGTGCTATCATCGGTACCTAACCACGCTCTTAGAAGATACTAGGTACTGGGTACTCTCAGTATCGCCCTGGAGAACGACGTTGCTTCAAATAATTATATGTAGTTTTAGTCGTGTTCTATGACCAGATCTCTTTCACCTCCTTAATCCCTTCACTCGCACAGCATACCTGAATTAGGGATGCAATAGTTCCACTGAGCAATTGGGACTCTTGTGCGGTTTGTGTAAATATAGTGTCGGCGTGGCTTTGTTATTTATAAAAATCTGCACTTTTATTCTGAAATTGATGAAATTTTGCACACTTATCGTTTAAAACAGGAGGAAGGTCACCAAACTGCTCCCAACCTTCAGCAACCGAAGCCAGTGACACTATGGCATTCTGAAGGTAGTTGAGAGGGGAAGATGAAGGTTGGGAAGTATCTGGCTATTCAGATCTGGTCAACAAACACGGCTAAAGCCATTTCAGTTCTGAATGGTGGTCTTGCACCAGGGCGATACTGAGAGTATCTTCCACTCTGAAACCTGCCGCTAATATACATTGCATCTGCATGAGATTTCGGAAAACCACCCCACCCCATTTATAACGGAGAATTCAATAGTATTATATGGAAGAATGCACATACGCCTCAGGGATCTCATTTCTCCTTACACTTCTTTCTTCGTTTAGCACTCTACACGCCGAAAGCACGTACCACACATACGCCTCAGGGATCTCATTTCTACAACAGCCTGCAAAGTAACATGTGTCGAGCACTGTTTGAATTGATTGTCTAATGTTTTTAAATTTAGAATGGTAATTTATAAAATATTATTTTCTTAGAAGAGGTAAAGTATTAATAATTTCAAAAGAGAAGTTACATTATGACACACGTCAGTCATACTGCAAACGTTCCCTTATCGCTTTATCTAGTGTAGATTCATTAGATTGTAGATAATCTAGCTATTATTTATGTAAGGAAGTGGATTCGTTTTTTATACATATCAACAGTTTTATTTCGAGATTGATGAAATTATGTACACTTGACTTTCAAAACAAGAGGTAGATCACTGTCTACATGTAGTACACCGGGTAATATAGCTAGTATATAGCAACTTCAATTACACCAAAACAAGAGGTAGATCACTGTCTACATGTAGTACACCGGGTAATATAGCTAGTATATAGCAACTTCAATTACACCAAAACAAGAGGTAGATCACTGTCTACATGTAGTACACCGGGTAATATAGCTAGTATATAGCAACTTCAATTACACCAAAACAAGAGGTAGATCACTGTCTACATGTAGTACACCGGGTAATATAGCTAGTATATAGCAACTTCAATTACACCAAAACAAGAGGTAGATCACTGTCTACATGTAGTACACCGGGTAATATAGCTAGTATATAGCAACTTCAATTACACCAAAACAAGAGGTAGATCACTGTCTACATGTAGTACACCGGGTAATATAGCTAGTATATAGCAACTTCAATTACACCAAAACAAGAGGTAGATCACTGTCTACATGTAGTACACCGGGTAATATAGCTAGTATATAGCAACTTCAATTACACCAAAACAAGAGGTAGATCATTGTCTACATGTAGTACACCGGGTAATATAGCTAGTATATAGCAACTTCAATTACACCAAAACAAGAGGTAGATCACTGTCTACATGTAGTACACCGGGTAATATAGCTTGTATATAGCAACTTCAATTACACCAGAATAAGCTCCATTAAATAAAGATTTTTATTACTTTTCACGACCAATATTTTACACTGACAAGGAGGAAATCCATAATTGCTTTTATTTTGTGTGTACACAATACACATGTTTAAATTGAAAATAAATAAAAAAAGAATACATACTAAATACGGCCTTGTAATATTTTGGAATCTGCGCATTTGCAATTCGACAATATGTGCTTTTCCATTTTTCTATTTCAAATACTGACAATTCGTGGTGAAATTCCATTATAATGACTATTTCTGACCGTTACCGGTTTAAACTTATTACAGCCATCTTTAGACAGGTACACTTATTCCTTAGGGGTTAAAAGGAATGGTAAACATTGGTTTTGTAACAATTAAATGGATTTTCCGAACTACCTTGCTATGTGGTGTTTCACAGCTGATTTTCCAATTATTTGGTTACTGGCAGCATTAAGGCATGGTGTTTTATACATTTATTTACTATTTATTTAGGGAATGCCTTACTATAGTGGGAATGTCTTACTATAGTGGGAATGTCTTACTATAGTGGGAATGTCTTACTATAGTGGGAATGTCTTACTATAGTGGGAATGTCTTACTATAGTGGGAATGTCTTACTATAGTGGGAATGTCTTACTATAGTGGGAATGTCTTACTATAGTGGGAATGTCTTACTATAGTGGGAATGTCTTACTATAGTTGGAATGCCTCTCTATAGTGGGAATGCCTTACTATAGTGGGAATGCGTTACTATAGTGGGAATGTCTTACTATAGTGGGAATGTCTTACTATAGTGGGAATGTCTTACTATAGTGGGAATGTCTTACTATAGTGGGAATGTCTTACTATAGTGGGAATGTCTTACTATAGTGGGAATGTCTTACTATAGTGGGAATGTCTTACTATAGTTGGAATGCCTCTCTATAGTGGGAATGCCTTACTATAGTGGGAATGCGTTACTATAGTGGGAATGCCTTACTATAGTGGGAATGCCTTACTATAGTGGGAATGCCTTACTATAGTGGGAATCCCTTAGTATAGTGGGAATGCCTTACTATAATGGGAATGCCTTACTATAGTGGGAATGCCTTTCTATAGTGGGAATGCTTTACTATAGTGGGAATGCCTTACTATAGTGGGAATGCCTTACTATAGTGGGAATGCCTTACTATAGTGGGAATGCCTTACTATAGTGGGAATGCCTTACTATAGTGGGAATGCCTTACTATAGTGGGAATGCCTTACTATAGTGGGAATGCCTTACTATAGTGGGAATGCCTTACTATAGTGGGAATGCCTTACTATAGTGGGAATGCCTTACTATAGTGGGAATGCCTTACTATAGTGGGAATGCCTTACTATAGTGGGAATGCCTTACTATAGTGGGAATGCCTTACTATACTGGGAATGCCTTACTATAGTGGGAATGCCTTACTATAGTGGGAATGCCTTACTATAGTGGGAATGCCTTACTATAGTGGGAATGCCTTAGTATAGTGGGAATGCCTTACTATAGTGGGAATGCCTTAGTATAGTGGGAATGCCTTACTATAGTGGGAATGCCTTACTATAGTGGGAATGCCTCACTCTAGTGGGAATGCCTTACTTGATATATAAAGCGATGCATACAAGGATTGTCCTCTTTTGTTACAAGCAGCTCCCTAATAAATACCAGTACATAGATCAAGTATCATTATTGTGTACGACCTTCTCCCGATACAATACTCCATACATTACATTTGGGGCAGCTACCGAAAGAAGTGAAGAACCACATTTGGAGTAACGCAATACTTTTACGCACAGCCACGGAGCAGTGAAGGCGTAACTTAACTTAATGTTACAAATTGTTGCATGGAAGGAAGCGCCACGTCTTTAATCCGAAGACATTGGCGTAGGCACGCGAGCACATGCGCGCCTCAGGAAGATGAAGTAGGTGATGAGAAGAGAAGCGGACAAAGGGCTGGATTCTGTAGCTGCAGAGAGACGGACAGGATCAGGATCAGCAGTCGAAAGGGGCGGCTGGAGACGAAGCGCTGAGATAAGCTCTGGGGGCATTCTGTCATAAGACAGGAAGCTGGTCTCTGTTCAAAGAGAGACTGGACCAGGCACTCATTTTATATGATATTGTCACCCGAACGTAAAAGAGCGTTCTTATTAAGTAACCTCACTGAAGAAACCTTTTCTTCACTAATGATCTATGTTTTCCAAACAAAGTGTCGGAAACCTCATTTGAGGATTTGTGTAAATTATTAGATTCCCATTGTAGACCTGTCCATAATGTATTTGAATACAGAGAAATATTTTATAAATGCAAACAATCGGCGATTAAATCCGTCAAGGAATTCGCCGGTCGGTTGAAAAATATTAGTTTGTCGTGTAACTTTGAAGAGAAATTGGAATCATGTTTGAAGGATATATTTATCATTGGTATTTTTAACGAGAAAATAAAACACAAAGGTTTAAGCATATCATTTGGGGAATGCGTAAATTAAGCATCCACTTGGGAACACGTTTTAGGTATAGAAAGTTCCAGTTCGAATTTAAATGTAGTTAATAATTTTGCTAAACCTAGGCAGGGTAACCGTATGAATCACAGTAAAGAGCGTAGTAAGATAAATAATTATAAACCATGTTTTATTTATGGAAAAAATAATCATCTACAGAAGGATTGTTGGCGTAAAAACCAATAATGTAAAATATGTAAGAAGGTAGGCCATATCAGCTTGACTTGTAGAAATAAGTACTATCACAAAACGGATCGCTCTTCTGATAAGGAGCGTATTAGTTCTTTTCGCGCAGTTTATGAGTTCAACGATTGTATAATATTTAATTTTACGTGTAGATGATATCGTGCTGAAAGTATTAGTAGATAAGGGTGCCAGTTTGAATGCAATCTTATTCGATGTGTTTAATTATTACTTTAAGCAAAAGGAATTACTCGTTTGCGATAAAAAATATTTCGGGTTTTAAATGTTTTGGGAAAAATTATGTGTAACGTAGAATTCAAAAATAAATGTGTGCCAACTGAATTTATTATAATTGAAAACGGTAGCTCTACTGTCGTGGATAAAAATTTTCTAAAGTGTTTTGATATTACGTTAAACGGAATTAATCTATTGAACAATCGTGTTACGGATAAAAATATTCATGATGTACTAAAATTTATTTATTTATTTATATATAATTTGTACATTTATTTATAACAATTACAGGTAATATAGCCTAAGACGTTATAATTGTACCATTTATGCAGTGTATATGCAATGCCAAAAATCTCGCAAATGAGCTATAGGACACAAAAAATAAATCTATTTTTTTATCTACCGCATTCAAAAAGCACGTAGCTCTCCCCACAAGTGAGTTCATAAATAAATTAGTGCGGCTTGCTCTACTATATAGAAGATTGTGATGACGTCCTCGAGAGTGAGACTCTGGTACAAAAATTTTTTATTCGGCCAGTATCTCATTATTAGATAAGTGACCGTTTATTAGTTGGAAAAAATATTTAAGCAAAGCAATACCTCTACGTGTCTCTAGGGAGTCGTAATTGGTCATGCCCATAGACATATGAATATTAGTAGACCTGCCCTAAGTGATTAAAAGTGTATTATCCCCACTCCCCATACCGGTTCCATTGGAGCCGGCTGTGCTCGCGTATGGCCTCAAGTGAAATTTGAAAACGTGACGTCATCATTTTTGTGCGAACTATGGTCGAGGCATCATCGGTTCATTTTACGAAATAACACGGCAAAATGTTGACTTGTACTATGAAAACTTGTAAAAATCGATTTGAAAAAGAGAATAAACCCAATTGTCGTATTACATTCCATATGTAAGCATTATTTTACTTTATTTTAAGCATATTCACATCGTATAATATAGATCAGTTTTAGAAACATATACTATCACATCGAGAAATGTCTGGACGCGAAACACAAAGCTGGTTGGTTGCTGGGAAGTAAATTATGAACATTTATAAAAGTGTCTTAACTAAATACTTAAACGAAATATTCGACTCTGAAAATAGAACCGAATTTTTTTGCCGAATTTGTTCATAACGTGGCGAGTAATTTGCGCTCCCATGTTAAAATGTCTATTCATTCAAAAGCAGATTTTACTTTTAAGAAGTAAATGGTGATATTATAATGCGAGATGCCTATTTACTGTCAGATTGATTTATTGACGAATCACAGTCAGCTTCACCCCCTTCGTTCTTCAACAGTTGATTTTACCCCTCGCCATTATCTTCTCGTCTATTAATTCCTATGTCTGTGGTCATGCCTAATATATAAATCGATGGGTAAAGCCAAGGGTAACGTCCATAGAGCCGCGAGAATAAAAACCATAACAAAATTTATGGACTCTTTCAATGCGTAAAGTGTATGTTAATTCATGTGGAGCCCAGATGATCGAGTTTGATTCAAGTACACTTAGGACTAGTGTGTTATATAATATCTTAGGGTTTTTTCGGATAAACCGGAAGTTCGTCAATCCTAGACCAATTCCTTATTGTTTGAGGGACAAAGTAGAAGTTGAATTATTAAAAATGGTAAAAGATGATATTATCGAGAAAGTTGAAAATACGAAATGGCGAGTCCGATTGTTATTGTGAAGAAAAAGGACGGTGCGATTAGAATTTGTACAGATTTCAAAAATACTTTGAAGCCAATGCTAGTACCTTTAAAATACCCTTTACCTAGAGTAGAAGATTTCATCTCATCTTTAAATGGAGCGAAACATTTTGCTAAGATAGATTTAAAAATTTAGTCAGATTGAATTGAACGAAAGTTCAAAAAAATTATGTGTCATTTCAACTCACATTGGTTTGTTTGCGTTTTACCGTTTGGGCTATTTCCAGTCTAGCTATTTTTATGCAAGTAATAACATCTATTGTCGGTAGCTTGAAAAATGTGCGGGTATTTTTAGATGATATACTTTTATTTGGAAATTCGGAAGCGGAGTTCAATTTAGCATGTGAGGCGGAAGTTAAAAAATTATATGATTATGGTTTGACCGTAAACGATCAAAAATGCTATTTTCACGTATCGGAAATCGAATATCTTGGCTTTAAAATTTCTCAGGAAGGAATTATGCCGCTGGAAAGTAAAATTGAAGCAATTAAGAATATGGCGATTCCGAAAAATGTGACAGAACTTTGTTGGGAGTCGTATCCTATTATAGAATGTTTTTAGGGAATATTAATTTACTCAAAAAGGGAACCGCATTTTTGTGGTCGGAAGAATGTAATAGTGCTTTTGATATGGTAAAGAAACAACTGATGTCAGAAAGAATTCTAGTTCATTTTAATCCTAGTATACCGATTAAACTCATTACGGACGCAAGCAACATTGGTATTTCAGCCATGCTATGCCATGTTTATGACAACGGGATAGAACGCTCGATTGCATTTGCAAGCAGAACTTTATCGGATACAGAGCGGAAATATTCAATTCTGGATAAAGAGGCGTGTGCAATTATTTTTGGTTTAAAAAGATTTTTTCAATTTTTGTATGGAAACAAATTTATTTTAGCATTTGATAATAAAACATTTTACGAATAAGCAAGTACCTATTCTTGCCGCTAATCAGTTATGCTTTAATTTTACAAAGGTTTGAATAGGTATATAGTATAGAGCATATTAAGTCGGAAGACAATAAAGCAGATTTCTTATCCAGGTTACCTATGGAATGCAATAAATCTATTGACGATGAAGTGGGTAACAATTATTTCTTGGATATAATTAACGATACGAATATTGATTGTATGGAAATAGAACATTTAAACATTATTTCTGTTGAGACGGAAATAAATCCGGAAATATTTAAACTTTGTTCGGAGAAGGATTTAATTTTATCTAACATCGTTAATTATCTGAGTAATTAAAAACAAAATGTTAGCTAGTCAAAATACCTTGTCAAAAGAAATATTACCGGGGTAGAAAAATTAAAAAATTCTTTGACATAGGATCAAAAGTTTTAACTAAAGATTTTAGGAATAAAAAGAAAAACTGGATTTTAGGAACACTTATTAAAAGATTAGGGAGTAGGACTTACATGGTAAGGATACTAGGATGATAGGATCAGCTTTCTGATAGAAAGGTTAGGTGGGGGAGAGTGACAACTCTTGTTGGACTTTGGCAGACGTGGACAGAACCAGTGATAATTCCCCTGTTCTTTGCAGATCTCCAAAACCATGGGAAGGGAGATTGCGTTCCAGACCTCAGCCAAAGTCCAACAAATGGGAAGGGAGACTGGAACGCAATCTCCCTTCCCATTTGTTGGACTTTGGCAGACGTGGACAGAACCAATGCTAATTCCCCTGTTCTTTGTAGATCTCCAAAACCATGGGAAGGTAGATTGCTTTCCAGACCTCAGCCAAAGTCCAACAAATGGGAAGGGAGACTGGAACGCAATATTCCTTTCCATTTGTTGGACTTTGGCAGACGTGGACAGAACCAATGCTAATTCCCCTGTTCTTTGCAGATCTCCAAAACCATGGGAAGGTAGATTGCTTTCCAGACCTCAGCCAAAGTCCAACAAATGGGAAGGGAGACTGGAACGCAATATCCCTTTCCATTTGTTGGACTTTGGCAGACGTGGACAGAACCAATGCTAATTCCCATGTTCTTTGCAGATCTCCAAAACCATGGGAAGGGAGATTCCGTTCCAGACCTCAGCCAAAGTCCAACAAATGGGAAGGGAGACTGGAACGCAATATCCCTTCCCATTTGTTTGACTTTGGCAGACGTGGACAGAACCAATGCTAATTCCCCTGTTCTCTGCAGATCTCCAAAACCATGGGAAGGGAGATTGCGTTCCAGATACGTCCACGCTACCCAAAGTGAAAGTGCATAACAAAAAACAGTGTTATTATGTAGTCATTGTTTAAGTGTGGGGGTGTGATGTCTGTATGAATGTGTGAAAGTGTGAGCGAGATACGAGATGCGATATAAGGCGATGCATACAAGGATTGTCCTCTTTTGTTACAAGCAGCTCCCTAATAAATACCAGTACATAGATCAAGTATCATTATTGTGTACGACCTTTACCCGCTTCAATACTGCATACATTACAGGGAATGGGAATGTTTTTTGTGTTTGCTTCGCGGTTTGTTTCAGCACGACCCGATGCACGCACCAAAAGTGCTCGCGGGTCGCACCAAAAGTGCTCGCGGGCCGCAGTTTCCCCACCCCTGCACTACAGAGTGCCAACACATCGTCAGCAATTCATTTATTTACGGATATTTCCACATATTTTAATTTATCTTGTTTACTTATATCGTAAATAACAAAGCGTTGGTTTTCGCGCAACTTGCTCTGTACAAACACATTACTGATAAAGGCAGCGGTTACGTAAATAACAAAGCGTTGGTTTTCCCCAAAGATATTAGATATCTTTGGTTTTCCCGCAACTTGTTCTGTACAAACACATTACTGATAAAGGCAGCAGTTACGAAATAAACATATTATTTTTCCTGTTCGTCTACTTTTAGAATATAAATATTTGATTGTTTGTTATTTAAATATGACCATAATCTCAGGCCCAGAGGTCAGAGAGGTCAGAGAGCTGTACAAAACTGTACTACGAAACGAAAACGTACTGTACAAACAAAGTTACAGACAGACGGTCGAGTTAAAACAGGAGTGTATTATTTGACTGTCGGTAAGCACTTACAGTCCAGTAACCATGTACATCAGACAGATCCGGAGCTGTTTATGATGTTGGTTCAATGATTAATCCAAGTTTCCGACTTCGAGCGTCGAACGCAACATTATCAAAAATCCAACAAACCTCGACATTTTCTACCTTTCTTAATTTTTTTGGCGATTTTAACCTTGAAGGACAAGTTTTCGAGTATAACTATGTCGAAAACTAGTCCTTTGACATAGTTATAGTCGAAAACGAATATCCTGCATTGTGCATGACAACCAAGAAAACATTCTTCCAGCGTTCAAATGTTTGTTCATATTTATCCTTCCCAAAATGTTGGCATTTTGTGTATTAACCGTGAACATGGCAACGTTGGAAAAATATTTTTCTTGCTTGTCATGCACAAAGCACATTTCGTTATATGAAATTAATAATGATAACAATTCTTTATTGTTTAGCCCCGTACGTTTTAACCCTTCCTCGCCGGTGTCGTTAACTGATTTAGTGAATTGACAAATACAGGATGTCTGGAGGTAAAGTGCACTAACTTTGGGAGGTGATTCTACATGTTGATAAAAGTTAAAAATATGAACAAATTTCTTTTAATCTAAAATATTTTTCTATAGAAGAATATTTTTTTTTCCATACGAACGATTTAAATTTTATACCTAAAATGGTTTTTTTTTAAGTGAATATCGCAAAATATCCTATAATATTAATAATGCCTCCAACTTCTGACGTTTCCCATATATTCTGGTGGCAACCTGCGACACTAGCGCCTTCTAGCGGCAAGAGTTGTGCGCCTTGGTTTTCTCTCTTGCATTTTTTTATGGATTTAATGTGAAACTATTTTTTTTATTTTGCATTTAATAATTATAGACAATTTTTTTTTTAAATAAATACGCCACATACGACCTTTTGTCTGAAACTGTTTTTAAAATTCGGTTTTTCCTCCTTCGTATAATCCGAGCCTCTCCGAGACCAGCATTAATAAATCTTTTTCCTACAGCCCCCGACTTAACCCGCCTCACGAGGCAGTGACTACCCCAACCGGGTAGTGACATACCTCCCCTACCTTAACACTGTACAGACAGGGGCGCTCTTGTGAGGTGTCAATTAAAACAATGTTTTGAACATCAACATGACGATGATTTATAACATCAACTTGAACACAGAATGCTACATGGAACTAAAACAGTTTTGCCGAATTAACCATTAAATTTGTATAGTTCAATCCACGTTTTGAGTAATCGAGAATATTTTATGTGTTACTACTAATCTGTCGACATTTTTTGACATCTTGAAAAAATACACATAGGAGGGAAAACAACCTGACTTTTTTTTTTAATTTTAATTTTTTTAAACATAATTGTCAAAATACAAATTAGAAACCGCAAAACACCGCCAACAAATACTAAATAAATTCAATTTGCAGCCAATAAATAATGTGATAAATAAACCCCCGGAACCCATAACCAATTTCCTTGACATCTAAAATTCCTAGTGTAACTTCCTCGCTACCCAACTGTCATCTTGCAAAGACTCTATAATCTCTGTATTCATTAAAATAAATGTACAAGTATTTATAACGAAGAAAAGTTGGAGCTACATAATCATCTACACCAAACTCATATTTTACAGTGCCTTTCCCTAATTTACCTGCTTTCTTCACTTTACCTTGATTACTTAGCCTATCCCTAATTTACCTGCTTTCTTCACTTTACCTTGATTACTAAGCCTATCCCTACTATACTTGCTTTCTTCACTTTACCTTGATTACTTAGTCTATCCCTAATTTACCTGCTTTCTTCACTTTACCTTGATTACTTAGCCTATCTCTAATTTACCTGCTTTCTTCACTTTACCTTGATAACTTAGCCTATCCCTAATTTACCTGCTTTCTTCACTTTACCTTGATTACTTAGCCTATCCCTAATTTACCTGCTTTCTTCACTTTACCTTGATTACTTAGCCTATCCCTAATTTACCTGCTTTCTTCACTTTACCTTGATTACTAAGCCTATCCCTAATATACTTGCTTTCTTCACTTTACCTAGATTACTTAGTCTATCCCTAATTTACCTGCTTTCTTCACTTTACCTTGATTACTTAGCCTATCTCTAATTTACCTGCTTTCTTCACTTTACCTTGATTACTTAGCCTATCCCTAATTTACCTGCTTTCTTCACTTTACCTTGATTACTTAGCCTATCCCTAATTTACCTGCTTTCTTCACTTTACCTTGATTACTAAGCCTATCCCTACTATACTTGCTTTCTTCACTTTACCTTGATTACTTAGTCTATCCCTAATTTACCTGCTTTCTTCACTTTACCTTGATTACTTAGCCTATCTCTAATTTACCTGCTTTCTTCACTTTACCTTGATTACTTAGCCTATCCCTAATTTACCTGCTTTCTTCACTTTACCTTGATTACTAAGCCTATCCCTACTATACTTGCTTTCTTCACTTTACCTTGATTACTTAGTCTATCCCTAATTTACCTGCTTTCTTCACTTTACCTTGATTACTTAGCCTATCTCTAATTTACCTGCTTTCTTCACTTTACCTTGATTACTTAGCCTATCCCTAATTTACCTGCTTTCTTCACTTTACCTTGATTACTTAGCCTATCCCTAATTTACCTGCTTTCTTCACTTTACCTTGATTACTAAGCCTATCCCTACTATACTTTCTTTCTTCACTTTACCTTGATTACTTAGTCTATCCCTGATTTACCTGATTTCTTCACTTCACCTTGATTACTTAGCCTATCCCTAGTTTACCCGCTTTCTTCACTTTACTTTGATTACTTAATCTATCCCTAATTTACCTGCTTTCTTCACTTTACCTTGATTACTTAGCCTATCCCTTATTTACCTGCTTTCTTCACTTTAACTTGATTACTTAGCCTATCTCTAATTTACCTGCTTTCTTCACTTTACCTTGATTACTAAGCCTATCCCTACTATACTTTCTTTCTTCACTTTACCTTGATTACTTAGTCTATCCCTGATTTACCTGATTTCTTCACTTCACCTTGATTACTTAGCCTATCCCTAGTTTACCCGCTTTCTTCACTTTACTTTGATTACTTAATCTATCCCTAATTTACCTGCTTTCTTCACTTTACCTTGATTACTTAGCCTATCCCTTATTTACCTGCTTTCTTCACTTTAACTTGATTACTTAGCCTATCTCTAATTTACCTGCTTTCTTCACTTTACCTTGATTACTTAGCCTATCCCTAATTTACCTGCTTTCTTCACTTTACCTTGATTACTAAGCCTATCCCTACTATACTTGCTTTCTTCACTTTACCTTGATTACTTAGTCTTTCCCTAATTTACCTGCTTTCTTCACTTTACCTTGATTACTTAGCCTATCTCTAATTTACCTGCTTTCTTCACTTTACCTTGATTACTTAGCCTATCCCTAATTTACCTGCTTTCTTCACTTTACCTTGATTACTAAGCCTATCCCTTATTTACCTGCTTTCTTCACTTTACCTTGATTACTTAGCCTATCCCTAATTTACCTGCTTTCTTCACTTTACCTTGATTACTAAGCCTATCCCTACTATACTTGCTTTCTTCACTTTACCTTGATTACTTAGTCTATCCCTAATTTACCTGCTTTCTTCACTTTACCTTGATTACTTAGCCTATCTCTAATTTACCTGCTTTCTTCACTTTACCTTGATTACTTAGCCTATCCCTAATTTACCTGCTTTCTTCACTTTACCTTGATTACTTAGCCTATCCCTTATTTACCTGCTTTCTTCACTTTAACTTGATTACTTAGCCTATCTCTAATTTACCTGCTTTCTTCACTTTACCTTGATTACTTAGCCTATCCCTAATTTACCTGCTTTCTTCACTTTACCTTGATTACTAAGCCTATCCCTACTATACTTGCTTTCTTCCCTTTACCTTGATAACTTAGTCTATCCCTAATTTACCTGCTTTCTTCACTTTACCTTGATTACTTAGCCTATCTCTAATTTACCTGCTTTCTTCACTTTACCTTGATTACTTAGCCTATCCCTTATTTACCTGCTTTCTTCACTTAGCCTATCCCTAATGAATTTGCTTTTTTCACTTTACCTTGATTTCTTAGCCAATCTCTAATATATTTGCTTTCTGAACTGAAATTTTTTTTACAAACACTATTTTTTTTGTCTTTTACTACGGTTCAATTAACTCTAGAAAAGTTGCCAGTAAAAATGTGCGGTGAAAAAAAAAATGAAGACAATGTTAGTAGTTCTTATTCGAAGTATGATACAGTTAAAAGTGACCGAGGAAAATAGGGTCCCATTAGCTCAGTTGGTAGAGCAGTGTCCCGGAAAGACAAGGGTCCTGGGTTCGAGTCCCAGATGTGACCGTTTCCTTTTCTGATTTTTCTGTTTCAGATTTTCGTTTAGAAATCACTAATATTGTCTTCAATATTTAAATATTACAATTTGAGGTTTTACTCAATAAACTTATTCCAAAAAAATAAAAATTTCCGTTTTCTTCCTGCCTGTAAATCCAGTTCAATGAACTCTAGAACTTTTTCTTTGAATTAGATCTTCATTTTAAACATCTGAAATGTTTGTTGTCGACTTCGGAATAGCGATAAAGTACCTACCTATAATTTTTTTTATATATTTTTATTCTAGATTAAAGAAAATTGCATTTTTCACTTATTTAACTAGAAATAACATATATATTACACATAAATATATTTCACACCGATATTATTCACTTTCATATTTTTGTTAACTGAGCATAAAACTGAACTTTTTTTTTTAAATGTACCTATACTTTTTTCATTTTTAATTCCGTCTGGGAGGCAATTATATATGTTGTTTCCCTCGTAACCAATGGATTGCTTACCATAATGAGTATGTATTGTGTTTAAATGTATTTTATCGTGTTGCCGTGTAAAGTGTGTGTATAACAGAAAATTGTTTAAGAGGCTATTTAAAAATCGGAACTGATATGTCTTGAATTCAGACTGAATATCGTGTATTGAATTATATTTATTATCCTTAATGACCAGAAAGTGCCGCATCCGGTCCTCGCGCACTGCTACTCGCGCGATAATAGTGGAGCACGTTTCAACGAGATATTAGTACGCAATAGCGCCTATATGGCTATCAAGGGTCTGCGCAAGTATTGTATAAATATCGTTGGGAAAGAATTGAACCTATTGTCTTCCGACCCAAAGGCAAATGCTGACCGGCAGCAGTTTTACAAAAAAACCCAACAATTATATTTTCAGTCCTGTTTGTTATCAGTTAACAAATAATTGTTTATTTTTTAATCTTTGAAGGTAAGATTAGTGACTCCTAAACGAAAATGTAAAATAGAAAAATCAGTAAAAGATTCGGTCGTATCTGCCACCTATATTATAAACAAAGATCTTTACATATTATGAAATAATTAAAGTTAATTCAAAAAATTTGCTATACCAAAGATTTATTGTTGAAGTCTGGTCGTGGGGAATGTGTGTGTATGAGTGGGAAGAGTGCGCTTGTATTGGTGTACGTCTCGCACAAATGCCGGCCTTACCAGCCAAAGTCTGGTCGTGGGGAATGTGTGTGTATGAGTGGGAAGAGTGCGCTTGTATTGGTGTATGTCTCGCACAAATGCCGGCCTTACCAGCCAAAGTCTGGTCATGGGGAATGTGTGTGTATGAGTGGGAAGAGTGCGCTTGTATTGGTGTACGTCTCGCACAAATGCCGGCCTTACCAGCCAAAGTCTGGTCGTGGGGAATGTGTGTGTATGAGTGGGAAGAGTGCGCTTGTATTGGTGTACGTCTCGCACAAATGCCGGCCTTACCAGCCAAAGTCTGGTCGTGGGGAATGTGTGTGTATGAGTGGGAAGAGTGCGCTTGTATTGGTGTACGTCTCTCACAAATGCCGGCCTTACCAGCCAAAATCTGGTCGTGGGGAATGTGTGTGTATGAGTGGGAAGAGTGCGCTTGTATTAGTGTACGTCTCGCACAAATGCCGGCCTTACCAGCCAAAGTCTGGTCGTGGGGAATGTGTGTGTATGAGTGGGAAGAGTGCGCTTGTATTGGTGTACGTCTCGCACAAATGCCGGCCTTACCAGCCAAAGTCTGGTCGTGGGGAATGTGTGTGTATGAGTGGGAAGAGTGCGCTTGTATTGGTGTACGTCTCGCACAAATGCCGGCCTTACCAGCCAAAGTCTGGTCGTGGGGAATGTGTGTGTATGAGTGGGAAGAGTGCGCTTGTATTGGTGTACGTCTCTCACAAATGCCGGCCTTACCAGCCAAAGTCTGGTCGTGGGGAATGTGTGTTTATGAGTGGGAAGAGTGCGCTTGTATTGGTGTACGTCTCGCACAAATGCCGGCCTAACCAGCCAAAGTCTGGTCGTGGGGAATGTGTGTGTATGAGTGGGAAGAGTGCGCTTGTATTGGTGTACGTCTCGCACAAATGCCGGCCTTACCAGCCAAAGTCTGGTCGTGGGGAATGTGTGTGTATGAGTGGGAAGAGTGCGCTTGTATTGGTGTACGTCTCTCACAAATGCCGGCCTTACCAGCCAAAGTCTGGTCGTGGGGAATGTGTGTTTATGAGTGGGAAGAGTGCGCTTGTATTGGTGTACGTCTCGCACAAATGCCGGCCTTACCAGCCAAAGTCTGGTCGTGGGGAATGTGTATGTATGAGTGGGAAGAGTGCGCTTGTATTGGTGTACGTCTCGCACAAATGCCGGCCTTACCAGCCAAAGTCTGGTCGTGGGGAATGTGTGTGTATGAGTGGGAAGAGTGCGCTTGTATTGGTGTACGTCTCTCACAAATGCCGGCCTTACCAGCCAAAGTCTGGTCGTGGGGAATGTGTGTTTATGAGTGGGAAGAGTGCGCTTGTATTGGTGTACGTCTCGCACAAATGCCGGCCTTACCAGCCAAAGTCTGGTCGTGGGGAATGTGTGTGTATGAGTGGGAAGAGTGCGCTTGTATTGGTGTACGTCTCGCACAAATGCCGGCCTTACCAGCCAAAGTCTGGTCGTGGGGAATGTGTGTGTATGAGTGGGAAGAGTGCGCTTGTATTGGTGTACGTCTCGCACAAATGCCGGCCTTACCAGCCAAAGTCTGGTCGTGGGGAATGTGTGTGTATGAGTGGGAAGAGTGCGCTTGTATTGGTGTATGTCTCGCACAAATGCCGGCCTTACCAGCCAAAGTCTGGTCATGGGGAATGTGTGTGTATGAGTGGGAAGAGTGCGCTTGTATTGGTGTACGTCTCGCACAAATGCCGGCCTTACCAGCCAAAGTCTGGTCGTGGGGAATGTGTGTGTATGAGTGGGAAGAGTGCGCTTGTATTGGTGTACGTCTCGCACAAATGCCGGCCTTACCAGCCAAAGTCTGGTCGTGGGGAATGTGTGTGTATGAGTGGGAAGAGTGCGCTTGTATTGGTGTACGTCTCTCACAAATGCCGGCCTTACCAGCCAAAATCTGGTCGTGGGGAATGTGTGTGTATGAGTGGGAAGAGTGCGCTTGTATTAGTGTACGTCTCGCACAAATGCCGGCCTTACCAGCCAAAGTCTGGTCGTGGGGAATGTGTGTGTATGAGTGGGAAGAGTGCGCTTGTATTGGTGTACGTCTCGCACAAATGCCGGCCTTACCAGCCAAAGTCTGGTCGTGGGGAATGTGTGTGTATGAGTGGGAAGAGTGCGCTTGTATTGGTGTACGTCTCGCACAAATGCCGGCCTTACCAGCCAAAGTCTGGTCGTGGGGAATGTGTGTGTATGAGTGGGAAGAGTGCGCTTGTATTGGTGTACGTCTCTCACAAATGCCGGCCTTACCAGCCAAAGTCTGGTCGTGGGGAATGTGTGTTTATGAGTGGGAAGAGTGCGCTTGTATTGGTGTACGTCTCGCACAAATGCCGGCCTAACCAGCCAAAGTCTGGTCGTGGGGAATGTGTGTGTATGAGTGGGAAGAGTGCGCTTGTATTGGTGTACGTCTCGCACAAATGCCGGCCTTACCAGCCAAAGTCTGGTCGTGGGGAATGTGTGTGTATGAGTGGGAAGAGTGCGCTTGTATTGATGTACGTCTCTCACAAATGCCGGCCTTACCAGCCAAAGTCTGGTCGTGGGGAATGTGTGTGTATGAGTGGGAAGAGTGCGCTTGTATTGGTGTACGTCTCGCACAAATGCCGGCCTTACCAGCCAAAGTCTGGTCGTGGGGAATGTGTGTGTATGAGTGGGAAGAGTGCGCTTGTATTGGTGTACGTCTCTCACAAATGCCGGCCTTACCAGTCAAAGTCTGGTCGTGGGGAATGTGTGTTTATGAGTGGGAAGAGTGCGCTTGTATTGGTGTACGTCTCGCACAAATGCCGGCCTTACCAGCCAAAGTCTGGTCGTGGGGAATGTGTGTGTATGAGTGGGAAGAGTGCGCTTGTATTGGTGTACGTCTCGCACAAATGCCGGCCTTACCAGCCAAAGTCTGGTCGTGGGGAATGTGTGTGTATGAGTGGGAAGAGTTCGCTTGTATTGGTGTACGTCTCGCACAAATGCCGGCCTTACCAGCCAAAGTCTGGTCGTGGGGAATGTGTGTGTATGAGTGGGAAGAGTGCGCTTGTATTGGTGTACGTCTCGCACAAATGCCGGCCTTACCAGCCAAAGTCTGGTCGTGGGGAATGTGTGTGTATGAGTGGGAAGAGTGCGCTTGTATTGGTGTACGTCTCGCACAAATGCCGGCCTTACCAGCCAAAGTCTGGTCGTGGGGAATGTGTGTGTATGAGTGGGAAGAGTGCGCTTGTATTGGTGTACGTCTCGCACAAATGCCGGCCTTACCAGCCAAATCGATGTTGCAATGTTCAGAATACATTTAATTAGTTATGGACATACTTACCTCAAACATCAACAGGTTGTTGCCACAACGTCAACATCAACGCCACAAATACTAAAAATCAACCCGTTCAAAAGAAAGTTTTTTTATATCCCTAATAATATTTAAAAAAAAAACGTTATTTTGGTTTGATTGTTTGATCTTATTTCCCAGGGACTGGAGTCAACCGCGCTAACAACATTTCCAAATGCCAATCGGGTAGGACCGATATTTACTTCGTGTATTAACTGCTGTAATGTCATCTAATTTCAGAGAAATGCTTTTGTGGAAGTGTTTGCCACCAAAAGTTGCATTGAGTGCATTGTCATCGACAACGAGTCGTCTGACGAGTTTCAGCTCGATTGGATGTCAGTAAGTGGGTTTATGTGTGTTTCCAATATTTGCTCCAAATTCGATGAATTTGATTCACTCTCGAAAGTAAATGTGAAATTCAAATAAATGTGTTTAAAAATAGATTTACTATTGTTATCGCATTGACTTACTGGCATTGTTATCGCATTGACTTCTTGTTATTGTAATTTGGCCAGTTATACGGTTAACATGATTTTACTAAATTTAATTATAATAATGAATAATGCTGAACAATCAGGGCCGCCGCTAGCCGCTCGAACGCCCGTGTACATATCTGTCAATGCCGCCCCCACCCCCCATCCGTACTTTACTTACCAACTTTAAGAGTTTTCACCGAAAATAATTAATAGTCCAATACTCACTGATTACATTTATGATTCAGAGGAACTAGTTGCAAAAATTACTTGAATAAATCGCATATTATAACCGTGAACAATCAACGTAGGTTGCATTAGATGCCGTGTACACCGATTTCAGTAAAGCCTTCGACAGAGTTAGTCATAATCACTCTTTGAAAAAAAAAACTGGCTAGTTAGTCACACGTTATGTAGGGCGTACCACAAGGATCATACCTTGGACCCTTACTTTTATATTTTTTACTAACGACCATACTTCTGTAGAATTTTTCAACCTCAAATTTAATATTGCAATTAAATCTAAAGAAGTTTATGTACTCTAATGATAAGACTTATCACCTTATCTTCCTAGTGTATTGATATTGAAATGGAATTGTATGTAGCTAAGTGAAAAGTTATCATTCTTGAAACACAAAAAAAACTCTATTTATATAAAGGAATAATATTCAACAATAAATAACGTTTGTGAAAAATTCAAATAAATTATTCAGTTAGATTGTGAGATCAACTTAACCATTCTCAGCTTTATATTTAATTTCAATTTACGGAAATCTTAGTGTTTTGTATACAATAGTCTGTAATCAGCATTGTATTATGTTAATATATATTTATAGTTATCTATGGAATTGGTTCAAATAAATATTTAGCAGATTTAATCTTATAGGTCAAGTGTCCACCACCTACTTGACAATTACCCACATAGACTTACATAATGTATCAAATAAGAGAGAGAAAAACGAAGAAATATAAATGTTCTCTGTTATATAAAAGTGATTATAATCATGGAGATAGTAATTTAGTCAGTCAAATCAAGTTACATACCAGGCCCATATCAACGAGAAGCCCTAACATATCAAGTTTTATATCAGGCCCATATCCACGAGAAGATGAAGATAAATAAAGACAAAACAAAGCTGCTGACTGTAGGCCGAATGCAACATCAGATGAGAGTAGAGATGGCAGGAGTCCCACTAAATAACACCAAAGAGTTTGTCTACCTCGGGAGCAAAATAACATGGGAAGGTCGGTCTAATAGCGAGGTCGACAGCCGTATACATCAGGCTAGGCTTGCATTCAATAAAAGGTCGAAAATAATAGAATCCAATAATATAGACCTAAAACTGAGAATACTCCTCATCAAGGCCTATGTATGGAGTATCTTGATGTACGGCTGCGAAACATGGTGCCTATCCGAAAGAGATAAACGGAGACTAGAGGCTTTTGAGATGTGGTCCTATAGAAGACTGTTAGGAATTTCCTGGAGAGACCATGTTACAAATGAGGAGGTTCTCCAAAGAATCGAAGGAGGAAGGCACCTGCTCAGGACCTTGTCCGAAAGGCGTGCAAGATGGATCGGCCATGTTATACGACAAGAAGGCCTCTTGCATGTCATAATGGAGGGTATGACCGAGGGGACCAACTCTAGGGGACGCCCACGCCGAGAGTACCTGGAGGACCTGCTGGTGGACGTGCGCTGCTCATCATATGCAGAAGTCAAAAGAGCCGCACAAGACAGGGAAGAATGGAAGAGGAGATTGGATAAAATTGCTGCAAACCAATCCCAGGATTGAAACCAGAGAGAGAGATCCACGAGAAGCCTTAAGGGGTTATATACCGGGCCCATATCCACGAAAAGCCCTAACATATTTCGGACCGAATTTTTATCAATAACACTGCATATTTTAATCCAATGCCTAGATTGTCTCGGTCATACAAGTTTTTGCCAAATAAAACACTAGCAAATAAGTTTAAAAATAATTTAAAGCTTGTTTCAAAAGATACCTTCATATTTCTGTGCGACTAGAATAATGTTTCTTTCAGACAGTTATCTCCGAGAAAGCAGTTCGGACGGGTGTATTGAGATGGGGGGGGGGGGGCTAATGAGTGTTCACCCAAAAAATATTAGGTTCGTTGATATAGCTATATTTCGGTAAAAAAGTCGGTATCTACCGAAAATAATACTTCTTTGTTGCCAATTTCAATGATAATTATGGACAAATGGTTTGCTAAACAATGCATGCAATAAATTCAATGATATTCTTTATGCTGGAATGATGAATGGTAACGAGTTAGAACATTCCGAGTTGAGTGTATTTGCCGCCCCCTGAAAGTGCCGCCCGTGTGCAGTGCATGCCCTGTTCGCACGCTTACGGCGGACCTGTGGGCTAAATCAAACATTTAATATCGTCATTTTTAAATAGGTAGGTTAGGTTAGGTTAGGTTAGGTACATCAGAATATTGAATCAATTTTTACTGTCGTATTGTTGTACTAACTTTAAAACACTGTGCGTTTTGTGTTGAGTTTTTTTGCAGAAAATCAACACAGTTTCTTTAATTTAGACAAAATAAATTACAACATCCATTTTATTTTATTTATTAATTTTTTTAAAAAATATAACATATTACATTATTATCTTTGGCTTTCCAACTAGGAGATTACCTGTTTTAGGACAGTCAGAAATAGGCAGATTTATTAAATGCGATTCTTGTTTAGTCTAGTGTATTGACTTTTACTTAATTATTGCACTTTATAAATAATTTGAAAAGTTTTCTTGGTTAATATAAGAAGTTGCTCACTATATATTTTAAATAATATTAACGTGTAGAATATATAGTAAAAGAATATTCAAATATGATAATTCAAAAATAGCAATATATTAAAAAATTATTGACATGTGAGTTTATCAAATTGAAATTTTACTTTTTATTTAGATGAAATTAATAAGCTAGAGAATCAAAAATAGATAAAAGAAAGCAAGGAGATTAGAAGAAAATAGAGAATAAAAATATGTCAAAAAAATACAAATAGGGAATTAAAAAATATGCAAAAAGAAAAAAAGTATATGTATAAATAAATATTAAAAAAAAATAGAAGCATGTAAGCTTTTCAACAATTCCGTGAAATCTTACTTTTAATTTGGTGAAATTAATGCGCCAGAGATAGGTTACATGTACATATTGATTAAACTGATAGATAAACCAACAATAAATGGCACGATCAAGTGAATCAAGTATGTAGTTACTCTATTCAGGTCATGTCAAGAACGATCATCGTTGATCTCGCATATCCCACAAACAAAGTTTAATCGTTAAAAAGTCCCTCCAGACAGCATGCTCAAAGAAGACAGTCAAATTAATTCCCTCAATAATTTCAAATATTTTCCTGTTTGCGAAAAAATAACTGGCGTTAAGATAAGAGTTACTGAAATAAACCAAATCGTTATCTCTTTCATGCTCTGAGTGTACAGATAAAAATACTTTATAAATATGATTGCTTGGCTGTTTCCAACCATTGTAGACGTGACGTTGTAGAGTACGGTTTTTAAAAATAACTTCAAAGTATTTTTCAAAATGAGCTTCTTAGAGGAAATCGCGTTCACTGTGTTAGTAATTACATCTTTAGTTTCGGGACAGCTGCAAGGTAAGAATTATAATAATTTTTTCACACTTTAAAAACATACGCACATTTACATTTTTAATTTAAAATCTCAAGAATTGTCTTTTTTTATTTTTTCTTTTACATATTCAAACTGATTGATAATGCCTTTGAAAGGCGTAACATCTGTCACGCTCATTAATAATTACACAGAACATTTATTTAGCTTTTTTTAATAAAATAAATAATACTATTGCATATTGAGTAGATTAAAGAAAAACTTCAAAATTAAAATGGAATTCCGCAAATTAAAGTTGATAACAATTCATAAAATATAATGTGTTGTCCATTTTTCTGTGTTACATAGAAATTGGAAACAAGTTGTATACCTAACAAGTATACACGGTGTCCGGAAACTCGTAGTACAAGCGGGAAACTGGAGAATCTACACCACATGGGGAACCCAAAAAAACATAAAGTTTTTTGATTTGAGCATTTTCACAAAAAAAAAAAAATATATATATATATTTTTCGGCTATTTTTGGGTTAAAGTTTTTTCTGGTTTTTAGGGTTGAACAACAGATGTTTTAACCCTGCAGAGCAGAAATATTTTATGATTACACCGGATTAAATGAAGGGTGATTTCAAAATAATGCTTCAAATCCGAGTTTCTTCATTTGTTTTACTTTCAAATAGTTTTAATTAGTTGGGTTCTTTGATCTTCAGTAATAAAATATAAGAATTTGATAAAAAAAAAAAAATAAATAAATAAAAAAATGAACTTCTAACTCGATTTACTCGATAACGAAAGCTCAAATCAAAAAAAAATATACCACAAAATCGACTCCAAATGTGATTTTCACCAGTTTCCCGCTTGTACTACGAGTTTCCGGACACCCTGTATAATTTGTTGAATTTTAAAACTAGAAACTGGCATTGATTCTAATATACCAATTTTTACTGAAACCCGTGATTATTATGAGTATCTAGTACCAACATTTAAATGCAGTTTAATAAATTAGATTGATTAATTTATTTCAAGTAGATAGATTTTTAATAAGAGGTTTATTAATAGATTTGTTACAAAAAAAAATCAATTCGACACAAATACTTACAACACTAAACAATACTGACATTTATTGAATGCTAATTTTTCTAACTAAAATCCGTCATTTCCACAAATGCCATTTGTTAAATAAAAAGTCCTTAGTATTTTTTTAATCGTAATGTTTTAATTTTTTTTTAAATACGTTTTCGTGTATATTTTTAACACAGATTTACTTCATAAATATTGTTACCTAAATCCAATCTGGTCGGATTTATAATATTATGTAAGTACATTGGAAAATAAAACTCAATAATACAAAAATGTCTAGAAATCGTTACATAGTTAAGCCCAAGAAAGTCATAGTTGACGCACAAGAAATACATAGTTAATGCACAAGAAATACATAGTTAACGCACAAGAAATACATAGTTAATGCACAAGAAATACATAGTTAATGCACAAGAAATACATAGTTAATGCACAAGAAATACATAGTTAATGCACAAGAAATACATAGTTAACGCACAAGAAATACATAGTTAATGCACAAGAAATACATTGTTAATGTCCAAGAAATACATAGTTAATGTCCAAGAAATACATAGTTAATGCACAAGAAATACATAGTTAACGCACAAGAAATACATAGTTAATGCACAAGAAATACACAGTAATGCACAAGAAATACATAGTTAATGCACAAGAAATACATAGTTAATGTCCAAGAAATACATAGTTAATGCACAAGAAATACATAGTTAATGCACAAGAAATACATAGTTAACGCACAAGAAATACATAGTTAATGCACAAGAAATACATAGTTAATGCACAATAAATACACAGTTAATGCACAAGAAATACATAGTTAACGCACAAGAAATACAGAGTTAATGCACAAGAAATACATAGTTAATGCACAAGAAATACACAGTTAATGCACAAGAAATACATAGTTAATGCACAAGAAATACATAGTTAATGTCCAAGAAATACATAGTTAATGCACAAGAAATACATAGTTAATGCACAAGAAATACATAGTTAACGCACAAGAAATACAGAGTTAATGCACAAGAAATACATAGTTAATGCACAATAAATACACAGTTAATGCACAAGAAATACATAGTTAACGCACAAGAAATACAGAGTTAATGCACAAGAAATACATAGTTAATGCACAAGAAATACACAGTTAATGCACAAGAAATACAAAAACGTGTGAGAAACTCAATTTATAAAAAATTGGTTACATAATTAGTGACTTAAATATTTAGTTATTTTTTAATACCGCACAAAAGTCCCAACTGCTAACGTTTTATTTGAATCATCTTTTTTCGTTTTAATTTTATTTTAGTTTATCAGAGAAACAAACGAATACATATTTTATCAATATAATGACATGTTACATGTTTGCATGAACCAATAAAGTTTCCGCATAAAATACAAAAAACATAAATGATATAACACTTTGCGCAACGTTTTTCAGAAATAATTTGATTTTGAATAACGAACTCGATTTTTTCATATAAAACGACTGGTGAAAAATATAAGCAGGAAAGAATTATTTACTTTTCCTTTGTGAGGTGCAATCTAATGACTTGTGATACACTAAAATATTTAACACATTTCTTTGATCCTCGCGAGGCGTAGTCCGTTTCTGTACTGTTCCAAATTAACAAATTCTAAGTTTAAAAATTTTTCACACAATTCCCGACCCTTTTTAGATCAAATTTCCGAGCAAAATATTTCTGTTTTTTCCAATTTCTCAACATGGAAAAATCCCAAACATCACATAATATCAAAAAGATAAATGATTTCGGGTTATTTTCCCGAATGTGTTATATTTACTATATAATTAGATAAAGTGGCTATAAGTTGTGGCATTACTAAATAATTAACTAACTTTAAATTTTCATTTGAAAACCTTAAACTTTTTCCTAAATAATACATATGTTGTGGTCCGCTGGACTCATTTTTGTAATCAGTGATTTTTGAACCAAAAAATATTGATTATTTCGGAAATTTTAACTTAGTTAGTTATTTAGTAATGCCACAACTTAAAGCTACTTGTGCTAATAATACAGCAAATATTTAGCATGAAAATCACTTTTTGACGAAGGTCGGGAAAATGATTCTTTTATGAAAAAATTTCACAATTTTCCCGAAAGAATGAAGAATAAAAAAAATTGCAACACGTAAAATTTCCAAAAATCACAAAATATCAAAAGAAATGCTTATATAAATATATCCCCACCAATTTTCGATTAAAAAATTTCCTGGGATTTTTTTTTCCCGAAAATAGCAATTTCTGAACATGGAAAATTGTTACACATTTTACAAAATTTACCGAAACATCTTTCTTCATTCTTGAAAGAATTTTATTTTATTTCCCAAACTTCACGTTATATCAAAGATATAAATTATTTTTAAAAAATTCCCGACCTTTTTTCTGAGTAATTTGTCCCGAGGAAATTTTTTCAGAAAAATAATGAATCCAGGGTAGAACATTTCTCAACAGAAAAAAAAGTATTCCAGGATGAAAAAGTTCCAAACTTTTCAAACTCGAATAACAAAGTAAAAAAAAAAAAATACATTTTCAACATTAAAAATAGTAATTGTACTGAAAAAATATACTGAGAATATTTTACTGTTTTTTCTTCCCGGTAACTTTTCTGCCACTGGATCGCTAGAGGTTACATTTGTTGTAAGGACTGGTTTTTTCATAGAATTTGAATAAGTCATCAAATTTCAATGTTAATTTTCATGTTCTGTTATTATATCAGTATTGTCCAGTTGTTTCAAAAAACTGAAATAATAACAGAACTTGAATAAAACATTCAAAGAGCTTGGAAAACTACTTTAAATTTGATGAATTGTTAAAATTCTATGAAACAACCCGTCCTAAGACTTAACCAAAACTTCAATTTACTGACTTGAGTTGACAAGTCTGGCAATTATAGTTATGGCATTTTATTTTAAAATACACAATTTCGGCAAATTCTTTAATTTCTCGAGTCTATTGGTAGTAAATTTATTAAAATATTGAAGACAATATTAGTGATTTCTAAACGAAAATCTGAAACAGAAAAATCAGAAAAGGATACGGTCACATCTAGGACCTAGAAATCACTAAATTGTCTTCAATATTTAAATATTACAATTTGTGGTTTTACTCAATAAAGTTATTCCTAAAAATAAATAAAAAGTAAATTTATTAGAAAATTGAAACTCCCATACTTAGTACGAATCTGATAGTATTATTACGCCAGCGTCTGGACGATCTAGGCCCTCTGATTGGTCGAATTAAAATTGTCTGTTTCGGGTAAATTCAGCTAACTTGAAAATTAAGACACGATTTCATACTAAAATAGGATCGCCTCATAATAATACGAGATTTCTTCAAAATCATCGTTTCTGCTCATATAATTTTTGGATAATATCGAAGAAAATATGTTTTAGAAAGTTCATAATCCATTGGATTAATTACATTACAATGAAAATTATCCACAGTTACGAGATTATGTTTGACGTTTATAAAAAAATCACGCGTTCCTTATTCAATATGGCCGATACGCATGGCTATGGATGGCCGACAGAGCGCACCTCTGGCGTTTTAAAAACGAACCAAATGAATGGCGCGAATATTTAAATATGCAGCTCACAATATTTGACTACTTACGATTCAAGCATTTAATAAGAAGATTTCTTCTGGAAGCTTATCACTTTGTAATGGCATTTTTCATTATTATTTATATTTTTTTTGTTTATTAATTATATCTGATTTTATATTGACATGTTTTCTAATTTCTAAAATTTCAAAATTATTTATTTGCGATGCTTTATAGGAGTTATTATACATTGAAGTCAAAAATTAAATATAGATTACAATTGGAAAGAAGAAGTGGAAGGAGGGGGGAGGGGTAAGAGTGGCCGGAGTTTTATTAGAATTAGGAATTACAATATCGTTAGACGGGAAAGTCCAGTTGAGTGGGAAAATATTTAAAAGAGGGTTTATAATTTTTTTTTGCTTATCAATTGTATCTGATTTTATATTGACATGTTTTCTTATTTCTAAAATTTCAAAATTATTTATTTGCGATGCTTTATATCCTGAGTGAAGTATTTTAAGACCTGAATTTTTATCGAAAGTGTGATCATTATTCAAAAGATGATTTGCAAACTCAAATTTACTATTTCCATTTAGAGCCCTGCGATATTCTTTAGTTCTGACTTCAAAGTTTCTATTGGTTCTACCTTTGTAAAAGAAATTACATTCATCCCAATTGAGTTTTTAAACTCCTGTTTTTTTTGTTTGAATTTTGCTATCTTTATTATTAAGAATATATTTCTTCATTGTTATTAGTGTAAAACGCCAGTTGAATAGTACCTACCAGAATTGTTTTTATATATAATTTTAGAAGTATCGTTATCCACAAACAGAATTCTACGCCATTGTTTATTTCTATCTTTAGAAAGACCGTTTGAAGAGAATATGTTTAATTTTTTTATTTAGTATTTCAACTATCAATTTATTAGAATAACCGTTATTAAATGCTATTTGTCTTATGAATATATTGTTTTATGGATATATTCTATTTGTTTTTTCAGGTCTTAAAATACTTCACTATAAATAATTTTGAAATTTTAGAAATGAGGAAACATGTTAATATAAAAGCAGATATAATAAACAAGAATTTTTTTATAAACTCTCTTTTAAAATTTTTCCCACTTAACTGGTCTTTCCCGTCTAACGATATTGTAATTCCTAATTATTATAAACCCAGCCTACTCTTACCCCTCCCCCCTCCTTCCACTTCTTCTTTCCCAATTGCAAACTTTATTTAATTTTTGACTTCGGTGTATACACAATAAAATGTAAACATTATATTTATTTATTTATTGGACAATTTGCATAGCGCCGCTTTTGTGAGATATCACCTCAGGGGCGCTATATTGTAATAATCTACCTTTATATATAGATTTTTACTCTACTGATGAAGTTGTACATATAATCTAACTTTAAACTTTATTAGATACAGTAACAGTTGTAGGTAAAGAATTACCAAATGATTACCCTCCTTTTATTCATAAACACGGGTACAATTAATCAATATGTAATAATCTATTATTTAAGTCAACTTTGTTATAACTATCTTTAATTGTGACAAACTAAACGATATTGATTAAACTTATAGACATTGACGGTTGTAACACATATTTAAGCACTGTAAGTCTCCTATGAGCTAATTATATTAGGTACGATAACAGTTAATATCAGTTGTAGACATGTAGTCAATAATAGTGTTTCATTTGAAATAATCCATCACAAATACGTAAAATTTCATTTATTCAAACAACTGTCATTCTTATTATGCGTAAATTTAGCATGTTATTATTAATTAACTCCTTCCTGTTCCGTGTTTTAACAATATATATACTCACCCTCTCACTGTGAATGTCCTAATATCTATCTATTAAATGTTACTGTTGTTAATATCACTTAAAATGGGCGAAGCCCAATTAAGAGCCACCCGCAGGGCCTAGCAGTTAAAAACCCGCTCCGCGGGTTTTTAACTGCTAGTTAGTATTTATTCGTCCAGTGAATTTAAAAGGAACTGATTTAATTGAAGACGTACATATATTACGTAGGTATTCAAAAAATGGTTATTATTTGGTTACATAATTGAATAGATAGGTACCGATGTGATAAGCCACTTTACACACATTCTAATAACTGCTATTGTACATACAAAGGGGCAAGACTCCACTATAAGGGAACTTTGCTAAATTGGGAGAAGCTGGATATTGATGTTACAGTGCTGTAGCTGAATATTGATGTTACAGTGGCGTAGCTGAATATTGATGTTACAGTGGCGTAGCTGAATATTGATGTTACAGTGGCGAAGCTGAATATTGATGTTACAGTGGCGTAGCTGAATATTGATGTTACAGTGGCGTAGCTGAATATAGATGATACAGCGGCGTAGATGAATATTGATGTTATAGTGGCGTAGCTGAATTTAAATAATTAAATAATATAAACGTAGAGAATAGACTAAAAGAATATTCAAATATAATAATTCAAAAATAGCAACATAGGTAGTAAAAAATTATTGACATGTGACTTTATCAAATTGAAATTTTACTTTTTATTTAGATGAAATTAATAAGCCAGAGAATCAAAAATTGATAAAATAAAGAAAGGAAATTAAAAGATAATAGAGAATAAAAATAACCAAAAAAAAAATAGGGAATTAAAAAATATGCAAAAAACAAAAAAAATATATGTTACCACAGAATTCACCCAAGACGTAGGTTTAGTAACCTTTTCAATTACTTTCATCTTTTCCAATTCATTACGAAGACTGTCTTGTAAAGCAAAGGGAACCCGTGCCTTCTGATGTCCGGTCAGGTGCTCTGTAGCCACTGAGCTATGTCGGCTTATTTCCAACCCGCCAAATGATTTACTATGTACTAGTACTTCAATCAACAATTACTTCGTATTTTATTTTTTTCACCTGTAATCAACCAACTTTATTGTTCTAGGAAAGGCTTTGTTAGTGCTAAATTTCTCACTAGATGGCGTCGAGACATATTATATCTTCATTTATTCGTGACAGATATTTATTTTTTTGACTTGTCAAATATTGCTATTTTTTAATGATAAACTAATGTTTATAAGACAAGGTTTAATGCATAGCATAAAGGATAACAAATAAATAGAAGCAATAATTATTCGCCTGAAATATCAATACAAATTGAAAATAACTCCCGAGTAAAAAATAAAATAAGCAGTAATTGTTGATTGAGGTTCTAGTACATATTAAATCATTTGGCGGGTTGGAAATAAGCCGACATAGCTCAGTGGTTACAGAGCACCTGACCGGACATCAGAAGGCACGGGTTCAATTCCCGTTGGCGGCATTTATTTATACTCGGAAGATATTTTCAATTTGTATTGATATTTCAGGCGACTAATTATTTGTTATCCTTAATGCTATGCATTCAACCTTGTCTTATAAACATTAGTTTATCATTAAAAAATAATCAAAAACTCTTTTTGAAATACCAAGCTGGAAAACCTAAAACTGATTGACATTCTGTATGTGTGACAAAAAAGATAATATTATTAATTTGACATACAAGATCACATTGACCAATAATCGGTATTTAATTACATACAAAACTAGACACATTTACAAAACCCTTTTGTAAAATAGAATTTAACTTATTAAATATAAGAGCCATGCTTGACTTGAATAATTGTTATTATTGATGTTTCTTATTATTCCAACGTAACGATCTTCAGAGAAAGAAGCACTCTCTTTATTAGGTTTTGATGCTTGTAAATTTAAATTTCTGACATTATTGCGACAATTTTAATTATTTTTGAAACAAAATTTAGCAAAGCGACCAACAGAATTACATGACCTGCATTTGACATTTATATCTGTGTTGCTGACCACATCTTCAACAGGGTATAATATGACTGCGACGGTGACCCGTGACGATTGAATTGACGACTTGACGACCATAATGACTTGATCCTCTTGGACTTGACCCTCTTTGACTTGACTTCCTGACTTGTCGAATGACTGTTGACATTTTGCCTTTGATAAGGTGACCTTGACTGTCTTGATGCACTTTTATGCTGACTAATTTGAAGGAAACCCGTTCTTGTTATGGCTACATTCAAATGCAGTTTGATTAATTAAACTGATTCATTTTATTTCAAGTTGCTTCATCAGAAGTTTAATATAACATTTTACAAAAAACCCATTCCGCACAAATATGTACTTAAATCATTATATAATACATTTGCTGGCATTTATTAAATACTGTTGTTTTACTAAATTCCGTCATTTTGATAGGTAATTAAAGCACTGGGTATTTTTTTCAATTTTTTCTTTCTACTAGAGGAACGCATCCACGATTTTGTCTTGCTCTGTTAAAATATTATTTATGTTCACTCTAGGTATGTGAGAAAAATCTAATGCGTAGTTAGTGACCTAAATATTTCGTTATTATTTTAATACCGCACAAAAGTCCCGACCGCTAACATTATTTGAATCATCTTTTTTTGGTTTTATCTAAACACGTAACATTGGTGCATGAACCAATGAAGTTTCCGCATAAAATACCAATAAACGTAAATGATATAACACTTTGCGTTTTTCAGAAATAATTTGGTTTTGAAAAACGAACTCGACTTTTTCATATGCAAAAACAATGGAACGAAATATATATTTTTTAATCCTAACAAGACGCTGTCCGTTTCCTTCGTGAGGTGCAATCTAATGACTGGTGATATACATGAATATTTAACAAAATTCTTTGATCCTCGCAAAGCGTAGTCCGTTTCTGTAATTTTCTTCCCGCGAGGTGCAGTCCGTAATAATAGTGAGAGGCAGTTTGCCCATGAATGACTCAATAACTCCAATAATGCAGAGTGGTTGAGGCAGCACCAGTTCCGAGGCTTCAGAATTAATAGTATAAAATATTACCTCCCCCAACACTTGTCCCCGGCGTTGCCCGGGCTTAACGCATTTTTTCGAAATCAGATGTAGACAGTAATTTTCCTCTTATTTTACCTACCCACAAGCTGCATAACTTTGATTCAACCAACCCAAATTTGCTTTGAATTTAAGTGTTTTAATTTTTAAATTCCACCGATTGTGTGATGAATTCAGATAAGCGACTAATTACCCACCTATTATACGAACTTCGGTTGTCTGTGCTGTGCGTTAGTCCTGCGTGAAATCTTGAATTTAAATATCGTTTTCAAAATATGAACAGATTGTATCAAGCATTCAAACAAACGATAAAGTAGATAAGTGCATTAAATTTTGTTTTTTTTGTTGTTTTTTTTTTTTGTTTTTTTTTTAAATAAATTTAAAATAAATCAAATTTAATAATGTTATAATAATTATTAAGTTTTGCAAGTATTTCTGTTATTTTTACAGTTTTTAATGTGACAGCTGTTTCGGCTTTTGAGGCCATTATCAAACTGTGGATATGTCCACACGGCGACGACTTATTTATACGATTTTATTTAACCCCACCCATTTAAATTTCTATAATGTTCAAAAATGATTATTAAGAATTGGAATAACCAAAATATTTGGAAATCCAGCAGTGTTTATACACCTGTTAGAAAAACCACGTCCCGCTTGACAACAACGAGCCTAAACCTTTACACATAGAAAGAAAGGGTTTTAGATTAAATTTACTAGAACAATTAGAGATAAATAAAAGAACTAATGATCCAAACATAACCCTAATTAATAATCAAACAAAAATGATCAATTCTCCCCTGCTTAATATTTTCAAAAAACCAAAAAAATATAATCCCTTAACATAATCACCCACGTACCAACAATTAAGAAAACCCTTAGGTCATTAATTTTAACAGGTGTATAAACACTGCTGGATTTCCAAATATTTTGGTTATTCCAATTCTTAATGAACCATTTTTGAACATTATAGAAATTTAAATGGATGGGGATAGATAAAATCATATAAATAAGTCGTCGCCGTGTGGACATATCCACAGTTTGATAATGGCCTCAAAAGCCGAAACAGCTGTCACATTAAAAACTGTAAAACTAACAGAAATACTTGCAGAACTTACTAATTATCATAACATTATTAAATTTGATTTATTTTAAATTTATTTAAAAAAATTAAATGGAGTTCTACAAATTAAACACCAAAACAATAAATTAAATTTTGTTGTTCTTTGATTTGTTCGTAATTCAGACTATTCCGTGATTTTTAGTTGTTTACTACTTGGATGAATGCCCAACTAATTCAAATGCACGCCAATAAGACAAGTGTTGTTTCGCTTTATATTTATTTGAAGGATAGACAGATATATTATTTTGCCATTTGCAATTTTGACAATAATTAGCATTATTAGCCCTTCTTATTATATTCTTAGAAAGTTAAGTAAAGACAAATGGGATCCACCTCTGGTCTAGAGCCTCAAAATACTAAAAACCCTTGAATTTGTGCAAAAACAGGCGATCCGTTTGATAGATAGATGGAATGCTGTCCTTGTTATACCGGTATTTCAATGGAAGATGCTCCGAGGAACTATAGTCATTGATACGTTTGTCACCGGTGCAAAGTAGCGAGACACGCTAAATGCGCCTTAACTATTTGTCACATGAGAACGAGTTTCCGCTAAGCTGTGGAATGACTTGCTGGCCTCTGTGTTTCCTCCCTCCTACAATTGCTAGTTTTCCTCAAAAAGACCCCCCACACAGCATCCGAAAAGATAACATTATTCGCATTGAGATGGCTAAATAAAGACCCACCTGTAATTGTGAACTAACAATTATGACTAACTCCGTTGTCGAGTGGGCGACTAATAAATTGAAACTATACAAGGCACGTGTTCAAATTAATCAATTCTTTACAAACCTATCTCGTTACGTTTTGTGTGTGCAAATCGGTATAACACCCCCACTTACCCATTTGTACCAGTCTCAAGATGGTTGAAACCGGTGAAGGTCAAAAATAAAATACAGTTTTTAAATTTTATATTTTTTTTGTGCCCTTATTTAAATAAGAAAGATTAATTCATTTGCGTTGTTTTCTTGTACATTTTTATCACAACATGTTAACTATACCATAATGAAGCAAGATTCTTGTTGACTTTATTCACTATGGTATAATTTAACAGTTAACTATGTACACCATAATGAAGCAAGATCCTTGTTGACTTTATTCATTATGGTATAATTTAACAGTTAACTATGTATACCATAATGAAGCAAGATCCTTGTTGACTTTATTCATTATGGTATAATTTAACAGTTAACTATGTATACCATAATGAAGCAAGATCCTTGTTGACTTTATTCATTATGGTATAATTTAACAGTTAACTATACCATAATGAAGCAAGATTCTTGTTGACTTTATTCACTATGGTATAATTTAACAGTTAACTATGTACACCATAATGAAGCAAGATCCTTGTTGACTTTATTCATTATGGTATAATTTAACAGTTAACTATGTATACCATAATGAAGCAAGATCCTTGTTGACTTTATTCATTATGGTATAATTTAACAGTTAACTATACCATAATGAAGCAAGATTCTTGTTGACTTTATTCACTATGGTATAATTTAACAGTTAACTATGTACACCATAATGAAGCAAGATCCTTGTTGACTTTATTCATTATGGTATAATTTAACAGTTAACTATGTATACCATAATGAAGCAAGATCCTTGTTGACTTTATTCATTATGGTATAATTTAACAGTTAACTATGTATACCATAATGAAGCAAGATCCTTGTTGACTTTATTCATTATGGTATAATTTAACAGTTAACTATACCATAATGAAGCAAGATCTTCTTTAAAGTTTTTCGTGATAAAAATACAAAGCCAGTGTAGTGTTAGCAAGTTCCAAACTTGACCTAAATGTACTATCTTCGTTAGTTCAAGTGAATTGACAGATTTAAGGTAATTACAGATCAGTTGTATTGTTTCGCAATCGCAAAAGACGTTAAATGGCTTGTTAAAAAGTGCTTCTTACCAACGGCTTCTTGGCAAATATCCATCCACCTCCACAACGTATAAATGTTATTTATTACATCGACCAACTTATTCGTGTCATTGATTAATGATTATCCTGTTATATCTTATTGGTTTGGTGAAATTATGTGAACCATGAGTTGTTTTTAATTTTTCTATTCAAGATAAGCAGAAAAATGACGAAATTCGACTGTCGGAGATAAGCACAATCATGTTTTTCAAAATTCGACTGTCGGAGATAAGCACAATCATGTTATTACAATTTTTGTCAGTGTTCTTTTTGTTTTTTTTTTTTATTTATTCTAATATCTCTTTCCTTTAGTAAAAAAATCTAATTTTAAGTCATTTTGGGTTTTTTCGTCTCAGATTAACAAGTTTACACTGAAAAACTTTCCTCTTGAGAAAATGAGCTGTGAAAGATCATTTTCTTGGGACAATGCTTTGTCAGATGATTTTCTTATGACAATGCTTTGTCAGACGAATTTCTTAGAACAATGTTTTGTCAGGCGAATTTCTTAGGACAATACTTTGTCAGGCGAACTTTGCACTCAGGAAACATTTTGATATTTTTCTGCTTCAAGGACGTCTTTATTTTTAAAATAGTTCTTTGGGCTAAAGAATGAGCTGAGCCCAATTGTATTGTCTATGGTGGCACATTAATGACCTTGAGTTTCTCTACCTTGTCTATCATCATCGCTCCATCGGCTATATCCGTGGTTAAGTAGTGTACAAACTGTTTCCATACAAGAAGATATCGATCTAGTGAATGGTTTATTTATGGTCACCTGTTTCCTCAGTGAGTCCATATATAGTGGTTGCTGCTATAAATACGTGTCATACAACTTATAGACTAATTGTGTTATTACAATTGTGCATTTATTTAATAATCCCGTTACAATCGACAGTATCTTCAGATTAGGTACAAGTGATTCCACCACAGTTCGTAACACTAGAATAGTTGCTTTCTAATGAAGAAGAATTATTCAACAAAGATTTAACATTACATTTCATAGAATATTTATCTGAAGTTACAGCGCATTGCTACGCAACTTGTGAAATTCAATTTACTCATAAATGTTCTCGTTTTTTGAATTTATAATGTGCAATCTATTTTTTAAACTTAGATAACAAGATCATTACCGAACCATTTAGGAAAAGTTGATATATTTTGTGACGTAACTTAACGTCCATGACTTATAATAGCTAGTTTTATATTGTCATTTATTATGTCATCATTCAGATATAACCAATCAACCTTAAGTAGGAAGTCTTCTGGCTTTATCAAAGTTATGAGACTTTCATTTAATTTAATGATTTTCACACATATTATTGTTAATGGTTACATTTAAAGATAGTTACAGCAACAGATTTGTTAGAAAAAAACTACATCCAGAGTTCGATCAGTGCTATTTATCTTTTAATGACAGATAGTTTCAAGTTATTACTTGCAGATAATTCTGAAGAGAATGGATCCCCTTTAATGTTTGGTGGATTATAGTCATATATTATGTTATAAATAGTTGAAACATACTAGAAATACATTAGATTAGAAAGTTTAGGTGGTTAGTAGCACAATACGCGTGGAGGGGTAAGGTCTTCAACTAGGACTACAGAGGTTGCGGGTTCTTCTCCTTTCTCTTACTTAATTCTGGTTTTATGTTGCAGGAGAGCCGTGTGTGACGGATGTCACTATTCAGGCTGGCGTTTGCAGACACTTGCACAAGTGCCCCACCGTCATGAATGCGGCATTTCAAGGAATACCACCTCAGGTAAAGTCACATACATAATAATTAGTTACCAATGCAGACGTTCTTTTTGAAGATCCAAAGATCGAGAATGTAGATAGGTATTGTTTATTTTGTTCTTTACATATTTTCTACAAAAATCGTTATGTTATTATTCCTATTATTTTATGTATGTATAATGCACATTTCTTGCAAAGGGTTGGGTACTTTGAATGTTTATATTAAACTGCCACAGTGATTTTAAAACGGAGTTTTCACCACCGCGCCTGGCGTTATCTGACAAAACAACTATTTTTTTTTTTGTTTTTGTTTTTGTTTTTGCCGTATATTTAAAAAAATAAACGTTTGTCGAAAAATGTTCACACGTTTTTCAAAGCAGAATCAATTTGCTACAATTTAAAAATAAAATAAGATTTATTTATTTATTTATATATATATATATACCTATATATACGCCTAAAAAGGCTTTTACATAGAAGTGATACATGATGCAGTACAATAAGAGAATGTGTATTATACAGGAGATATTGACAGTAAATAGATGTAATCCATTTTAAAGAAGGTAAAAAATACACACTTGTAAAATTGTGATTACAAGTATAATGAGAAAATATTAAAAACTATAATCTACTTATTGTATATCTTTTAATAACTAATTAAAAGATATACAATAAGTAGATATATTCTGAGAAACAACTTCTTATAAAAAATATAAGTATGGTAGTTTCCGAGATACAACATAGTGTAAAACATTGAGGTTTGTCAGTTTCCGATATACAACTTTGTGTAAAACATATATGTATGGCAGTTTCCGAGATACAACTTTGGGTATTACATATATGTATGGCAGTTTCCGAGATACAACTTTGTGTAAAACATATATGTATTGCAGTTTCCGAAATACAACTTTGTGTAAAACATATATGTATGGCAGTTTCCGAGATACAACTTTGGGTATTACATATATGTATGGCAGTTTCCGAGATACAACTTTGTGTAAAACATATATGTATTGCAGTTTCCGAGATACAACTTTGTGTAAAACATATATGTATGGCAGTTTCCGAGATACAACTTTGCGTAAAACGGATTTTTTTTCAATAAATGTGAAAAAATTATCCAGGCCCATGGAAATTATGGGGTGTAGGTAAACGTCATTACGATCTCGAGTAAAAATGATTGTCAATAATTTCAGCCTAAGACGTAAAATGGCCTTGTAAAATATATTGGACATGGGTGGGATAGATATATGAGCAGATTTTGTATATGGTTATATAACTTACCTGTCAATTTCAGTCAAGTCAGCAAAATTCTTAACAAAATCTAATTGGGTTGCCACAGTGATGTAAAAACCAAGTTTTCGACCTCAACCAGCCCCCGCGCTACCCTGTAAAAACATCAAAATTTACGCCTTTGTTTTCATTTGTGCTGTATATTGATAAAAAAGCCTGTCCTTTGAAAAAAATCGATTTTTTTGAAAGGAAAGTAATTTCGTTACAATTTGAGCATAATTTTTTCTTATACATAATTTTTTTAAAATTATTGTCGTCTCTGTATAAACCATCTCGTGCTTAAATTGTAGCAAATTAACTCTACTCTCAAAAAAAAGATTTAATGATTTTTTGGACGGTCGTTTATTTTTTAAAATATACGGCAGTAACGAAAACAAGGGCCTGAAGATTGCTGAAAACTTGGTTTTTACGTCACTGTGGCAACTCTATTGAGATTTTGCAAGGAATTTCGATAGATTGACTGGTAAGTCATATTACCAAGAAATAACTTCTGCTCACGTATCTACCTACCAATGGTAAATATATCTCAGGAAGGTACACGCAAAGTCATTTTATACACAAATTGAAGTTAAATTAACTTTTTTTATCAAAAACGTCTAAACATTTTTTTCTACTTTTTGAAATATGCGGTAATAACAAAGACAAGTGCTAAGATAAGATTTACTGTTTTTGTCGGGCAACGCCGGGCGCTGAGTTCGCTGAGGTCGAAAACTTGGTTTTAAAACCACCGTAGCAACTCAAACCATATATCAATATTTCTACACTACATAAAAGGTAATTTGCAAGGAATTACCACTTGTTGTGCTATGTTGACTGGACCAATACGTTGTTGTGTTATTATGTACTTGTTTAAGCTAGTATCGATCTACGTACAATGTATCGTATTCATATTGTGTAGGCAAATTAACTCTATCGTCCTTGGAAGAGATTGGCTTCTCCAAAAAGGAACATGTTGACAAAATTAAGAAAACTTTAAATGCTTTCTGCCACTTTGTGAAATACAAAATATAAACTTACGCTGAACATGACAATCTGTGAGATTAATATTGAAATAAAAAAAAAACTATCAGAAATATCTCTTATTTTTTAGTAGCAAGAAAACATACACCAATCAACCATATATACTTCTTATGGACGTTTTTATACTTTGGCATATTTTTAGTCGATTTTTCGTTAACTGTTCAACAGAAAAAAGATTACTTTTTTATCAAAAGATAGTTTTTTAAACTAACTTATCGTATGACATTTCAAAAGAGCTAAGTTTTTATCCCAACTAATCGTGACAACGAAAAATACACGAGTACTTTAATAAAATAAATAGAAAATATTTGACATGGCAGTTCTTATGACTTATGACATGTCTTTCACGACTTAAAACACTTTGTCCACAAAATAATTTGTAAAATTCTCCGTCCTTCTTCTGATTCCAGGAAAGTTTGAATTCTCGAAATTTGCGTTCAATTGTGTTAATATCAGGGTGTTTTATTTCTGTGAACAAGAATGGAGCAGCGATATTTAACGTTGCAGTTATGACCAGAACGTGTTTCAGAGAAGAGAGATTTTCTATACGTTTTCGAGCTGCATCTTTTGTATTCCTTTTATTCCAACAATAACAAATAGCTTGAATATGGAATTTTTCAATCTTACCACTCCAGCTCACTGAAAATTCTATATCCGACCCTGCCTACCACTAGCTCCATTTTACCGATTTTACGGTTTAATATATACATTTCTCAGACATACCACTCGTTTGTTTGATGTCAAAAACTTATGCATTTTTTATACAAATATTCTGTATGATGTGGTAATATTATTGTATATGCCCAAAATGTGCATCATTTGCACATCTGCATATTTAAAGGAAAACCTTTTTGCATTTAACTACTGGAAGAAAGTAGAGGAATAAAAATAATAAATTAATAATTGAAAGTATATATATATATACAGGGTGTCCGGGGGTAAAGTGCAGTAACTTCGTGGGGGGATTCTACATGATCGTAGGAGTAAAAAAGATAAATAACTTTTTCCGAAATTCCAATTTTTTATTTTTCATACAAAAAGACATACCTGCTAAAAAGCCATAGTGTAGGTGCAAACTTACCCGATAAATTCGCAAGTGTGAACGTGGCAACGTTGCATATTTGTGAGTGGCGCGTATCCATGGAAACCGCATGTGAATTGTAAACAATAACAACACAGAGTTCGCCGTATGTTTTGATATTTTACCAAATTCGAAAAAAGAACTGCACTAAAATCACGTTACACTTTTTATTATAAAAAATATTAATAACTCATTGAACACTTAACTAATTTCATCGCTTTTTACTAATAGGCCACTTGCATCATATTTTTTAATTTTTTTTTCGGTTAAGGAAAATATTCTAAGACATTCTGTATTATTATTATTTTTTTAATCGTATTTTTGAAACCCTGGGGATTTTTTGAAAATTTCAATCCGAAAAATCAGACCTTTTTTTATAAACCGGAAAGACGGGACATAATTTTATAGGTGAGAAAAAACAATGATTACATAGCCGAAAATCATTTTAAAAAAAAGAACGTTTTCCACACGAATGACAAAGCAGAATAACGAGGCATACCAAAAATATTACATCTCATAAATATTTTTTTCCTTGATCCATCTTATTGATCATAAATCATTATAATGTACAACGTCTATATTAATAAATCCAATGTAATATACTTGTACTTGTAAATTATAATAATAATAAGAATATTATAAAATTTGATTTTGATAAAATCAGCACCATAACCATTATACCTCTAAAACACGTACCGACATCTAAATTGTACGGGGTTCTCTTCACATCTGTCAAAAATTCAAACCAAATGAAAAGTTCGCAGAGAACAAACAATAAATCTAGTGAACGAATTCAAAAATTCTTAGATAAATTAAATTTTCAAAGTTGTTTACTCCGCCCGTCAAATTTTGTGACACATTACATTTAAAGCACGATTTACTAATAGCGGGGGGTGCAGGAGGGGGTGCGGGGGACAGTTTACCAGCTGACCGACTGAATTCGGGTGCCGGGGGTAGCGGGGATTAGTTACCGGGGGGGCGCGGGATGTAGATTTGGCAACGACGAAAAAAATAATGCCGTCTAGGTACGTCGGAGAAATTTTTCGTTATTAGCTTAAAAGTACATCTAAAAGTTGGAATTTCAGAAAAAGTTATTTATCTTTTTTACTCCTACGATCACGTAGAATCACCTCCCGAAGTTACTGCACTTTACCACCGGACACCCTGTATATATATATATATATTTTTTTTTTTTTTTTATTGGCAATTTTTTGATACATACAGGTACATATATAATTATACAAAACATAAGGCAGTAACAAAAAATCCCACAAAGGCGAAGCCTGTGCGTGAGCATTATAAGGTATGTATTCAAAACAGTGGTGGTTACATTATCTATCGTTTAAATGAATAAAGAAAAAATATATATAGTACATATAGTTAGTTTAATATGATTTTATTGGATGTTTTGCGTATTTAGTAAAAAACAGTTTAAAAGAAGTTAACTTTTTTTTAATGTAGATGGTAACATATTATCATACATAATATATAGGTATCATATTCGTAGTATAAATTATAGAAAAAAATCTCTCACTTTCAGATACTTTTTTACCCAGCTTTTGACATTTATTTTATACAAGTTTAGGTTTTGGCACATCTTGATGGAACTCGGCAAGGAATTAAATTTTTGGGCCAATATAGTTAATTTGTCTTTGGGCTAGCCTAGTTTTGCAGTGAGGCAGTTTATTCATATGAAAGTATCTATATATGATCTTAATAAAGCTGGCAGTGCTTCTAGTGAAGAAAGGGATCGAGCGAAATATGTTTAAAAGGGATACAAAAAAAGAGTACGAGTCGTAGTGAAATAACGAAAGAAACGCCTGGAGGAGGAAGAGGAAATCAAAACAACAGACAACTTCCAAGAAAACATAAAACTGTTTTGGAAGGAAATCAAATGGTCCCGAAGTGGTCTAAAAGTATGTTGCATGTTGTATTCTGATGATGAGGTGCTTATTGCTAACAGTATCGAAGGCAGAAATGTACTTTATTTCAAATAAATCTATTTCAAATGGAAATGCAAAATGCAAAATGGTTATTTTCCATTTTGCATTTCAAATGCTTTTCTTTGCATTTTCCATTTTAAATACTTTTTTGCAACATTCTTCCTACTATCTCCACTAATCTTTTTTTCATAAGCCCCAAATATCAGTCGGTCCTCAACCTCGCTATGAGAGATAATTTACATTTGTCAAGTTGCTCCCTGGTAGGAGCCCTGGCAATTGAGTGATACCATTACAAAAAATACCGATTCAAATACTGAACATGGCCATGACGCTGTAATATAAAATGTTAGATATCAGTTTATATATTTTTACGTTGGCAACATTAGTCCCGCGAAAATTTTTTGTGGTTTTATAATCTGTAGTCGTGGTGTTTTTGGATTTACCATCATGTAATACGTTTGTTCTACATTGATGTCCATTATTAAATGACAAAATTGTTTAAAAAATTTTATAATTATTTTAATTGTTTGACCTGAGAAACCATTTTGCATTTTCAATGCATTTTGAAAATAGGTATTTTGCATTTGAAATGTTTTTCTAAAAACCATTTTGCATTTTGCATTTTCAAATGGAAAAGTTTTGACCCATTTCCATTTTGCATTTGAAATGGTTTTGGGTACCCATTTTGCACATCTCTGATTGAAGATCTACAGTCTCTCGTGTCTAGGATGAACCAATTATGTATGAAGAATGAGTTAAAGATGAATGTAAGCAAGTCTAAAGTCATTAAGGTGTTTGAAAGAGAGAATACGAAAACAGTACGCACTATAGTTATAAATAAGGATTGCTTGGAGCAGGTGGAAGAGTTTGTGTATTTAGAAAGTATGTTTACGAGAGAGGGGAAAGCTGACAGAGATATTGAAAGAAGGGTAAATGCAGGTAACTTCATTAGTGGAGGACTGAACGCAGTTGGCGCTAACAAAAAATGTCTGAAGGAGCGAAGCTAGCAGTCCACAACGGAATGTTGGTACCTACCCTGATGTATGGAAGTTAGGAATGAAACTGGCAGAAAGAAGAAACGGAATGGAAGGATGAAAGTAGACTGAATGCTGTAGAAATGAGACTCCCTGAAACTTTTGTATGGTAAATCCATGTATGATCGTGTGAGAAATCTGGAGAACCGCAAAAAGTGCAAGGCTGATGTAAGCATAGTGAGTAAGCTCAAGAAAGGGACGCTTAGATGGTTTGGGCATAAAGAGCGAGTGAGCAAATAAAGGTGTGTGAGGAGAATATACAATGCAAATGTGAATGGTAGCAGAAGTCGGGGGCGCCCGAGAAAGACATGGTGAATCAGATACGTTGTAACATTTATACACTCATCAGACATATTTTATTACTCATATGAGGGTTAGAATCAAAATAAAATAGATGATGGCATTATGAAATTAAATATTTAATACATAATAAAACCCGAGACTAGGTTGGAGTAATTGCAAAGCATTATTTCGCACGTGACATTATTAAACCATTAGTACTAACCTTGTTACAAAATGTTGGGCGCCATGTGAGTCAAAGATTGACCTCACAAAATATAATAAAAACTAGAAACACGATGTCCAGCAACATGCAAGCTAGTTAACCATGTCGTCTAGAGATCACCAATTTAATCCTTGTAAGAAGACCGCTTCTGTAGGCTTTCCGCTGAGCACTCACTCGCTCGTTCTCCGCCGGTGGCGCTGTTCCGTAGTCCAACAAACGAGCAAACTGTATCAAGTCAACATCAGTTCCCATTTACTGATCGAGTCAACATTCGATTCCTGGGGTAGCAATTATAACTGTTACAACTTGTATAGCGCACGCTTTTGTATAGCGCCGCTTTTGTGAGTTATCACCTAAGGGGCGCTTAATAGAAGAGTACGTATGCAACGAGAAATGAATGTGAATGAGGCAAGAAGTGTGTGCCATGAACGAGTTGTTTAGCGGTGCGTCTTCTCTGTTTACCCCTGCTGGGAAACTTCGTGTTGGTTAGTTGGTTAGTTTATATAAAAATCATAGTTCTTATGCAAACTGCTATGTATAAAACTATGTCTCCCAGAACCACTACACTAATTATATATCTCTCAATAGTCAGTACTACTTGTATATTTACTAATTGTTGATATTTTTTGAAAATTTTGTACGTTTCAAAGGTTAAAAAATAATGCATTGTGGAGAGTAATTTTAAAAAGTAGGTACGCCCCCTCATGCAGATGTACAAATGAATTGGTAATTCAATGTAGTGCGTTTTCAGATGTGCGTCTCCCCGAAGAACAGATTGATAGTGTGCTGCCCCTGGGTACCAGGGCAAAACACAGGACTGGAAACCAGACTCCAGGCAAAAACAGATACCCCTAGAGAAGGTACATCACTTTCAGTTCACTAAGTTTATAAGTCACCATCACCTGTTGTGTTGTATAACCCTGATGTATCTGTTTGTTTGAAGGTGATAACTGCACGATGGCGGACACGGGGATAACGGGAGTATACAGACCATTTGCCAACTGCCAGACAGCGAAGGAGGCTGCCTGTAAAGGCATTTTACCACAGGTACTGTTCCCCTCTTTATGTAAATCTGACAATAATAACAATTTTTTACACTCGCGGAAATTAAATCTACTATTAATGATTATTACACTTGCAATGATAACTATACCAGCAATGGTATGATTATTTAAAATCAATCTTCTTTAAAAAGAATTGTCAGGTGAAAACCAGTAAAACATTGTACAATTTTTAATATTATAAAAGAAATAGTCTCATAAACAAAACTATATAAGGAACAATTCTCCCAACCTTGACATTGACTTCTTAATCCCGTGGCCGGGAGATGAAGGGAATATTGAAATTAACGCAACTTGACGCTCGTAATATAAGCCACTTCAGCAAAACTAAAATCGTTTATGCCTTGTCCACACGATGCCAGTATTCTTGTCCGGTGCACGAGGCTAGTATTTAAAACCAAGAAAGCAAGATATTGCTAGTACCTAAGCTAGTAACACTAGCTACGTGTAGACAAAACTAGCTTTACTTTTAATCTAGTAAGTTAGAGGAAGCCAGTAAGCTATCGTCTCAAGACAGAATAGTTTAATAGGATGTGATTTTATTATTTGAGCTAGTAACGTCCCCCACCACCAAAGTTTATATCCTAGCTTTATAGTAAGCTTCGTGTGGCCGCTCAAATCTATTACACGATCGGCTAGTGCTCGTTGACGATGCGCTGATGTTTTTTTTGACAGGATACGAATTCAAACCTGGCAAAACCAAGTAATGAGATTAATTTAAAGTTTTTACAGTTGTAAAATAATAAATAACAATCTGCATAATAATGACCACAAAAGACATTTATTTTTCATTATTCCTTATAAGCACCCGCTAAAATGCCAAAGCAGTTTGTTAGCAGGCCATATTCACAATATTAATTATGACACTAAAGCACACATATAATGAGTAGCCGCAATATAGAAAATACATAAAAAATAACAAAATTTCAAGTGACTACAATACAAAGACCTAGAATACATAGACAGATAGATATAACACAGTCAACATACTCATAGACATACAAACACTCAAAGGTTCACAACATACTTGCGGCCGTTATTCCCATTCCTACTGATTAACCGCTGAGCCGAAATTTTAGCTGAATACTGCCCAAAAGCACAACTACGCTCTTTCCAACGGAAATGTGACGACTGAGCGATCAACCAATTTAAGGAAGCCAAACTAATGGATTAAGCTTGCCTCAGTAAATGACTAGATATAAAAACTATCGACAGAGTTAAAAATATTCGCGACACAAAGACACGGTGGCATTAAAGTCAAGCTAACACTTTATTTTTAACATATTACATACGTTTTTTTTTTAAATATATAAAATATAGGTTAGTGTTTTACAGTATTTGAAAAAAAAGCACTAACAATAAATACGATAATAAATTCGTCAGTATTAATTTAACATTGAAAGTTTTTACTTTGATGTCATTTTATTGTCTATGAAAGTGGGCGGGGCCACTTAAGTAAACCAACGGTGAAGTTGTTTGGAAAAAGCGAATCGAACGTTACTGAACAAATCATTTGGCCGATCGGAGCATGAGATTGATCTTTGGAAAGGTTGGAAACAACGGCCGTTAAACACTCATAGGCATATTTATACAATTACACGCATTGAATCAATGGATACTAATGTATTTATACACAATAACAATATAGATAATCTTGATCCATTAACCACTTTTTTTGTTAAGTCCTTCAGGTGGATTCGCTTTTGAACTCCATTGGCATTTTATTTATTTATTTGTTTAACATCCACGGTATAAATATACCATACACAATAATTGCATGTTACACAATACAAGCATAATCAAACACTTAACACGTAATAATTGAAACAAAAATAACAATTAACTGTGGCATTTGATCATAAAATGATGACAGAAAGTATAAAATTAATACAAGTACATAGAAAATATGATAAATAAGTGTGAGAATACTTAGGTTTAATGAATAATGATTTAGAAGATATGATGGCATAGTCGTTTTGTACTTAGCTTCTGTGTGTATATAGTTGTGAATTCTAGTGAACCTGTCAACTGGGTGTATTTTAAAAGCGGAAGGATTATCATAAGTATTGGTTTCACTCGATCGTGCCATATCTTCCTCGGGTGTCCCCGACTTCTCAAGACATTCACTTCCTAGTCGTATCGTCCCCACGCCTATTTCTTCCTTCATCACATTCGCCTCATTTTACCACAAATAATCATTTCATTCGTATCTTTCTCAGGCATCCCCGACTTTTTCTACTATTTAATTCACGTAGTATTATTAAATTCACATTGTAACCCTTAAAAACCTACTTTCTGTAAACATTAATTCGACTCCGTATCTCATTCCAGTGCAGAGATAATTAGTTAAGTGTTTCTCGGGCGTCCCCGACTCAAACTACTTTCTAAACCATCCTGGTACTTATAGGAAGAAAATTTGAAATTTTCAGAAAATTCGGTAGCATAGTTTTTCGGTCTTTAGGAGACAAACAAACAAACAAGCATTAATTTTGTATATATATTTAGATTTTTGGAATGGACATTCTTGTGTTGTGTTTATGTTCTACTTTGTCTTTATATATGTATACAATTTTAAACCATAATATCCATCGAACAAGTAATATATTAATTGTCTTATATAATAATTTGATATATCTTCTTTGTACATAAATACTTTTGCTTACCGAAAGCTTAGTCATAGAGTTTAGGATTGTTTGAATGTAACTTATATTTGTCTTGTAAGAGTTTCCCCAAAACGTTATTCCGTATCTGATAGATTCTACTAGCGATAAATGTATTATTTTAATTTAAAAGCAATATATCGTCCAGAGTTGTGAAAAATGGAAAATCAACCAGCTCTGGAGCAGGTGCTAAAAAGGAGTAAGCTGTTCATTTTCCCCTATAAACGGATGTAGACGTGAGGTTACCGGAGTCACTGCAATGATACTGGCTTAAAATTTCCTAGCAACGTGTACACCGCTCTGGTTAGTGCCAAACCAGGATAGTAAGCGTAAGAGTGGAAGATACTACCAGTATCGCCCTGGTGTAAGACCACCATTCAGAATTGAAACGTTGCTCCAAATGGCTTTAGCCGTGTTTAGTGACTAGATCTGAATAGCCAGGTACTTCCCCACCTTCCTCTTTCCCTTACCCACTTACCTTCAGCCTCACAACATCCCCCAAATGGGGATGCCATAGTCTCACTGGCTCCAGACGGGAGCAGTTGGGACTCTTGTGAGGTATTCACTATAAAAAATAAAAAAAGCCAGGATCGCCTCATGTGCACCGGATAGTGGTATTGGTGGGGGCATCAACTTACTAAATTCACGTTTGGATAGCACTGGCATTACGAGTAAATCACTAGCACCGTGTAAAAAAGGCATTAAATAGTAGATTAGAAATCTGTACAACTGTACACGACAGTGTCTGCACTAACTTTAAATCTGAGACTTTTTCAAGAATAAATAATATTGCTACAATAATAACACATTAAGAAACTCTTGGCAAGGACAACCTTAAATAGATATTAATATTTAACGGTTTAGTTAGAGGGAAGATCAGAGGACCAAAAGGTTCGACGGCTAAAATAAGGTTTTTCAGTAGCACAGTGGTTGATGTATTCCTCCCGGAGCGAGTAGCGAACCCGGGTTCGATTCTTGGTTGAAATCTAATCTCTTATCTTCTGTGTCTTTTCTCTTTTCTGTTCTTTAAATCTTATTAACATTGTTTCATTAATTATTAAAATCACAATGAACACTAAACCAATTTTTTTTCAGATTTTCGCTTTAGAGGGAACGGTTCAGATTGTTTGCTGCCCTCAGGTGACAGTAGTTGAAGGTAAAGTACCCAATAATGAATTTATTAAATTAATCATCATTCTCTTAATAAAATGTACCTATTCTTGCATAAACGGTATTGTTGCTTTTGCAGGTGATCAATGCTCGGTACTTGAAACAGGGCGGGCCGGCAAATGCATTCGTATATCGAAGTGCCCCGTTGCCGTAGAGGCTGTCCTGAAGGGAATCACTCCTCAGGTGAACTTTTACAGTCTCTAATCTAATTTATATTTATTGAATTTTATTTAGGTAATCTTTTTTTACAGCACTATTTTTAATCGTGAAATTAATTAAAAAATAATGGCTTGTCCATCAGGATGCAAGTTTAATGAAAGTTTTTTTGCTTTCAGATTTGCGATTCAGATGGCTCTGTTCCGATTGTCTGCTGCGAGGGGCTTGTTGCAGGTATAGTACCCAGAACTAAATCATGATTGATTAATCGTATCAAATCGATTGCGATGGTAAGTTTGGTTTTCTGTACAGTAACACAAACCTGTTATATATTGCAAAAGGAAGAGTGTTTGAGACTTTATCACTAGGAATTCTTGATGATAACTCGTACTGTAGCCCAGCAATCATTAACCATCAAAAATTTCATTGACGCACATTATTTCCGTATTATGTGTAGAATCTTCATTGTCATGTTGTGTTGTGTAACCCTGGTGTGTTTGTTTGTTTGAAGGAATGAACTGCACGATGAAGGACACGGGGACAGCAGGGGTGTATAGACCGTTCGCCAACTGCCAGACAGCGAAGGAGGCCGCCTCTAGTGACATTTTATCACAGGTGCTGTTCTTCCCTTTATGCGTCTCTGAAATTAACAAGTTTTAACATTCACGGCAATTTTACCTTCTATTAATAAAAAAGTACTAAAGAAAATATTTCGATCTAATGCGTCGGTTAGGTTCATAAACTCCAATCCCATTTTCGGATCTACTTGTATTCCGTTCGCTCGGGTCACCAAATAATTGATTTGTCCGCTTTTCTGCTCTGGATGTTGATAGGTTCTGCTCTGGTGTGTAGATATCCATTAGATTGGGTCGCTTTTCTAATCATATTGTTCCTATGGCTAACATTTTGTTTTCGCATCACCTCTTCGTCCAGAAAAGGCAGGATTTTATCTTTGTTTTTTAGCTCAAATTAACAATACCAGATTAAAAGTTGAAAACCACATTAATTTCACTAATTATAATAATAACTGAAAAACCGGCACTAAGAGGATTAGCGCTCGCAATACGGTTTCACTTACATAGTAAATAAACTCACACAGCTTGAAATCCGGAGCAATTCAATTCAACAACAAGATCCCTCCCACCTTGAATATGAGTACTCAGACCAGAGTAGGTTAGTCCCACAGGCCGAGAAATACAACAGTCCATGATGAAAATATCCATCAAGAGCATAAAAATGAAAGCAACAATAAACGTATCTTGGCACAGATATAAGCCACCGCGAAAAAACTAAAATGATTTAAATACTGTATCATCCTGTGCAGTAATGCTAGATCCGGTTGTTCATTTTTTATTATACTTATAAATTTAGCTTATCATTAAAAGATTAAATTATGAAGTACTGTTGGTACCTAGCATCGTATTACCTACACCTTTCCTTTTAATCTCCTTTATGAATATTATTGTTGCCCACCGACCCAAGTCCTACTTTTCCTATGCCGACTTAGCGTAACCAGTTCAGTTGAAAAAATCGTCCTGTCAACACATAATCTGTGTCTGATTACGGAGCCCCCTTTTTGACCGTGTCGAAACTTGAAAAGCCATCGTGAGCTTTTAGAAAATTAGTGTATTGTGTAAGAACCAGCGCAAAGGAGAGAAACCGTGGAAGAATAGAAAAAAAGGTTAGTCGGCATATCCGAAGTTTCCATTCCTGACAATAACAAGTTCTTCAACTTACGGCAATTTGATTTCCTAAATTAAATCAAAAATAAAACCAGCAATGAACAAACTGTTTGATATCAATTCTCTTTTCAGCTGTTTTTCCTTACTCACTTTCATAAAAACAAGAAGTGTCCGGTGACAACAACAAAAACATTAAATGACAGCTGTCGTGTTTTTATTTCACTCTTGAAATATCTCAAAATAAAATAAAAAATTGTAGCTAAAATCTAAATATCTATATTTGAATAGCTTTAATAGTGAAGTGAAGTTATACTAATTAATATTTCGTGCCAAAATGACTACACGAGCAACTGCAAAAACACTAAATACTACGGACACCCAACTCCTCCAACTTCTTGACAAAAAGTTTGAAGAATTTAAGGTACAATTTCTGGAAATCATCAGAAACGAGTATAAAGAAGAAATCGAGGAATTAAAAAATAAAATATTAACTCTAGAAAAAAAAATTGATACGAAAAAAAACAACAACCTTGAAAAAACTCTGGAACAAAACGCCGTAATACAAAGTGAATTTAAATAATTACAAAAACAATTGGATGCTAACGAACAACACGCACGCATTAATAACATAGAGATCATTGGGATACCAGAAAAAAAACAAGAGAACCTGACGGAGATTATCAAAAGGATCTATTCAGAATTAAATATAGTAAGCGACGACATTGAATACGCCACCCGAGTCACCCCCAAGGAGAAGATTGAAGGAAGACCGCGGAATATTATAGTAAAACTAAAGGGCAGGAAACAGAAAGACGAAATCATAGCAGCAATCCGGACAAGAAGGGGCCTAACAGCAGAGGATATTAACTTTAATGGAAAACAACAGATCTATATAAATGAACATTTAACTCATAAAAACAAAGTACTCTACAAAAAGGTCAGAGAGTTTACCAAAATTAATAAATTCAAATTCTGTTGGATCAAAAATTGTAAAATTTATGTAAGACTTAATGAAAACACAAATCACCATTGCATAAATAATTATAATGATCTAGAAAAACTAAAAACATACAATATTTCCATCAACTAACTTTCCAGCAACTTTATATTAACTGCACTATATACTTAATACAATGGAATCTTTAGAATTATACTATCAAAACTTAAGAGGTCTCAGAACCAAGACACATATTTTTCTTCAAAATGTATTATTAAACAACTATGACATTATATGTCTCAGTGAAACATGGCTTAACAATTCAATCTTTAATGAGGAACTTTTCGATCCACGGTACCATATTTACAGACGAGATAGAGATTATCATAACCTCAATAAAAATCGCGGTGGTGGAGTTTTAATTGCAGTCAAAAGTAAATTAATTTCTGATCAAAAACTTGAATGGGATTCTGAAGCGGAAGACATATGGGTAACTATATCACTTCCTGGTAAAAAAAATCACATATGTACTTCGTACATCCCACCTGACAATAAACATCTTATAAATATTACTTCTCACATAAACAAAGTATCACAGATTATGACGGATAACAATAATGACAGTTTCATTATAGTCGGAGACTACAACCTACCTCACTTACTTTGGTTACCAATAAATGACAACTGTGATTATATGTACACTGAACCCATCAATTCATTAAATCCCGCCCATTTTAACTTTATAGAATTTTTATCATTTAATAATCTGCAACAATATAACTCTCAGAGTAATAATATAAATAATCGCATTCTTGATTTAGCTCTAAGTAACATACAACTGAAAATTACTCACAATAACATTTCATTAGTACCAGAAGATGTTTATCATAAAACACTGCTAATTTCAATTCCTATTAAAAATAAAAATAAAAACCTGAAAACTAACACAAAGCAAGTATTACAATTTAGAAAAGCAGATTATTCAATGATAAACACAAAACTAAACGAAATTGATTGGGATCATAATCTGAACCATCTGAATACTCAATCCGCAACTGACGTCTTCTACAACATATTGAACAATATTAAAATAAATTACATACCAACTAAACCAGCAAAAAATTATAATTATCCGCCATGGTATACATCATCTCTCATAAAAATAATTAAAGAAAAAAATAAATATCATAAATATTTCAAAAAATTTCAAAATCCACGTGACTACCAAACGTTTTCACTCTTAAGATCTAGACAAAAACGAATTGCACAAGAACTCTACATTAATTATATACATACTGTTGAAAGTAACATGAATGGTAATCCTAAACTCTTCTGGAATCATTTCAATAATATGAAAAAAACACAATCGTCCCTTCCAAGGACGATGCATCTAGATGACAAAAAAGCTGAAAATGGCCAAGATGTATGTAATATTTTTATGGAATATTTCCAATCAGTTTACATAAAAGATAATAACCTACTAACATTTGACATACCAGAAAACACAAATAACATAAATATCACCACGGTTAAATTCACACGAGAAATAGTCTTAAAAGAAATAAAAGCTCTTGACATGAACACAAGCGCGGGGTGTGATGATATTCCGTCATACTTTATAGTTAATTGTGCTGAAACACTCGCTAAACCTCTCTGCATTATATATAATAAATCAATGAACGAAGGCACGGTACCTGAAATATGGAAAAGAGCATATGTAACACCAATCCACAAAAATGGCGAAAAAAATAATGTCAAAAATTATCGTCCGATTTCAAAACTAACAATATTCAGTAAGTTAATGGAAAAAATTGTTTACCAATACCTAAGTCCACAACTCAATCACATCATAACAACAAAACAACATGGTTTTACAAAAGGCAGAAATGTGGAAAGTAATCTCGTTCTTCTTACCGAATTCATTGTTGGTCACATAGACAATCGCACTCAAGTAGATATCATTTATACAGACTTTGCCAAAGCATTTGATAAAATTAATCAAAAATTACTATTAAGAAAACTTTGGGCATTAGGTATACGTGGTAATTTATTTCGTTGGGTTACATCTTATATACTTAACAGATCACAGGCAGTAGCAATAAAGGGCTTTGTATCAGACTTCAATCAAATTTCCTCAGGGATCCAACAGGGTTCACATCTCGGACCATTATTTTTCATTTTATATATTAATGATTTGGTCAATGTTGTAAAAAACTCTGAAATAGAATTATTTGCTGATGATGCTAAGCTATACAAGCCAATAAAAAGTCTAAACGATTGTATTAATTTACAACATGATTTAAACAATGTAGCTACCTATTGCCAACAAAATCAATTATTTCTAAATGTTTCAAAATGTCATCACATTGTCTTTTCCAGAAATAAAAATAAAACATTATTTAATTATTCTTTAAATAACATTAACATTGCAACAGTCTCAAATATTCGTGATCTTGGAATAACTCTTGATAATAAACTTCAATATAACCTTCATATACAACAAATCACAAATAAGGCTGCTAAAATGTTAGGTTTCATCATTAGAAACACAAAACTTTTTAATAACATCTATATCATTAAGCAACTCTACTTTGCCTACGTACGAAGTCATCTGGAGTTTGCATCAATTGTTTGGTCTCCATTCTATAAAATCCACATAAACAAAATCGAAGCAATTCAAAACAAATTCCTAAAATATCTCTGTTACAGGTCATTTGTAAGATTTAATAATTATGCAGAGGCAGCTTCGTACTTTAAAATTGATTCATTAAGTGTACGAAGGCATCATGCAGATGCTCTATTCCTATATAAATTAATTAATAATAATATTCAATGCCCAGAGTTGCTAAATAATATTAAATTTAATGTGCCTGCACGTTTAACACGGTCTTCTATCCTGTTTAAAATCAATCAAAGTAAAACGAACTGTAGACAAAATTCTTGCCTGAACAGAATATGTAATAATTACAATAACATATTATTCAATATCGACATCTTCAATTGCGAATTTACTAAATATAAAATGACCTTAAAAGAGTATTTCACTGATGTTTCTGATGTTTATGTTTCTAGTATTTATATATTTATAATCCTGTTATGGTATGATTTATATGCACAACATTGTCTTCTTATGGTTATGGTTATGATATGATTTATATGCACAATATTGTTTGTATTCTTATGGTTACCAATGTATCGATAATCTTTTATTTTATATAAATTTTAGATTTTTTTTTTTTTCTTTTTCCCCTTTATTTTTGTTGTATTATTTTGTTCTATTATTTTATACAATTCTTTTATTTTATATAATTATAACTTCATATTTCTCATAAATTTAATTATTTCTTCTAATGCTGTCTTACGTAAAGTCACAAGGAGGAAATCCGTAATTGGTTTTATTTTGGCTATTTTACTTATGTACAATCTGTAAAAATGTAAACTGTTGATTTCCCAAAAAATGAATAAATAAATAAATAAAATAAATGAAAAACAATTTCATATAAATATAGTACCTTTATAAACAAAGGTGTAATAACATATACACAATACAACAATTCTTAGCGTTCAAACGCAATCGATGTAGACATCCGAAGCGATTCGGCGAGTTAGTCCCACAGGCCGGGAGATAAAACAGTCTTTAAAGAAAAGATATCCATCAGCAACATAGAAATTAATTTAACAATGAATGCAAGTGGAGACTCATAATTCATAATATTTTTGAACTCTGAGTTATTTTAACTGTTTTGGCCTCAAACACAAATTTGATGTATTCCTCTCGGAGCGAGGACAGGTCCCGAGTTCGATTCTCGTACGTGAGCTAATCGTTTATTTTCTGTGCATTTTTATCCCTCAAATCTAAACAGCAAAATCATAAAGAAGATTAATTTTAAAAAGGTAATTTAAAATAATAACAAAACTGTTTTGTTTTCAGACATGCGACGTAGAGGGCAACGTTCAGATTGTCTGCTGCCCTCTGGTAACAGTGGTTGAAGGTATAGTGTTTGCGACTTTGTAACTTGGAATTCTTTATGACACATCTTACCGTAGAACGGATAACATCAATCCGTGTTGCGATCCGATTGCGTGTAAAATATTCATCGTCGTGTTGTGTTGTATTGTTTAACCTTGGTGTATCTGTTTGTTTGAAGGGATGAACTGCACGATGAAGCACACGGGGACTGCAGGAGTCTGCAGACCATTCGCCAACTGCCAGACAGCGAAGGAGGCCGCCAGTAAAGGTATTTTCCAACAGGTACTATTCCTTCCTTTATGTGTATCTGACAATAACAACATGTTTGACATTGCGCCCCTAACATGAGCTTCCTTTGCTTACAGAAATGTGACTTAACTAATAACGAGTCGGAGTTGGTGTGCTGCACGGAGGCTGCCTGTCCGCCGCTGCCGAAGGGACTTGTCACTGAGCTACCGATTGTCTCCAAGGCCGCAGACTGTGAGTATTGCTAAACCAGACCACAAATATTATAAAATTATGTTGCATGTCTGAAAATCTATTTCAGTTTTTTTTACAGTTTATTTGTAAATACACCTAATACATAGTTTCAAATTTAAGAATAATTTTTGTATTTTCTCAAATTAAAACTATGCAATAGAAGGTTGTACGTAAGAAAACGATAAACACCCACTAAAAGCAATTAAAGAGAATTTCAATGTAAAAATACCAAAATTATGAAACTGTTTTTTGAAAACATTATAAATTTTAAAATTCATAATTACAAACACTAAGGACGAGTTGTTTCGGAGAATTTGAACAATTCATCAAATTTCAACGTTCATTTTCAAGTTCTGCGAAAGATTTTTTCAAGTTCTGTTTTTATTTCAGTTTTGTCAAGCAACTAGACTACAATGATATAATAACAGAACTTAAATAAGACGTTCACAGAACCCGAAAATGAACGTTGAAATTTGATGAATTGTTCAAATTCTCCGAAACAACCCGTCCTTAATATTCTTAATCTTGATGCTCACAACTCTTCTAGACACAAGCGCCAGCTTCTATAGAAGAGGAACATTAAAAAATCAAAAGCAGTGAAAACTAATTGTATGAATTATTTTAGTTAACATTGATTATACTCTCTAATACATTGTACTGTAAATTGATTAATTATTTAATATATAAAAATAAAACTATGCAATAGTAGGTTATACGATAAAACTGTTACTTTTTTTTCAAAGTTCCCTTATTAGACATAATAATAGAGTTATTCTAACTTTAAGTAGGGCACGTCAATTTATTATTTCGAGACCTCCTACTAAACAACACATCCGCAAAAATAATTTTTATGTTTTTCCTTTAGCGTAAGTGTAAAAATTAACGTTATAATTTTATTAAATCATAAGTTCAAATTTAGTTGACCGAGGTAATGAAACAAGAGGCATTATATTAATATACACATCTGATATTTTTTTGTTTCCTCTACAGACTGCATAAAGCTGCCGGAAACTCGGGGAGACCTGTGTCCTCTGCACACACCAGGAGGGCGATTCTCGTTCTTTTAGCCTTAAGCTAAATGATAGCATTCGTCAACGACTGCTATCGTTTGCGAAAGATAGCTGTCCGTCGCTTGCAACATCTTTTCTTAACTATTAAGCGATTCTCGTTCTTTTGATATCCTTACAAGTTCGATTTTGGAGAGACCTAGTAAAAAATCCTAAAGAAGCGTGGTTAAGAAATTGTTAAGAGATTATTGAAAACACAAATTGGTGAAATATAATTAAGTGACGCAAGGTTTCTAACTAAAACTTAAAAAAACAAATACTTTGTATTATAATGCATTTTAATAACTGCTTATTTTATTTATGAATGACATAAATAAGCCATTTATCGAAGATTTACGTTTTGTGAAAAGGTACTTACCTCGCTGGATAGTAATGACTTTTTTACAGATTCACCACTTCTAAAGTGACGTTTGCTGTCAAACTAACGCTGCCGAATGGCGGTAACTGTCACCCAAGTTGATTTAAGAATGAAAGGGATTCTTATTTCGTTGTGGTTAACTTCAAAACCCACAATTTCGAGCGCCAGCCAGAAACTTATTATTATTTATGTAGAAATCCTCAATGGTATGTGTAGTTTATTGTAAATTAAATCACTTATCTGGCTTTCGACATTTTACGTACTTTACAAACATCGCAATTACCTGATTCAATTCATTTAATAGCATTATTGTGCCACAAACAAGTCACTAATCATGTTTACAGTCAATACTTACGATAATATTAAGTTTTCTCTTATTAAAACTACGCAAATATTGCTAATTGTCAAAACGTCACAAATGAAGCAAATTCCCCGCGAACGCTAGCGTTCGGCCGCCGAATGACAGGTCTAGGGGTACCCTTCGCGTAAGGCTAAAAATTTTGGCGCGCAATCGAAAATCTAAGGATTCCATCTGTCAACGAGAGAACCGGAATCGCTTCATACGAATAAACCGAGAAAAATCGTTAATTTGAATGTAAGGACGATTTTAGTGTCGTTAAGTAGAACGAGAATCGCCCTCCAGACTCCAACATAGAATATCACCAGACTCCCGTGAGGACTGCCACCGAGGCCCCGTACTTTGTAAGTTTCAGACATTAGGTAGCTTTATTTATTATATATTAATTAATTTCTTAAAATGACTAACTAGCCTTAACGCCGTTTCCTGGAAGGGGCAGGCAGAGAGAATAGACCGTTACAATACTCTCGCATACACTCCTTGCTTTATTCACATTAATAATTCATCTCACATACTCTTGCGTTATTCTCACTTTTGACCCGACCCGACTCAAGTAACTTCCACGTCGTATGTTCTCTTTACACTGCTTTCTTCGTATATCCGCTCTACATGCCCAAACCATCTAAGCGTCAAGATGCCGAGTTGATAAAGAAATAATATGAAATTCCCTAGATGGAAATAAATACTCCAGTTCTATTATTTAACGTCCTGTAGGTATAAAAAAATTCTGCGTCTTTTCAAAATGCTGATTAACTAATTTAATTGTAGTGGTAAAAAAATACAATTTTTAATAAAATATCTGAATTTTTCTGTATTGTAAATAGTCCTAAGCCTCTCTTAAATATACTTCCCAATTAAACAAACTCATCCACCTGTTCCAAGTATTCATCACTCACAACTATATTACATTGCTATTAACACATGACCTTAGAGTTGGGCTGGCTGCGCACCAGGCAGCCGCCCTATAAAGTAGCAGCCAGTTGTAGCTTGTAGCAGCCAATATCACCAGTTCTACTGGCTGCCACGACAAGTGCGTGAGGACTGAGGACTGAGGCATCCACACACATGTACCCTAGTCACATTTGAGGCTGGCTTCCACAGCCGACGATATTTGGCTTCCATAGAGCCCTAGGACGTTCCCTTGAATACACATTGCAGATCATGTTGGCTGCCTAGTGCGTGGCCAGTCAAGTATATACAAACTGCATTCATCCTAGACACGAGAGACCGTCGTTCTTGAAATAAGCAACATTCAAATAGACGCGTACTTCCATACTATTTGCTTATTCATTGCAATACATTTATGTATTTTGGGGATTTTAACTTTCCACGTGTTATTATTTTGTCCTTTAGTTATCTCCAAACTTGGTTGGTAAAGAAGTGGTTATCAATTTGTAACGCACGTTTCTCTCCAAATCAATATTTGTTTTATCATGTTTAATAAACGAATTTTCACGCTTATTTTATGACATGTTTAGAACACATTATTTTAAAAAATTCTTACGAAATTTTTTTTAAATGTATTTTTTTATTAATTAAGTATGTTGGAGAAAAACTAAACTTTTTAAACAAAAATGAAAGACCATTAATAGAAAGGAACTAAACACATCGGCAGGCGGGTACAATCCTTGGCTCTGGATTCAGTGGTCACGGGATCAAATGATAAATAATAATTAATAATCATGTGTATTTAAAATATTTATATTTAATTTAATTTATTGTTTTTCAATTCATATTATACACCCAAACTAACATGTCAATTACTTCTTTTAATTACGGTGATTTATTTTTGGGGTTTTATGCCATGTTGCGCTATCTCCTTCTCTATCCAAGTTTCCTCTCCAAATCAAGTCAAATCTCCTCCTTCAGTTTCCATCATCAGGGAGATGTTATTATGAGGCTGAAGGTAGTGAAGCGGGGAACAGGTGGGCAATAAACACGGCTAAAGCCATTTCAAACAAAGTTTCCATTCTGATGGCCTTTCACCGGGGCAATACTGAGATGTTTTACGATATTTTACTTCAAGTGATATAGCCCTACCATCTCCGGCCAGTCCAGGGCACACGACTAGCAATCCGGAGGTCGCGGGTTTAAATCCCAGTATATGCTAGAAAATTTGGTCACATTGTGTTATTTCACGATGTATTCATTTAAAATAGTATATAATATACAAGTACAGTTTAATCATAACTGAAACGCTGCTTGAAATGGCTTTAGTCGTGTTTGGTGACAATTTCCTCATTTTTAACACGGTCATACGTGATTATATCTGGATAGGCAGGTACTTTTCTCTTCCGCATCTCGTTCCCCTTCCCACTACCTTCAGCTTCACAACATACCGCAATTTGGGATGCCATAGTGTCACTGGTTCCAGATGGTTGGTTGGGATGCCATAGTGTCACTGGTTCCAGATGGTTGGTTGGGATGCCATAGTGTCACTGGTTCCAGATGGTTGGTTGGGATGCCATAGTGTCACTGGTTCCAGATGGTTGGTTGGGATGCCATAGTGTCACTGGTTCCAGATGGTTGGTTGGGATGCCAGCAAATATTTAGCGAGCAATTTAAAACAACACTTGCTTAGAGATTAATATGAAGATGTGTTGTGTTCCCAGGGACGTATTGGATCAGGTCGGAGAGAAGAGATCTCCTGGCGGGTGTATGCAGTGACATTACTGAGTGACAGGTGGGTGCTGTGCTCTACATACGCCATTACAGCGCTTGGGTGAGTTTATTGTTTCTTCATTTTAAAATTCAACTCCTTGTAATAATGACTGCAAAGATGATTTGATATTTGATATTTGAACAATCTCACTTTAAAGAATTAAGCGCATTTTAAACGATATTTCACAAACTTGTGGTATACATGGAGTCTGGAAACTCGTGGTATAAGCGGCGAACTAAAGAATTTACCTCACATAATTGAATGAATTGAGCGTTGCCTAGTCCTGTTTTAACTCGACCGTTTTGCATTTCATCTGTCTGTATGTTTAGTTTTGGGTTCAGAATGGTGGCCGTTTTAATTGTTCAGTAAAGATTACTTTCTATGTAAAATTGTCGTGTTTACTTCTTTATTTTCATTTTTTCAATATTATGGCACCTACCTGCCTGAAGAGTATTTGAAAACAGAAATGTCATTGAGACCTTTTTGTATAAGTCCTTATTTGAAATTTAAAAAACGGTACAAAAACCATATATTTGTTTTATAAGTAAACACGTATTAAATATCTACTAATAAATCTTATGACTTCAGAAGAAATTATGCTTACTATTAGCTTCACACAGGAGGCCCGAAGAAAAATAGTTTCCCTCAAGGCCTACGTCCTCTTTGGGGATGCTGTGTGGGGCGTCTTTTTAGGAATGGAAAGATGGGAATTTCTGGGAAGGAAAAAGGTACAAGGGGTGAATAGGAATCTGGGGGTTAGTTATGAATCCATCCCTCCCACTGCGGTGCGAGGCAATGTTCCGAGAGAGTCCTGCTGGAGAGGTCAAAAGGTCTCCGTCAACCAGTCTCTCCCAATCCGGCCTGCCATGCAGTTGGTGGGCAGACACATCTCCCGCCCACCCCTTGATAAACCTGATGAACCGGGCACCCCTGCTAAGTCACCAAACGTAGCGAACTTGGGGTGACCTATGACAGAGGTGTTGGTTATGTAATAAATAGTTCTCGGGGCGGTGGTACCCGTACCCGCCTCAGTTCACCGCGTATACGACTTCTTTTCCAATTCTAAGAGCTTCGTTAGTTCAACTCTGTTGGTTAATAAGCCAGTAATTTTGCATAACGAACGACATTATTAAAGAAGATGTGTATATTGACAGTTAAACGAAGCTTATCTGATGCTATGGAGGCCTAAAATATGTTTATCGGCCGTCGGATCATTTCTTATCAATTGTTGACCATATATGTAGAGATGGCAAAATTTCGTTTTAACTAAAAACGCGAAAAAATATTTATGTTTCGAAAATAGGGCATTTATAAGTTTTCTTTGCGTTTCAAGGCATTTGAAAGTGTTTCCAGTGATTTCTATTTCGCGAATTAACGCGAAAAACGTGATTTTGGCCGTATTTCAGCTAAATTATTCTATTTAGCGAAATAGGCGCGAATTTCCCGAAAATACCGGGTATTAAAATAATATGTGAGAATTTCAAAAAATCGATATTTACATTACGATTTTTTATAATTTTGTTACTATTTTATGTCTAAATATTTAATATTTTTGTACTGTAGGCTAAAATTGCTTTTTGACATTACACAAATTGTGCGAAATAAATGACGCATATTGATGTTAATCGCAATCTGCATTTGTTGTATTTTTGTTCGACCCGTACTTAGAGTTTCCTTCTTTATTAATTTAATATTAAAATTAATTATTTATAATCTTTCACATGGAAATACTTGCAAATGAAGGTTAAACATATATTTTACCAAAAATACTTAAAATATGCGCTAAAAACATTCAGGAAATACATTTTATTCTATTTTGCTACAAAACGCTAAATTATGCCTCAAAATGCTATAAAACGCGAAATTTCCAATTATTAATGCTAAAAAATCTGAAAATTAATGCTAAATTTTGCCATCTCTACATATATGACATATGGCTTTATCGACTGACCGTGCTAGACCTCCAGTAACTTTAAGAGATACAGATTGTTATTGGAGTGTTTCCGTTGTATTTGGCATACAAGTATTACAAGTAAGTACCAGTATTTCAATGGAAGATGCTCCGGTTAACGAGCATCATAGATCCTTTGCCACCGGCGTATAGCCGTGAGACCCGCCAAATATTTTTACAGAGTTATCACATTTGTCACAAGAGAACAGGTTGTTTCAAAGATTTGTTTTTTTTTCTACAGCTTTTTAATTCTACAGCTTGGCTGTGTTTGTTCCCTCCTAAGATATGGGTTTCTTCAAGACCCTCTTCAAGAATTACTTTCTTTCCTCAAAATGAACCACTACACAGCTACCCCAAAGATGGCATAGGCCCTAAGTGAAATTACAAACAGTACAAAGGATAACAAAATGATTGTATAGTTTTTTAAATGATAAGCTCTACGTCCCACGGATCAGTAATCAAACGACACAGGGTTTTATAGCACTCGGTTTATGTCGATTCCTTACCGACCCGTGGGACAACGGGCCAAGAAACATATTTAATTTTAGAGTAGAACCATTTATTTCTCCCTGAATCAATCTCGGGGAGGTACATTCAAAACATTCCACAAAATATTAATAAAATATATTTTTAATTACCCCCCCCACTATCAGACTAATTCAAGACTTTAAAGTCCCTTCCCTGCAAATCTATTTATATAAATAAAAACGAAAATGTTAGTTTGTTCAAAATCTTAAATCTCCGTAAGTTTTTCTGATTGCTTTGTTATTTTGACACAACGTTGCATTCGAATAGCTCTTTTACAAATTCACTTGTTTTGATGATAAAAACATAAACCACTTTCGAACAGAAATAAACTAAATATTCTTGGCTGAATAACTATCATAACACAACCACAGACCATCCATTTTATAAAAATATACTCGCTGATGTACCATAGGCTTTCCATAGAGTTTTTCTAAATCTTATGTAGACTGTAGCCTTCCTCTTGTTTTGAAGGTAAAGTGTGCAAAATTTCACCGATTTCGGAATAAAAGTACACTAAGTATTTCGGAATAAAAGGTTGGTGCCTTTCCAACATATTAAGATATCGTCTACATATCTGACATAGTATATTATATATTTAGCTAAGGGAGACTTAAGAATTATATTTTCAATATGATCCATAAATATCTCCGCTAGAAGTGTGCTTAAAGGGGATCCCATGGGAAGTCCGTCCAATTGCTCAAAATATGTATCATTAAAAAGAAAATAATTTGTTTGTATGCAAATTTTTATGAGCTGGAATAACTCTTTTCTTATTATTGGGTTGACATTAGATTGTTCTAGGATATTTTCAATTATTTTAAGGCATTCTTTAATGGGGATGTTGCTAAATAAGGATTTTACGTCTAAAGAAATGAATTGACAGTTATGCGTATATATTTAGATATATATATATATATATATATATATTTAGTTTTTAAGAAGTTGCTTTTAAACAGCATCTTTGTTGTCGCTAGTATGGTACGCAGTTATTTTATTTTTCACTCAATGTTTACAAATTATACACCATAGTGTATGGCTACACTAAATTCTGCTTTGTAATACGAGTATGTATGTACCGACTTATATGAATGCAATTTATTTCAAGACGCTTTGAAATTAACGATTTTGTAATGTTTTTAAAAGAATGAAAAATTGAATTGAATTGAATTAGCGGTTTTCCTTTGAAATATAAAACCATAACAAATATATTATGGTGGTGAATCTCAGATGACGTAGTGATTGTATTAGACAATTAGACCTACTTAAGATGCACATGGCAATGTTAATATAACCTGCACTTCTTTTGTTTCAGCTCAGAGGATGTCAAGTTCGTCGGATTGGGGGGGAACTTTACACCTCAGTACAACCCTGACGCTATATACAATGTGATAAAAACACACGCCCACCCACTATACAACAAGACTTACTCTGTAGTGTATAACGACATCGGCCTTCTGCAGCTTGACAGACAGTAAGCTTTTCATAATTATACAAAACATTGGAATAATGTTAGTAAAAATCACAAAATAAATAAGTTCATGGGTACGACTGGAATTTCAATTAAAGACCATTTGCTATTACAATTACCAATCTGACGGCCACCGTGGTCGAGTGCTAAGGCTCTCGACTAGCAATCCGGAGGTCGGAGGTTCAAATAGTAAATCTTATTTTAATATTTTATTATGTAGCACATTTGCAGTACTTTCTAGAGTGGAATATACTCTCAGTATCGCCCTGGTGTAAGACTACCATTCAGAATTGAAACGTTGCTTGAGATGGCTTTAGCCGTGTTTGGTGACCAGATCTGAACAGCCAGGTACTTTCCCACCTTCCTCTTCCCCATCTCCTAGGTTAGTTCCTTATAACTTATTAGCAGGAATAGTTCCACCTGTATAGTGCCACCTCAGTGTAGGTCGACCAACAAACACTCCTATGTCCTGTCCTATCTTCCATTCTTGCTACATGCCCTGCTAGCGGAACAGGCCCACTGTTGCTTCACATGGTCTGATGCTCTGTAGGGAACTCGCTTGCATACAAGGGTTAGTTCAAGCAACGCCGGTTCCTTATAACTTATTAGCAGGAATAGTTCCACCTGTATAGTGCCACCTCAGTGTAGGTCGACCAACAAACACTCCTATGTCCTGTCCTATCTTCCATTCTTGCTACATGCCCTGCTAGCGGAACAGGCCCACTGTTGCTTCACATGGTCTGATGCTCTGTAGGGAACTCGCTTGCATACAAGGGTTAGTTCAAGCAACGCCGGTTCCTTATAACTTATTAGCAGGAATAGTTCCACCTGTATAGTGCCACCTCAGTGTAGGTCGACCAACAAACACTCCTATGTCCTGTCCTATCTTCCATTCTTGCTACATGCCCTTTAAAGGCACCCACCACTGTCCCATCCCGGTATAGGTGACTTATTGTCACCCCTTCGGGACTCTCGCAAGAAGCTAATTTTTTATATTAAAAGATTCGAATTTTCGATAAAAGACTCTAGACCTTTAAATGTCCCTGCATGTTGTGTTAGCGAGCACTATGCAGTGGATGCTCGAGTTAGTTGAGTTAGACATGCACATGCGTGTTAGTAGCACAAAACAAAATATATATAGACGAAGATATATTATGAGTAATTAGGTCCTCAGCAGTCCCAAAGGCGTGCGGCCGGTCGCCGATCAGCCCACAGGTGAGCTTCCATCACCGCCCACCCCACGCCAAGGCGTGATTGTGCTCGAAGACTCTAGGAGAAGAGATGGGTTGTGATCTACCCGAAGAGAAATAAACTAAAAAGAAGAGCGTCACACGTCAACGGGGGGTGGGGAAGGTGATGTAGCTCACTGCGGACGTCACGACGAGCCAGAGCACCGCAATTGGGGGAAAGCCGATTGTCTAACTCATGTCTTATTCGGGAGTCTGGAAACTTCTGGCTTTGATGCAGGGACTGCGGTCTTTATGCCTCGCCCAAGAAGAGGGCTAGGACAAGACAAAACACAAAAGGAGTTCAGTTCTCATCTGGAATATAAACAATGTTACAAGAAGAGAGAGCACAAAATACAAAATAATATAAGGATTGCAAGCAACAGTATAGCGATACATAAATAATATAGTGTAAGATATAACAGGGTAGCAAAAATAAATAATCAATAAAGAGATAAACATACGACATAAATTGGCGAGATTATGAGTGAGAGAGAATTATAAAAATCATAAACCAGGGGAGACAGGAGCAGTACACTCGGCCGAACTAAATTATTTGAATTTATTCTAAATAATATCGACTCTCAAAACAGGCCACCTTTTAACCCAAACCTTAACGAACTTCTTCAGACATTCAAAGTTCCTCTGGTCCGATACGAGATCTACATTCAAGATCGGTCTCGTAGAAACATTCAAACCATTAAGCATTTCCTCTCTTGCATCCTTCAATATCTCGCAATGCCACAGAATGTGCTCGGCGGATTGGTTAGGATCACCACACGCACAGGTAGGGTGTGGGGACAAGGTAAGGCTGTGCAGCTTTCCTCTGAATTCGCCGTGTCCGGATAGGATCTGAGTTGTGTGGTGGTCCAACCTTAAATGTGCCCCTTCCATTCTGACTTTAACCGATGGGAAGAAGGAGTGAGTCCATCTTCCCATTCTCGAACTATCCCATCGCTGTTGCCATTCACTCAGTGTCCTTTCTCGCATCGCTCGAAGAAGGCTTTGGAGAGACACAGCAGCACCCGGGGTTAGTTCAACCCCTAAGTGGTTGGCTGGTCTTCCTCTGGTCAGCTTCTTTTTAGTCAAAATTTCCCTTAATTCAAGATCAATGGGCAAAATGCCCGCCAAAACAGGCAACGCGTCCGAGGCTACCGTGCGGTAGGCTCCCGAAAGTGCCAGCAAGGGAATTCGCTGGCTCCTTTTAAGCGCGGCGTGGATCAAAACGTTATTCAGTCTGTGCTCCCAAACAGATGCGGCATAAGCCACCTGTGACACATACACTCCTCTGTACAGAACACGTAGAGCTGGAGAACGTATTCCCCACTCCGCAGTTGAGATACGCCTCAACTTCATAAAAAGGGCCTGGGCCTTGCTGGACACATTTTTCACGTGTACCAGGAAAGATGATGAGCGGTCCAAAGTAACGCCTAGGTACTTGGTGTTCTCCGCAAACTTGATGCTGGAGTTGCCCATTTTGATTGAGGGGTTTCTTCTTATACTAAGGGATCCCTTCATGAGCAATCCGACGGTCTTGTGGGGAGCGAAGTTCAACCTGTTTAACCTTCCCCATTCTAAAATTTGGTTCAAACCATCAGCGGCCTTGCACTCGATTTCGTACCTGCTATCCCCTGAGACCAGAAACAACTTGTCATCAGCGTAGTCGACCGAGATACATCCCTCAGGCAAGGGCAGCCTAGAGGAATCATCGAATAGGATGTTCCAGAGTTCAGGTCCAAGAACCGAACCCTGAGGACATCCCATGTCGACATGCCTAGAGATGGTTACGTCACCATAGGTAATTTCAATAGTTCTATCTGATAGGTAATCAGATAGTATTTTGAATAGAGGTTTAGGGCAATTTCGCGCTTTTAATTTAGACAGTATCATCGGCCACCACGCATGATCGAAGGCACCAGTGATATCTAAAAAGATCCCTATAACATATTTCTTATTACAAACCTTCACCCAGTCAAGCGCATTCTGAATGGCGTGCTCCGTAGACATCCCGGGGACAAAGCCAAATTGCCTCTCGTATGAAGGGGTCAGGGTGGTTCGCAGGCGATTTCTTATTAATTTTTCCAGGATCTTGCTGAAGGCTGGAAGCAGAGTTATAGGCCGGTATGCCTTGATATCGGTCTTGGGCTTATCTCCTCCCTTGGGAATGACCCGAAGCACACCTCTCTTCCATTCTGAGGGGAAAACACCCCTCCTCATACACGTTTGGAATACCTGAAACATCTCATCCTTAGCGTAGTGCCACACTTTCTTCACAATTATCCCATTCAATCTATCAAAGCCTGGTGCCTTCTTTTCGCCAAAGCCCTTAATTATATCATCCACTTCAGCTTTAGATATGATCATTACGTCCTCCTGAGCGAGGCTAGGTGGGAGCCGTGAGAGATCTCTGATCCTTTTGTGGTGGTCGTTTTCCCCAACTACTGAATCTACTGGGACTAGCTTGCTCAGAAGCGTTTCGAGAGTGGCAGTAACATCAACACTCTCAGCATCCCTTCCATCATTGTTGGAAATAATACTAGTTAAGTGCCGTTCAGATCCTTTCCCGGTTTTTTCAATGGCGCTGTGGAGAGTCCACGGGTCGGCGTTACCCACGTCTTGAACCCAATTATGCCAGGTAGCTCGTTTCGCTGTGTTGACCGCTATTTTGAAGGCGCTGCGCGTGCGTCTAAGGTTTAACTCAGCCGCATTCAGCTGGTCGGGCATCCAACCGTCCTTTCTTGCACGGCCAAGAGTTCTAGCTGCCTTCTTGAAAGCACTCTTCAGCGAAGTTACATGCCCTGCTAGCGGAACAGGCCCACTGTTGCTTCACATGGTCTGATGCTCTGTAGGGAACTCGCTTGCATACAAGGGTTAGTTCAAGCAACGCCGGTTCCTTATAACTTATTAGCAGGAATAGTTCCACCTGTATAGTGCCACCTCAGTGTAGGTCGACCAACAAACACTCCTATGTCCTGTCCTATCTTCCATTCTTGCTACATGCCCTGCTAGCGGAACAGGCCCACTGTTGCTTCACATGGTCTGATGCTCTGTAGGGAACTCGCTTGCATACAAGGGTTAGTTCAAGCAACGCCGGTTCCTTATAACTTATTAGCAGGAATAGTTCCACCTGTATAGTGCCACCTCAGTGTAGGTCGACCAACAAACACTCCTATGTCCTGTCCTATCTTCCATTCTTGCTACATGCCCTGCTAGCGGAACAGGCCCACTGTTGCTTCACATGGTCTGATGCTCTGTAGGGAACTCGCTTGCATACAAGGGTTAGTTCAAGCAACGCCGGTTCCTTATAACTTATTAGCAGGAATAGTTCCACCTGTATAGTGCCACCTCAGTGTAGGTCGACCAACAAACACTCCTATGTCCTGTCCTATCTTCCATTCTTGCTACATGCCCTGCTAGCGGAACAGGCCCACTGTTGCTTCACATGGTCTGATGCTCTGTAGGGAACTCGCGCGCATACAAGGGTTAGTTCAAGCAACGCCGGTTCCTTATAACTTATTAGCAGGAATAGTTCCACCTGTATAGTGCCACCTCAGTGTAGGTCGACCAACAAACACTCCTATGTCCTGTCCTATCTTCCATTCTTGCTACATGCCCTGCTAGCGGAACAGGCCCACTGTTGCTTCACATGGTCTGATGCTCTGTAGGGAACTCGCGCGCATACAAGGGTTAGTTCAAGCAACGCCGGTTCCTTATAACTTATTAGCAGGAATAGTTCCACCTGTATAGTGCCACCTCAGTGTAGGTCGACCAACAAACACTCCTATGTCCTGTCCTATCTTCCATTCTTGCTACATGCCCTGCTAGCGGAACAGGCCCACTGTTGCTTCACATGGTCTGATGCTCTGTAGGGAACTCGCGCGCATACAAGGGTGGAAACTGTGATATATACCTAGCGCAGACCCTTGAAAAATCACAGATAGTCTGAATTCTCGACAAATCAGTTCCAATTTTGAAAATGATAACACTTAAATTCAAAACCAAAGTTCTGGATATGATTTGAAATTTTCACGGCAAAAATTATTAAAGGGATTTATTTTTGGGGTATTATGCCATGTTGCGCTACCTCCTTCTTTAGCCAACGTTTCGGACAGCATTATAGTGTCCACCATCAGGGCAGATGTGTAATCGAATGTGAAATTACATGTTTATTTGTAATTACTGTAATGCTGTCCGAAGTTTGTTTAAGAAGGAAGTAGCGCAATATGGCATAACACCCCAAAAATAAATCAATACCAAAGTTCTGGAGTTCATTAAACCAGAGTTACGGACAGAGTCACAACCGACATTAGAACCTATTTGTAATTATTATTACAATGTTACAGTCAATAATCCGTTGAAAAGTAATGTCACGATATTTATTATTTTTATGAAATTTTATAATTTATTGTTACTTTTTGACCATTATTTCCAATGTCAAACAACAGGTGACAGGGTCTCACGAGTGTCATGCGTCATGCGTCATGCGTCATGCCGGAATATCGGCATACCGCACCTAAAGGGTTAAGGAATATTATTGCATTGCACTACCACTTCACAGTTTTACAGAAATAAATTATATAAATTTCAGGGTAACCTTCACAAGCAGAATAATCCCAGTCTGTCTCCACACCGGCACAACTCTTCCTGACAGTGGGTTCCTCGTCACTGGGCAGTATGGCTCACTCACCATACCTCCCCACAAGGTTAGAACGCATTTCTCTGCCTTCAGAATGAACAATGACCGATGATGCGATAACTATATTATGGACAGCTGTGGCTGGTACTAAATGTACATTTGTTTAAATAGATATCTAACCATCACGCCGTCTCTCCGCAGGGGTAGGCAGAGAGGATGGACCGCCACACAACTCTGTTTTAACACACACTCCTCGCTTCATGCACATTCATACATAGGTTCTGTTAATCTGAATCTTGAGATGACCCAAGTACTTGCCATGTCTACCTTGGGAGTCCCAGACTTCTTCTACCATCCACTCCTTTCTCCGTACATTCGCTCTACATGTCAAACCCATCTTAGGGTCCCTTACATTATTGAATTCTTTCCCGATCTCCACATGTTTATGGTATTTCTACCACTCTGAAGAGGACAAATGAAATGTTGATTAAAGCACACACTTAGAAGTAGCTGCTTCAAATCCTCGTGTGTAATTTCACAATAAATTATTAATTTATTAAAAGTAATGTACATATATATTTAAGGCACGTTCCAGAGTGGAAGATACTCTCAGTATCGCCCTGGTGAAAGATCTTCATCCGGATCGAATGTATCTTGAAATGGCTATAGTCGTATATGGTGACCAAATCAAATTGGTCAGGTACTTCTTCACCTTCCTATTCTTCATCTCCTTCGCCTCCCCACTTCCTCAATTGGGGATGTCATAGTCCCACTGGTTCTAGACGGTTGGGAGTAGTTGAGAGACTTGTGTAGTATTTACATTAAAAAACATATTTTTTCAAAACCTCACTTCACATTGTAATACTATACGGATTGTTCTCATTGGATAAAACAATTAGTTGGTACGTTTCTCAACATTTCAGACGACAATGCAGAGAGTATCTCAGGAGGAGTGCTCTAGAACATTCCCCGCTGGCAGCTATCATCACCCTGCCGGCGTAAAACATGACCTGGAGATTTGCAGCCGCCCAGTCAACACAGCTGGAGTATGTCCGGTATGTAACGCTGGGATGTATTGTACACCAAGCTCATTATAACAAGGATGTTTTTTTATTATTTAATATTGATAATATAACAAGAATTTTATAAATAACAAAAGAGTAGTCCCGCTGCCTGCCCCATGACAGCTTGTCTACAGGTCTACATTTTTTTTCAATTTAATTAACACAACACATAATTATTTTGCATATAAAAATTATTTTTAATTATCAAAATAATGTTTACGTTATGTAATGTAACATTCAATCTCTACGAACGGGTTGTTTCACAGAATTTGAACAATTTATCAAATTTCAAAGTTGATTTTCATGTTCTGTGAAGGTTCTATTCAAGTTCTGTTAGTATTTCAGCTGTGTGAAGCCAATAATGATATAATAATAGAACTTGAATAGAACCTACACAGAACATGAAAATCAACTTTGAAATTGGATGAATTGTTATTATTCCGCGAAACAACCCGTCCTTATTCTTCTTCTGATTGCTCTCTTCTCTCGGAATGTATCTACTATTAAGGAGAAACGACTTCCTTAATTAATTCCTCCCGTGGATTATCATTTGGGTAACTTTTTCATATTATATGATTAAGTAGGTAGGTATATAAGTACCTATTTACAAATCTTAAGTTTTCAGAGGAAAAATTGATTTAATGAAAAAAAAACGAAAACATACATTTTTATCACAGAACTACTAGGGTTAGGTTAGGTTAACTAAATCATTTCCATTGACCATGAATGTAAACACTGACTACCCACCGCGCACCGGTTATAAAGAAGTGATTAATTAATTAAAATGAATTAATAATCTGCCATTTGAATTGTGTTCACCTTATCACTTTATTTGTTCTCAGGGCTGGTACAGCGGCAGCCCGCTGACAATATCCAACAGCCCCAGGGTGGCCTGTACTCACCTGCTGGTGGGGTTGTTATCCTCGTATAACACTTCACCCTGCATATTGACCAATACGCGGATATCTACCTTTGTCCCTTGGATAGAGGGTATTGTGTGGCCTGAAAGCGGTGTTGTTGTTTAGGACCGTGTTTTAAGCAATTTGTAAATTATTTTTTATTATAATTTTTTTTTTTCATTCTGAATATAATGGTATCAATAGAATTAGTTAAGAGGGGCAGTTGCCCTAATCCCCCTCCCACTGTATACATGGTGTCTGGAAACTTGTAGAACAAGCGGCAAACTGGCGTATCTATGTCACATAGAAAACCGAAAAAATACTCTGGTTTTGTTCTATCAGAGCAATTCAATTCTTTTGTTACATTTTTTCTATTAAAACCTTTTCTAACCGGGCCGACGCTTCGACACATTTTAAAATAATACCAATTAAAAAAAAATATATAAATTCAACTTCTGACTCAATTTACTCGAAAATGGAAACTCACATAGTAAAAAAATACTTTTGTGATAGGTTCATCAGTTTCCCCTTTGTACTATGAGTTTCCGGACAACATGTATTACACAAATCCCACACAGGCAAGGCCAGTGGGTAGGCATACTTGGGATTAGTTAAAGGTACTTAAACATGACTTATTGTGGAATGTAGGTACATACCTATATTATTTCTATAAAAATGAGATTTTTATGTTTTAATAATATCAAAATCAGTTGTAGTTTTTAAATTGCAAACACGTTTTACAGAAGAAAAACATATTTTTGTAATATTGTTTCTTATACTAAACTTAAGTTCAAAAATGGTGCATTTAAATTTTTCTCTCTTCTATCTGAGTAATACAAATTAAAATTAAAATGTTATCGACCTTATTCTGCAACCATCGCTAAAAAACCAGTTGACTGAAGTTATATAACAAATCCTTGGTCAATCGGCCAACTGGTTATTGAGAAATCGTAGTTGCCGATTTGTATTTGTGCGTGTAAAATGGATGTACCATTGGGTGAGATTAAAATGAAGTAATTGATAGTTAGCAGCTAATCAGCCAACCCAGGGCCAAGAACAACTTGTTCCTCTCTCTTGGAAATTGGATTATAGTCAGTTTGGCATTCTGTCCTTCAGTTCTTGTTACTTGTTGCCTTCTCACTACTTGTCAGTACTCATACTTCCCTCTATTCTATTACTTTCTAGACAACAATACCGCATTAAGTAAGGTAGGGATGATGGGTAGATACTGCGTGCAAATTAATCATGAATATGTTTTAGTGTTTTGCGAACACCTCACTAGGAGAACAACATTATATGCTGAGGTGTTCACATGTCTTAGTTATGTGAATTATCAGAATATTATTAAGTATTATGTTATGTAAATATTGACTTTTGTTTAATGTTATTAATTTATTATTTGTTGAATGTTGACTTTTGTTTAATGTAATTAAATTTTGAATAAATTAGTGCACCTTTTGTTTTGATCCAGACTGAAACCTTTTTTTATTTTGTGTTGGTGTATTCTGTATTACCCATATTGTCGATAAAAGCCTTTCAAAAGCGGCTCTGTGGTTCCGGAGGTGGGAGGTAGTATTAGTAATCCGAAGGGAATACCAATATATTTAATTAATTTGCCGGTACTCACCTATTCTGAAGTCGGCAGCACAATGTATATATTTATTTATTTAACGCCCAGAGGGCTTTTACATGGTTGGTAGTATAATTTTAATTTGACAGATACTTTGAAACATAAAAAATAAGAATAAAATTACATTTTATAAAAGCTATGCAACAAGTCATACAAACACAAGAAACAAAAACAGAAAATTACAGCTATTTGTAGGTTTACATGATGTGTTTAGGAGTATTGTTGAAATAAATGTTTTAAATGATCCACAAAACTTGCCAAGTTGGTATTGAATATGTCAACATCACCCAAGTAATGATTTCCCATGGTGTGAAGTCGTTGTATCGGAGAGTGGGCAATGTAGTTACGCTTATGTGTGCTGCTGTAGAATATAGTATTTTGTCGTGTTGTTACTGTGGGTGTATGTATGTTTATAAGTTGCAGGAGTTCACAACAGTCGAATTTAGAGTTAAGTATTTTGAATAAGAACGTTAAATCGTTTATTTTACGTCTATCGTCTAATGTATGTATTTTTAGAGTATTTAATAAGAAGTTGTATTTTAAGTCTTCGACGGGGATTTTTAATTTAAAATTTGTAAAACGTAGAATTTTTTTTTGTATTCGCTCAATGTTGTTAATGTGAATTTTGTAAGATGGAGACCAAACTACTGAGTTATATTCAATTAGACTTCTTACTAGAGATACGTATAATAGTTTAATGGCTTGTAAAGAATTAAAGTTGTTAGTTGTTCTTAATACGAAGCCAAGTGTTTTCATACCTTTGTTCACAATTTGATGGATGTGGTGATATTGGTGAAACTTAGTTTTTCGTCCAAAATAATTCCAAGATCTCTCATTTCAGTGACTCTTTCTAAAGCTATGTTATTGATAGAATATTCGAATAAAACAGGATTTTGGTTTCTGAAGAAAGTCAAGGTTTCGCACTTTACTACATTTAAAAATAAATTATTTGAACGCACCAATCTCTAAACTTACTAATATTTGACTGTAGTATATGGCAATGATTTATATCAGTTATTTTCTTGTATTACTTCAATGTAACCCACCGCTGTCCCACCCCGGTATAGGTGACTTATGGTCACCCCTTCGGAGCTCTCGCAAGAATCTATTTTTGTGTGTAAACGACTCTACATAATATAATACAGAATCTAGACCTTCAATGTCCCCGCATACAGTGTTAGGAAGCGGTATGCGAGCGCTTACAGGTAAGTAACTACAGAGCAATAAATGCTTCCCAACTAAGAAAGACAACAACAAAACAGAAAAAAAGATGGACAGTTTGGAGAACGTGGAATTCGTAATCATTTGACAAAACCAAGAAAAATAAAATGAAAAGACTATAAAGTGTAGATGTATCACCAACCTGGAATTAAAAAAAAGAGATAATAAGCATATTGTTAGAGTGTAAAAAAATAAAAAGATAATGATAATAGAAAAGTAAAAAAGGACATATTCAGCAACCATCACGAATATCGTGTGGTCACTGAGTAGCAGATGACCTGTAAGCATAAGAATATAAGAAGAAAAAAGAAAAGGAAGGTGGTTCAGCGCCTCGCAGCTGGCTGTCCTGTGGGGGGGTTAGTGGTGGTTGGGAAGACTGAGACGGGTCCAGATGCCGCGCCCCTAAGCCGACCTCCCGGTGGTGCCCCGAAGAAGTGTGTGGGATGGTAGGGATTATACCCTAAAGACCCTAGGGAAGAAAAGCGTCGGGTAGTCGGAGGCAGGGCGGAAGGCACCAAGACCCGCACAGTCGTCCCTCTAACCACCATCCCTCCTCAGGGGTGGCGCAGATGTTTGGCAAGGTTCCACACTAACAGAGCTCCGGTGAGCAAATGCGGGGACAAAGGCCCATGGTCCAACCCCAATTGGGGAAGAGAGAAAGACAACACAGACAAACAACGGAGTACAGTAATCACCTGAAATACATTGCAGAAAATAAAAGTAATAAAAAATAACAGTATCTAACTAGGTAAAAGAAATAAAAATTTCCTGAAGACAGGAATTCAAGAAAGAGAAACAAAATAAACAATATATAAGGAGTATAAAAATTTAAAGAACATAAGAAAAAGTCATAATAATAATCCTGAAAAACAAGAGAGACTCATAAGAATTAAAGAAAATAACGAAGAAAAAGGAGAGACAAGCAAGGAGATAAAGAAAAAAATATACAAATTTGTATGGTAAAGTAAAGTGAGCAGTATCCGTGGAAGTACAGGCGCACTACACTAGGGTTCCTGAGTTTGCAATTAGTCAGCGACTCTAAGCTCAGACCATCTCTCAACCCAGATCCTAGTAAACTTCCTCAAACACTCTAAGTTCACCTTATTAGCGACAAGATCGGTGTTCCACACCGGTCTTATGATGACATCCAAACCATCGAGCATTTCCTCTCTTGCATCCATCATGATCTCACAGTGCCACAGAATGTGCTCAGCCGACTGGTACGTGTTTCCACAGGTACAATTTGGATTTTTAGACAGGGCGAGGCTGTAAAGCCTCCCCCTGAATTCCCCATTTCCTGAGAGAAGCTGGGTTATGTGATGGTCCAGGTTTAGAAAGGCTCCTTCCATTTTGTTTTTAACTGATGGAAAGAAGGAAAAAGTCCATCTTCCCATGCTTGACCTATCCCAACGGACTTGCCACTCTTTGAGCGACAGATCCCTCATCGTTCGGAGCAGTCCAGGTGAAAAAAGTGTGGAATCCTCATTTGAAGGAATATTCTGAAGGTATATATCTAATTTATATTACACTGAAACTCGCTTAAGAAGTTTTTTTCCGTCCCTACAAAAACTGCAAAAACTCGATTGTTTCCCAAATAAGAAGATTCAAAAGTTCGACAGTGAATCCATCACAAACAATAACTAGTAGCGAAATATAAATGTCCCCTTTTTCTTAAAATATGTTAAAATGTATTTAATTCATTCTATCTATGAAATTTAATAATACTTATTTATTAACTACGTGTACAAAACTAGAATAGTGTAATCATTGGTCTCTAATTTTGTCTTTTTCTAGGTAAGAGGAAGGGCATTTTGAGCTACATTGGTCCGACGGCAGCCCTTTCTCCCAGGAAACAGAAGAGATGGAGATTTGGATGAGGTTTTTATAAAATTGTTGATTCTAATATTTTATTTTGTATTTGAATTGTTCTTATTGATTACGTGTAATTTGGTTTACAGATGTTTGCGATAGTGGGGAGCCCAATACTTGTTATCCATTTCTTTATTTCATGTTTGAATTTGGTTATTGACTCTGTTTGTCTAATCGTGGCTGGTAGTGTATTGTATAGATTAAAAGCTGTGTATTTAAAATGTCTTTGCCCAAAGGCGGTTCTAGCAAAAGGAGTTTGGACAAGTTCTTTATTTTTGGCTCGGGTATTGTGTATCGTTTGAATTGGTTTGTAGGGTGTTTTGCTGTTTTGGTGTGAAGGTGATGTAAATAAATAAGTGTGTATTGTAATCATGTAACCTCTACCCCCCCCCCTACCCCTCTCCCATACGCTCCCTGAAGCTCTGTCCTCATCATTGCTGCTTATTCATTTGCGAACCGGAACGCGAGCCGAACTACGAATTATGGGAAAGGAACGAAGACACATAATATTTCTTAATAAGTAGTGGTTCAGCTCGCTTGTGAACACGCAACATTATATGATTTATCTCTCTCTTTATGTTAATCTTACATTATGTTTAGTGTAAAGTCGTTTAGTACTTAGGTTAGTTTTCAATAATGCTATCTTGAAGAAGGTTGATAAACTAGTTGACACAATGTCTTAATTCTAACAAAGTGGTTGAAAATAAAATAACTTTTAATTCAATGATAGTAGAATAAGTATTTAATGATACGTAGTGTTGTTCTAGTCTTTATAATTTTTATGTTACTGTTAAACGTTTTACTAATATTATTTTATATTCATCAGCTTTAATTATTTTGTTTAATTTTCATTAAAATGCATGCAAAAGCCCGTCTGGGCATAAAACCAAAGAAAATAAAATGATGTGAAGTCACAAAGTGATTGCTTTCTTCAATAATTATACAGGGTGTCCGGAAACTCGTAGTACAAGCGGGAAACTGGTGAATCTACATCACATTTGGAGTCGATTTTGTAGTATATATTTTTTTTTTATTTGAGCTTTCGTTATCGAGTAAATCGAGTTAGAAGTTGATTTTTTTTTTTTTTTTAATCAAATTCTTATAAATTATTACTGAAGATCAAAGTACCCAACTAATTAAAACTATTTGAAAGTAAAACAAATGAAGAAACTCGGATTTGAAGCATTATTTTGAAATCACCCTTCATTTAATCCGGTGTAATCATAAAATATTTCTGCTCTGCAGGGTTAAAACATCTGTTGTTCAACCCTAAACACCAGAAAAAACTTTAACCCCAAAATAGCCGAAAAATATTTTTTTTGGTTTTTTTTTTTTTTGTGAAAATGCTCAAATCAAAAAACTTTATGTTTATTTGGGTTCCCCATGTGGTGTAGATTCTCCAGTTTCCCGCTTGTACTACGAGTTTCCGGACACCGTGTATACCATTCTATATAAATACTATGGTAAATTAAAAAAAAAACCTATGCATAATAATAAAAATATAAACGTTTTTTGTTCTATAGGACCTGTATAGAATTCAAAAACACAAATAAAATAAATTAAAATCATTTTGTGTTTTTTATCAATTCTTTTCCTGATTCAGCCCTTATTCAGCACATAAAAATTGCTGTAAGTGTTAGTTTCTTTTTGGCTTTGTGTCCATATTACAACACCTCTGACAACAAATTCTCCGTGGTTTCGCTTACGAGTTTGAACGCTTGTACAAGGAGTTTAAACAGAGTTGGGTTGTTAAGTTCATCTCCATATTTGTGACGTACGCGCTATGTGGGGTCATTTTTAAAATTGATTTAACTAGACAGGGCTAATCTAGTATAATACATCAATGCAATGAAGCCCTTGCATATTTTGTACCCTTTGTTGTATATGAATAGTTACAGTCCAAACCTGAAAAGGGTTTTCTCCACTGTGAGTCAACATGTGTTTCGTCAAATGTCTCTTTTTTATACATGAATAGTTGCAGTCGGGTCACGAAAAAGGTTTTTCTTCGCTGTAAGTGAGAATATTTACCTTCAAATCTCCCTTTTGGAAACATGAATAGTTACAGTCGAAACATGAGAAAGGTTTTTTTCCACTGTGGGCCAGCATGTATCTCGTCCAATGTCCTTTTGTGATACAAGAAAATATGCAGTCAGGACACGAAAAAAGTTTCTCTCTACTGTGTATCTTAAAGATCCCCTTTGAGAACATGAATATACTTCTTAAGATTTTTCAATTGTTGCAAATTATTTGATCTGTTTGATTGCTAACTACGAAAACTTCGTTGTATCGTTTTTGTTTTATTTTTTTATAATAATTTTTTTATTGAAATTTTTATATTCAACGCTTTAAATCCAGTTTATATTAGTTATAAGGAGAATATTTGTGATTTATTTGAACTGAACGGGTTAATAACACACACAGTTTTTGTAAGCTATATACTTCAGTTTGAGAACTTTATGTGGGAGAGGTATGAAGACACCACTTGTTACAGTAATATTGCTCAATGGTACCCCTTAATTGTATAATTGAGAATAACTTGCGTATAGGAAGGGAATTCCGTCACGAGGTGAACTAAGCTTACCTTTTTAAGCTGTCATACCCTAAAATTAAATATACCACTCCTGAGAATAGCATTCTACCTATAAATTCTACCTTTACCTGTGATACATCCTAATAACACTTTTCTTATTAGATTTACAACATTAGAAATCTAATTTATACCGAGGGACGAATCATATTTGGGAAAGTGAATTTTGATCAAAACCTTGTACTGTAGTACCACCCAACAAAAAATTGCTTTTCCTTTCCTAAACACTCTCATTAAAGAACATAAATATATATTATTAAAATAAATACCTGAAAGTCCAATGATGTCCTGTTCGTGCGAACCGTAGGTATCTGAATTTGTTTAATAAACAAAAAACACAGTAAATCTCAAGTGACCTTGTTATTTCATTAAGATTATATTTATATATATGTAACACTATGCACCTTAATTAGTTTCAAGTACAGTTAATTTTAAGTTTACTATAAAGAATTTCAAAAATTTTAAATCAGTTAATTTATAACATTTGTACATAGTTGACATTATTTGTCACATGACAACGGGTCGTTTGAGTGATTGAGTTCAACAGCTCGGCGGCGGAATGATTTTCCGGTGTCTGTGTTTCCTCCTTTCCTGAAAAAGCTTTTTCACCAATGTGATTCGGTGAGTTTTTCGTTAAATGTCCTTTTGTGATGCACGAAAAGATGCACCCAAAAAAATGAAAAAGATTTTTTCCACTGTGAGTCCGCATGTGTATCTTTAAATCTCTCTTTTGGGAGCATGAATAGTTGCAGTCGGAACAAGAAAAAGGTTTTTCTCCACTGTGAGTCCGCATGTGCCTAGTCAAATCTCCCTTTTGAGAAAAAGAATGGTTGCAGTCGGGACATGGAAAAGGTTTTTCTCCGCGGTGACTCAGCATGTGTCTCGTCAAAAGTCCCTTCGTTATACATGAATAGTTGCAGTCGGAACATGAAAAAGGTTTTTCTCCACTATGAGTCCGCATATGTCTCGTCAAATGTCCCTTCGTTGTACATGAATAGTCGCAATCGAGACATGAAAAAGGTTTTTTTCCACTGTGTGTCAGCAAGTGACTTTTAAGACATCCTTTTGAATTACATGAATAGTTGCAGTCGGGATATGAAAAATGTTTTACTCTACTGTGAGTATGCATATGTCTCGTCAAATGTCTATTAGTTTTACATTTATAGGTGCAGTCGGGACATGAAAATGGTTTTTTTTCACTGTGAGTCAACAAGTGACTTTTAAGATATCCTTTTGTATTACATGAATAGTTGCACTCCGGATATGAAAAAGGTTTTTCACCACTGTGAATCCGCATGTGTATCTTCAAATTACCCTTCGTTGTGCATGAAAAGTTGCAGTCGAAACATGAAAACGGTTTTTCTCCAGTATGGGTGCGCAAGTGGACTTTTAAAATGGACTTGCCTGAACAGGATAAGTTACAATGAGGACAAGAGAATGGTTTTCCTCCCAGAAGTGACTTCAGATCAGTAAATAAGTCTGAAAAAGATAAGACTTTATTAAGTAAAATTAGGTTATTTTAAGAAAAACGTACTAATATTGTGTTTTTATTTGTATTTATGTTATAAGCTGCTGTAAACTGTCATAAACTGAGCCTGGTCTGAACATAGGAGTTCCAAGTTAGACAGGCAAAACCTGTCACCCTTATAAAAAAATAAATAAAGATGAAAAAAACGGGTTCTTAAAAAAATGACATAAATAAATTAATGACCACAATTTTTCGAAAAACTTTTTCAATAAACTTTGTACAGTGTTCACAAACATGAGTTAATCAATTATAATTATAGTTGTTAAAGATTTTTTAAATATTTATGTTGAGGGATCAGTAGGATTTATAGGCCCTGTTAGGAGTTCTACCGAGCCGAACCCTCTGATATGAAAATATCTGGAGTCGGTGAATTATTTTCCCATTTGATGTCTGGTTAGTTGACGTGTTTTTCTTGTATTGTTTTGTATTTATTTTGCTTATATAATGCACTTGTATAATGTTGATTGACTAGATGATCATTTGTGGAAAAGTGTGTGGAAGGGTTTACTTTTTCCTATGGGGAAGATTTAACCCGGACATAAAATCGGAAAAATAAAAATTTCACATAAAAATCATATAATAAAACATGCGGAAACTTTGATTAGCAAACTAGGAATGGATCCTGTTTTAGGACATTCAAATTAACAAGTTTAGTTCATATCATAATTTAGAACTTAATATAAAACAAAACCGGTAAAGTAAATAACAGCCAGATAGTAGTAATGAAAAGACAGATCACCGTAGGAGTTGTAAGGTAGAAAAAATGGGAAGGGTAGTGTATAAGTTTATAATATAATTGGGTGATTAGAAAATAATCGATAGCATTGATAAATAAAGTATAGATTAATACGGAATAGACCATTGTGTTCAGAGGTGATAAATATGTGTTTTTGTATTGTATGGATTATGTTTTAGTGTTATGACAATAATGTACATTGTACACATATATATTTTTATAATGAGATTATCTATTGATCAACATATCTTCACTTTTTACCCTCCCTAAATCAAGGAGCCAGTCGTTGACCAATTTGCGCAAAACATTTGTAGCGTCGATATTAATCCATTGAATAATTAATAATAAACCGCTTGACCTACTTAGTATCTACTCCCGAATTATGTACTTGCATCGTTAAATCGTAAACAAAGTAATCTACGTACTTCAAGTACCTACCTGCCTATTGATGACAATAACACCGCAGTCCGTCTCGAATACTACGAGAACTCGCCAGAAGGTTCGAGCCTACGGCCTAGGCATAATTGCCAAGCCGTCGAAAGTTCGCGAATGATCCAGATCGAGCGAGTGTCTTCGATTTAGTTGCCATCCACCTACCTACTGCCGCCGTCGGCCGAGTAGTATAAATAAGCCCGACGCAGCGAGTCAGTCAGTCAGTCATAATTTTGCCGCCCGTCTACGAGGATCAACGAGTGTTAACCCGCGCTAATCTTACTAGCGCAAAGGACAACATTCCCGGCTTCGCCCGTACCATCATGGACTCAATCGGGACATCATCATAGCGCCTCGGCCACGTCCGCGGCCAGCGCTACTCGGATTACAAGCGCCCTGGTTCCAGCGTCTCTGACCAGCGCTTCTTCCACGCAACCATGACCACCACGAGGACACGCAGCATCCTCACTGGTCACGCCGTTCCCGTTCAACTGCCCACAAGGTCCGTCGCACCTTCGGCCGTCTCGTCAGCACTGGAGTGCCTGAAGACCTACGTTCTTCGCCAGTGCCTGACCTCCATCGAGTCCCGGTCATCAGCGCCCGGCGTCGACTCACTGACCCGCGCTTGACCAGCACATCACTGCAGCGTCCGGAATATTCTACATCTGTCCAGCGTCAACTCTCGTCACGGCTACTGACTCACCAATAAAACACATGTGACCTTCACAACCTTCTTTCATTTCGTGCCTCACCATTGATCCCCAAACATTTGTACTTTTTGTTTTCCAAGCATTAGGAATCATATTATATAATTTAGGTCCTTAGTACGAGAATTGCCGTTGCCCAAGGGACGTCGAGGTTTTTATTGGGATTATTGGATTATTCCTTTAAAGTCGGGTGTCGTGAAGGTGGTCGATGGAAGGGAAGTGCTGACGTTGTTTTTGTGCAAGTAATATAATCTTTCTAATATACAGTTGTCTAACATCGAGAACTTTTATTTCCGTGAATAATGCATCACTGGGGTACCTGAATGGTTTTTTGAGGATGACTCTTAGTAGTGATTTCTGTGATTTAACCAGGGAGTCTAATATTGTTTTGGCACAGCCACCCCAACCTAGGGATGCATATTCGAGTAAAGAATTACACATAGAATAGTATATTGATTTCGTATTTTTTACAGAGAGAATAATTCTGATGGTCATAAAAAGGTGGGTAAGTTTTCTGAATTTTGAAGTAGTTAAGTTAATGTGTTCTTCCCATCTCAGATATTTGTCTATGGTGATTTCTAAATATTTTAAACTATCAACGGATTCTAGGTTATTGCAAGTACAAGTATTCCATTCATTACAAATGTGAATAGTAATATTCAGTATTTCCTTGGGTTGTCCCGCTTGTGTTGCACTCAAACCTAAAATTTTTGTCTTATCCGTGTTGAGAGTAAGGAGATTATTATCTAGCTAATTTTTGACATTGTTTATTCCAATTTCGGCTTTTCTATGGGTTTCGTACCAGTTTTTCGCCTCAAATATTAAGACCGTATCGTCAGCAAAAGTGATGATGTGATCGGCAAGGTTACTGTTACAAAGGTCATTGATATAGATATTAAACAATATCGGTCCTAAAGTACTTCCCTGTGGAACACCAAATTCGATATTGGCTGGATCGCTTAGAGTGCCACTAATATTAACTCTTTGGTTTCGATTTTATAGATAGCTTCCTAACCATTTAAGTAACTGCCCCTGAATATCGATTAGCTGAAGATTTTTCAAAGGGATTTTTTGCGAGATGGTATCAAAAGCTTTAGCCAGATCCAGAAAGAGCGCGATGGTTTTAATTCCTCGATCGGTGTTATTAGAAATGACTTTAGTCAGATTGCCAATGGCATTTTTGGTACCTAAACCTGGTCGGAAGCCATATTGTCTCTCAGAAAGAATGTTATTATCTTCAAGGTAAAAGCTATGACGGTTTTTAACAATTTTCTCGATAATTTTTGAGACCGAATTGACCAGAGATATCGGCCGGTAATTTTGAATCGCAGATTTATCTCCATTTTTGTGTAGTAATACAACAATTGAATGTTTTAGATCAGAGGTTCCCAAACTTTTTTGCCCCGTAGACCACTTACCAAATATTTTTTTCCGTAGACCCCCTGCCTGGCGAATATTGAATTTTCCTAAAACTATTAACGTCCCAAGTGATAATCATTTATTTTTTTCTTAAAAAGATTGTTATGAGTTGCCCATATACATACATATACATACATACATACCCGCGCGGCCGCATCTACTGATCACGTGGCCGGCGCATGTCAACAGTAAAGCCACGAACTTACAGCCAATAGAGGAACGAATACGCAAACCATTACCTTATATGGTCACGAAATAATGCAATACTACACGCGGGCATTGTGTGTTACGCATGAGGTGACCTGCGTAGACCAATGAACGTAGACATTGCCTTATACGGCAGTTCGTCCCCCCCCCCCCTCCCTCTCCCGCTCGCTGGACAGGAGAAGCCAACGGAAGAATCAACAGTTGCGGAGGAGCCGCCCTTGAGGTAACACACAGTACAGGCCGCAAGCTGTTGGCTCCACCACTCGTATAGGAGCTCGCGTCGCCTACCCGGTTTGCCCTAAAATCGGCTAAGTGTTATGTAAGAGTTACCAAGTTTACAAATCTCAGTGGCTGCGCCACCTGACCCTTTACATTGTACTCCAGAGTGCCACTCCCGCCATGCCCTGTGCCATCACACATCGCCTGCTCGGTGAGCCCTTTGCTCCCGCCCTGCGCTCGTCTTGCAACTGCCAGCCATCACACGTCGCCTGCTCGATGAGCCCTTTGCTCCCGCCCTGCGCTCGTCTTGCAACTGCCAGCCATCACCTGCTGCCCTTCATAGGCATCCTGCCCACTCCAGGCCGCCCTCGCCACCATCGTTCGCTAACACGTGAGACACTTATATACCTAACCCTGTCTGAGCCCTAGATTCATAGCTTGCCATAGTATAAACAGGTCTTAAACTGATTCACTGTAACTGTCTAGGATTACCCCTTGTATTTGATAATAAACCAACCATACCGAAGTACCTGTTTCATTGGATATCGTACTATAGAGCCTTACCCCCTGAGATGGAGTTATATCCTCGACTGGCACAAACATGTATATAACACTGGCGCACCACGTGGGATATAACAAGGGAATATAGTCCCAATATAACAAGATTCCCTTTTCTTGCCTGCCCTACAACCAGGTGGCGATATGGTTCATCTGCTTTTGCATTGTGCAGACAGGTGCGCCCTTGTGAGGTATTACACCAAATGAAAATGGAGCAGGATAAGCAACGGGAAAATCTTTCTGTAGCTGGCCCTACAGAACTGCCCCTTAAGTTCTTTGTTAGCGCTTATTCCGATCAGTTCTTCTTGTCATATGATATCCGATTCTTCAACATTCCATTTCCATAGTCAAAATGTCCTCAAACTTAGTTTTGAAGTCTGTGTGAAGTACATCTAAATGTTGGACGTCATTATTACCCTGGACGTTTTTCAAAAACAAGTTGGGGAACTAGGAAAATTTGCGGCTTCCAATGTTCAATAACGTAGACTCTATTTTTTTCCCGCAATAAACGACTTTACGATAAATAAACATACAAATATCAAATAAGTAATTTCTCAGTTTATTATTAGTATTACGTAAACTGTGTTATTTGTGTTAGGTGTATTGTGTCATTTACGGAACTCCTAAATATTGAGTTGATGTAAATGGGGTTCCACTCGTATTTACCCCTATTTGAATCTCGTGGACCCCCAAATTTATTTCTCGCTGACATAGACCCCCAGCAAGCCGGGATCGACCCCTGGGGGTCCATATAGACCACTCTGGGAACGTCTGTTTTAGATGGTTAGGGAATATTCCTGATTTGAGACTTAGATTTGAAATGAAAGCTATCGGAGTTGATATGAATGACTTAATTACTTTTAGCAGATTTGTCGAAACTTTGTCTGGTCCACAAGCGTTAGATGGCTTTAGGTCGTCAATTATTTCCAAGACTTCGTTCGTCGATGTTTGTATATTGTCTATTTTATGGTTGAGGTTAGATGTGACCAACTTGGCAAGATCGGTTTCACTTTTATTGCATTTATCGAGAATATTTTTGGCAAGTGTGGTTCCCACTCATGTGAAGTAGTTATTAGCAAAATTCGCCATATTTTTAGGATTAGGGGAGTTTGTGTGACCGATATGTAATGATTTAATTTCGGAAGACCTGTTGATTTTTGTTTTGCTAATATTACGAAATGCTTCCCACATACGTTTTGGAAAATAAGAATGTTCGTAAACGAACGTTTTATAATAATTTTCCTTCGTATTTTTAATAATCGTTTTGCATAAGTTTCTGTATTTCTTATAGTGAGTTTGTACTAAAATATTATCTGGAAACTTTTGCGCCCTTTTGTGGAGTTGGTTTCTTTTGTGAATCGATTTGACAAGGCCGGGAGATATCCAGGGCGTGAGTTTTAACTGGCTGTTTGGTATGAGTTTGTAACAAGTATGTTTAGATATATTTGTATGAAGGATGCAGATGAATTCATTCATCACAATGTCAGTAACAGTTTGATCAAATTCTTTTTGCCAGTATTCTAATTGCAAGTCCTCAATTAAATTCTTATAGTTTGTTCGAGAGACACACATAACTTTAGCAGTTGTGGGCGGTTTATCTTTAAAGCAGAGGGCTGTTGTGTAGTGGTCGGAAATTGAAGTGTGGATAACAAAAGAGTCAGTGAAGTTAATATTTTTTACTTTGATGTGATCCAAACAGGATTTTATCGTCCCCTGTTCACGAGTAGGTGTATTGATTGTTACTATGAATCCGTTTTCTGTGAGCATGCATAGGTAGTCGTTGAATTGGGGGTGAAATGGAGATAAATTGTTAATATTAAGGTCGCCTAAAATGATTTGACGTTCAAATTTATCGGAACTGCTGATAACAGTTTGGAGTAAATTCAAAAAAGAATCTATGTTCAGGAAACAAGGTGATCTATATATAGCAAAAATACATAAGTTCTTATTAAGAACAATTCTCAGGCAGTCAACTTGTGATACTAAGATTTCTTCGACTTGCGCTTGAATACCGTCTTTGATGTAAACAACGAGCGCACTAGATTTATTTATACTATTAATTGAATGATATTCCGTGTAAGTTTGTATTATTTCAGATATGTAGTTTTTGTTGATCCAACACACTGAAAAAATTAAAACATCAAAAGTATGATTGAATTGATCTAGAAATAACAGAAAATCATCAATGTTTCACATACTTCTGATATTCTGGTGAATAATCTTTAACTATAAGACTTAATTAATACCAACTGTAATTATTTAATTTGTTGAGATCGACAATCAAATTCGTGTTGCAAGTTATATCTGTGTCATTGTAGATATCAGGAGGTAATTGAATCATAATTATTCAGATGAAATGCTAAACAAAGAATATTTCACTACTATACGATTTTGATCCATTTCCGGAAACAGTATAACATACATAATATAATAGTATTTATGAAAACAAACATGTGATAATAATCGAAGTATTCCCAGGTAAGTGAACACAGAAGTATTAGTGAAGAAGTACAAAGCAGAATCAGTAGCATAATAATAATATAATGAATAGCCGAAAGTAGCATACCTCGTGAGTATATTTGGTTCTAATGACTGGGTGAGGATAATCACAGGATATAAAAATGGCAATAATAATAATAAAACCTTTATCTTATATTTGTTGTCGGTATTAGGTGTATTGTGTTTGAGATAGTCATAGGGAAGAGAGCTTGTTTTCATCTGATATAAGAATAGCACCTGCACCACTCTCTTTCCGCAAATATATCTGTCCTTCTTTGATCCATGCAAATTGATATCGTTTCTCTCTTGCAACTTGACGAGTTTTATACCAAATCTGCTTCGCCCGAAAAGTTAGTTGCTCAGAAATATAGATTGGCAACCGGGGGCCGGCGAGACCGATGTTTAACGTGTTGAGTTTTTCTTCGGTATTGGGTTTGTTCTTGTTGAATGATTTCACAACAGCTAGCAGTTGGTTCCTAGCCAGGTTTGATTTAAATTTAAGAAAAATTGTCCTTGGTTGCTTCTGGTTGTTTTTTTTGTAGACGACATACAGCATCGATGTCCTTAGTTTCGATGGGAGAGCCTGTTGTTCTGAAGATGTTGAAGACCACGTCTTTTAGTGATTCGTCCTCAATGTCAGGGATGCCTCTTATTTCTACATTACTTGACTTTAAGGCCCGTTCTTGGAAATCGAGACTATTCTCCAGTACAATGATTCTGGCTTCCAGTGCAGAATTCTTCACTGTAAACTCATCATTTCGGTGCTCGACGTCACGGATTCTGGCCATAAAGTCTTCATATTGTGCGTTCATAAATTTAATGCTTTCCAGTATCTTGTTGTTTTGGTCTATGGTGTAATTCTGTTTTTTTTCCAGGTTGTTTTGGTCATGACTAAGACCTGAATATCTTCGAGATTAGCGAAGGATGATGATGATGATGGAGCTCCTTGATCCTTAGTGGCCGTTAATTCTTAGGGCGGATCCAAAGGAGCGTTATCGCTGGCAGCGGCCGATCGTGTGTCCTTCTTATGCTTGGTCCACACCGAAGCCAACCTTCCAACTTCAAACGTTTGGACGATCGTGTGGAGGGGTAGTTCGTGCGTTGGAAGTTCGGGTTGGAAGGTTGGTGTTTGAGTTGGCCTGGGATCGCCTTCGAGGCGATCGCTACGGCCAACCCGCACGAACCGGCCGCGGCCGTTCGAACTGTCCACATATCTCTGCGAACAGCAGGCAATCATAACAAAAGTGATATTTGCGTATAAGTGACGTTTACGTATCATCTTTTTCGCGCCAATCCGTTAACACATAATGGCAGAGTGGAGCATAAATATACCACGAGTGGAGTAACGATTGAATATTGTCGCTCGGGTTGGCAGCAGTTTCTCTAGGTGGCCACCACGCGATCGGCCAACATTCCAGTTCGGAGTTGGAAGGTTGGCGTTGGTGTGGAAGAACCATTACACTGCTTCCACTGCTGTTGCTTTTGACGTTCTTGAATGAGTCGACGGTAGGTGCTTTCCGTTATTCCTCCACAGGCTAGATGGTATGTGCCTTTACATACAAATATCTCTGATAGAATAACTTCAGGGCATACGCGGCAGTGCATTGTGATTTTTAATAACCACCGACACGATGTTGTTTTGATAAATTTAGTATTTTTTCGGAATTAAACTAAGTGCGACAGTAAAACACCTTGATATTATTTGAATATGTTAAACTTTGATGCCACGACAGGAAGCAATATAGTTTTCTGATTGAATTTTGCGATTTAATCTTAAAAAAAACTTTAAAACGGAGTAAAATTAATATGAACTAGTCACATGGATATTGTCTATGATTCTTGAGTTTGGTATCTTTTTTTTAATAAATTAACGAGTAAAACCTCAAATTATAATATTTAAAAATTGAAGACAATATTAGCGATTCCTAAACGAATATCTGAGACACTGTTTAGATTGCATTTAGTTGAATCTTGCGATCATACATAAAGATAAAATGTGCGATGAGAAAAATGAAGACAATGTGGGCAGTTCTTATTCGAAGTATGGTACAGTTAAATATGACCAAAGAAAATAGGGTCCCATTAGCTCAGTTGGTAGAGCGGTGCCCCGGCAAGGCAAGGGTCCTGGGTTCGAGTCCTAGCTGTGACCGTATCTTTTTCTGATTTTTCTGTTTCAGATTTTCGTTTAGGAATCGCTAATATTGTCTTCAATAATTAAAGTTTGGAATCGGTTGAGTTCACTGATTATTGTACGACCTTTAATGGTAAAAGATTGATCAGAGGCGAATTCCAATTTAATTTTATTATCTTGTTTAGTCACGTAAATTACAGTATAATTAAGGTTCCCAGTATTTGAAGTTTCTTTGTCAAAATGTTGTTATTTTTGGGCGTTTGTGAGAATTTTGAATTTATTTCGCGTTTCGAGTATTTTAAGCACTAAGCTTTGCCTTAAAGAGACTTTAAGGAACCTTTAAGGTTTTTTTTGTTTTAAAATATTTTTCTTTCGGTAGTAAGTGTATGGCCAGAAAAAGTGCAGTAAATTTATCAATGTACTCTCATAATATGTTAAGATATACAGTAGAATGAAGTGATTTTTTTTTTGCCTACTTTGCTGATTTATAAGAATTTAGAAATCGCCATAATTGCGAAAGATTATTAACAATTAAAACTGTGCTATGAACGCTACTGTTTTTGTTGTTGAAAATCGGCATATTTTTCCTGATTCAAACCTTGTTTTTACTAAGTCTTCTCTTCTCAAGAGACCACAAACAGTAGTTGCGACTTCTGTTACAATTTGCACACATCTCTCTTTTGGTTTGAGTATGACAAGGATAAATCATTATCATTGGTAGTTTGACATCGTCAATTTTGGTTTGATCTACCGATCGACATTACCATGACTTGTTAAATTTGGTCTGATCTACCGATCGTCATTACCATGACTTGATAAATTTGGTCTGATCTACCGATCGTCATTACCATGATTTGTTAAATTTGGTCTGATCTACCGATCGTTATTACCATGACTTGTTAAATTTGGTCTGATCTACCGATCGTAATTACCATGACTTGTTAAATTTGGTTTGATCTACCGATCGTCATTACCATGACTTGTTAAATTTGGTCTGATCTACCGATCGTCATTACCATGACTTGTTAAATTTGGTCTGATCTACCGATCGTCATTACCATGACTTGTTAAATTTGGTCTGATCTACCGATCGTCATTACCATGACTTGTTAAATTTGGTTTGATCTACCGATCGTCATTACCATGACTTGTTAAATTTAAATATTTTTACTGCAATAAACCGCACCAAACAGTCACACGTTGAGGATAGAGAGGCTTTTCAACAATAACTCTTGGGTTTTCCGAGCCCCAGATGCGACAATTTTGCTTGTTGACGAAGCCACCGAGGTGGAAACGGGCCTCATCACTCAAGATGATTTGCATTTTATTCACTCAAGTGAATTTTAATAATTTCAATGCGTTGTTGAAGCGTGTATCGTTCCATTTTTATTAATGGCGTAGTTTCTACTTGTCAAATGTCAAAAAGTGACAACTTCAAAAGTAACATCTACCGAAAGAGCGGGCTATTCAAAATAACAACTCTTTTTGGAAAACCCTGTATAAGAATAACGTCATTGTCATTTTCGTTTTGCCGGGTTTTAAATATACTTTTAAAAATTACCAGACCGCAAAATGACATATACATTTTTTACTAAAAATAAGCCCAGCAATCGCTGCTTAAAGTCTGTTGGGTTAGTGCTAACTCTGCTCACTTAAGCCCTCGTATACCCAATTTCTACCGATTTATAACAAGTTTCTTGTAACTCTTTAAGTTTGTTAGTTGCAAAAAATTTATATGTTATTTTTTACGATAATATCTATACATTTTTTATGCCGAAACTTTAATTATCGATCGAAAAAAATATCAAAGTAAGCTCCGAAAATTATTTTAAACAAGTTTTATTCTGTTATTTTCTATGTTATACGCATGAAAAATTTCAAAATGCAACTAAAGCAATTTTCGAGAAATTTTTGCTGTATTTCAAACGAGCAGTGTTTTAATAAATATTTCTACCATTTTCACTTAACGCGATGCACTACGTCGTGTAATATTTTAAATCGAGCCGTTATCAATAACACCCCTTACGTAGGTGGCGATAAGGTTTAAATTCCAGCTTAACACCATCCGCCTGTTTTGATTTATGCAAGACAAAAACATGGCCAAAAAGTGCCTTTAATTTTATTTTGTGGATGTTCAGGCATAAATATTTAAAAAATTTCCGATCATTTTATAAATAACTTAATTTGCCACATTATACAATAAAACCGTAACCGAAAATGGGTTTGTAAGTAGGAGATTTCGAACTTTAAAGCAGTTTTTATAGGCCTGATATATTATGATTGCCTGGCTTATTATAAGACTTATCTAAAAAATACTAGATTATTTAGTAGGCCAAGATGTGTTCTACTCGCAGTATTTAATTAAAGCATCTACAACATTTCTAAGTGTTCAAATTTTCAAACCAAAAAAAAACATGAATTTGCATTGCTAGTATGGCATCGCCTTAAGGTCTTAAATGTCTCAGGATCTATATTAATGGTCGTACTTAGCATTATTATTCTGAACCACACAATTCTTAATTTGAACAAATATAAATCAATTTTACCTGCTGTCGGGGTAGTACTTTCAGAGCGCTTTAAGAATTCCCTTTTAACATCCAGTTGGTCTATGTCAATTTCAGTATAAGGAATTCCCCTTCGTTCTTCTCGGGGCCCTGGATCTGCCTTGATAGTAACAGTCTCCTTATTAATGATACCTAGAAAAACAAAACAATAATTTATTTATTTATTTATTAATTTTTTGGGAGATCGACAGTTAACATTTAATCAGTTTGTACATAAATGTTATTTAGTAAAATAAAACCAATTATGGATTTCCTCCTTGTGACTTTAACTGAGACAGCATTATTTAAATTTGTGAGGAATATTAATTTTAAAAAAATTACAAAACAAAAGATTATATGAAACGAAAAATTTACAAAACAATACATTTATAGCCATGGAGAGAGGTTGTAGATATAAATAAAATCATTACCGAGATATAAACAATAGAGACATAAACATAATATTCTTTTATGGACTTCTTGTATTTGGTAAGTTCAGGTAAGTTTAAGGTGGGAATGGGCTTCATCACTCAAGATGATTTGCATTTGATTCACTCTGAAGTGAACGTAGAATAAAGTGAATAGAACCTGAAAAAATGACCCTTAAAGATCGAACCCAAGTACCGAAATAGTGTATTTTTGTGACGATTTTTTCAAAAATGCAATTTTTTCCAGATAACAAAATTGATTTCGCTTAAGACCGTTATTTTCATCAAGTGTCCAAAATAGCAGCACGATTGGCTCCATAGAACCTCAAACAATGGCCCTTAAAGATCAAACCCAAGTACCGAAATAGTGTATTTTTTGATGATTTTTTCACAAATGCAATATTTTCCTGATTTAATAACTGATTTCGCTTAAGACCGTTATTTTCATCATGTGTCCAAAATTTCAGCACGATTGGCTACATGGAACCTGAAAAAATGGCTCTTAAAGATCGAACCCAAGTATCGATGCAATGTATTTTTAAGATGAATTTTATAAAAACGTCACTTTTACCAGATTTCACAACTGTTATCGCTTGAAATCATTATTCTTATGACGATTCCAAAATTTCAGCACGATTGGCACCATAGAGCCTGAAAAAATGACTCTTAAAGTTCGAACCCAAGTATCGAAACAGTGTATTTTCGTTATGATTTTTTTCAAAACTGCATTTTTTACGGATAAAACAATTTTTTTCGCTTGAAACCATTATTCACATCACAGTTCCAAAATTTCAGCACGATTGGCACCATAGAGCCTGAAAAAATGACTCTTAAAGTTCGAACCCAAGTATCGAAACAGTGTATTTTCGTTATGATTTTTTTCAAAACTGCATTTTTTACGGATAAAACAATTTTTTTCGCTTGAAACCATTATTCACATCACAGTTCCAAAATTTCAGCACGATTGGCACCATAGAGCCTGAAAAAATGACTCTTAAAGTTCGAACCCAAGTATCGAAACAGTGTATTTTCGTTATGATTTTTTTCAAAACTGCATTTTTTACGGATAAAACAATTTTTTTCGCTTGAAACCATTATTCACATCACAGTTCCAAAATTTCAGCACGATTGGCACCATAGAGCCTGAAAAAATGACTCTTAAAGTTCGAACCCAAGTATCGAAACAGTGTATTTTCGTTATGATTTTTTTCAAAACTGCATTTTTTACGGATAAAACAATTTTTTTCGCTTGAAACCATTATTCACATCACAGTTCCAAAATTTCAGCACGATTGGCACCATAGAGCCTGAAAAAATGACTCTTAAAGTTCGAACCCAAGTATCGAAACAGTGTATTTTCGTTATGATTTTTTTCAAAACTGCATTTTTTACGGATAAAACAATTTTTTTCGCTTGAAACCATTATTCACATCACAATTCCAAAATTTCAGCACGATTGGCACCATAGAACCTGAAAAATGGAAATGGACGAAGCGAGAATAATTTTAAGTAATTAATTAATAAAATTTCAGTTTGACCAAAAAGGCATAGGTGGTATACATATATATACACAGTAGGCGCATTGTTTTAATATATTTTGAAATACTTCTAATGTATATGTTTATCGGAGGTAATCAATGATTTTACTTATAAATGAAGTTTTGGTTTGTGTTTTTGTAATGTCAGTAGGTAGATAATTGAATAGCTTAACAGCATTGTATTATAACTTTTTTGTTCATAGGAGGTTTGACTATTTGGAATGTTAAAAGATTTTACGCGTGACTGTCTCAATTCTCTAGTGCTTATTCGTTCTTCATACATCTGGGTATTTTTAAATGGATTAAATATGGATATTTTTAAATCATTTTTACTTTTCATTTTCACAATCACCATTGCGCCTTTCCTCACCTACTTCTGTGAATATATTTGTTAGATCAGTCTCCAGAGAACACAGTTCTTGAGTTCGGTTCGCTTCGATTCTTCTGTCCATTTGCCAGTCCTTTTCTCTAATACCATTTTCAGTACCTACCATTATTTCTTCGGTCTCTATGTTCCCTCTTTCCTCCAATGTTTCCTGGGATTATGTGACCTAAAAATGCATGATTTTTAAAAAAGGTTCCTATACATTATTCAACTACAATAAACGCTTTTAATATCACCTTTGAAATACATCAAAGCTGGTGTTTGAAATATATCAAAGGCAATAATTTCTAGCTAGGAATATTCATAATGCCAAAGTTGCTAATGGAAGCTCTTTATGATTCTGATGAATAGTTCGCTTCGTTCTGATTTTTTGGTTCAGATCAGGAGTGTCTGAAAGGGTTTTATTTTGTTCATTCCGATTTATTGCGCATCGCTATCATTTATCAGCTTAATTTCACAGTAAAATGAGGTTGATTCACATTTTCCACGAGACAGACCTTTATGTAGTTTAATATTTCTGAAGCCGTTAGGTTACGTTATTGATTTGTACTTGGATTCATTTTCAAACGGTTTATTTTGTTTGCAATTCTTACATAGACTATGAATCCATGAACCCTCAAACGTTATAAATTCCTCAGAAAATATACACAATCACTCCGTTCCGTTTTTAACACGATTTTAATAGATCAGCAGTATTCATTTTTCTTTGTACAATCGTGTAAATCGCTTGTTGTTTTTACATTAACGTTTTGAGAATGGTATCAGTAGCGTTAAATTCATTTTTCTTTGTACAATCGTGTAAATCGCTTGTTGTTTTTACATTAACGTTTTGAGAATGGTATCAGTAGCGTTAAATTCATTTTTCTTTGTACAATCGTGTAAATCGCTTGTTGTTTTTACATTAACGTTTTGAGAATGGTATCAGTAGCGTTAAATTCATTTTTCTTTGTACAATCGTGTAAATCGCTTGTTGTTTTTACATTAACGTTTTGAGAATGGTATCAGTAGCGTTAAATTCATTTTTCTTTGTACAATCGTGTAAATCGCTTGTTGTTTTTACATTAACGTTTTGAGAATGGTATCAGTAGCGTTAAATTCATTTTTCTTTGTACAATCGTGTAAATCGCTTGTTGTTTTTACATTAACGTTTTGAGAATGGTATCAATGATAAAAGTTAACTAAATTAATTGTTGATAGATTTAAAAAAAAAAGTTCTGGGACTAACTACCATATGAATACCTCATTGACCAGTATACAAATAGTGGGAAATAATTATACCGAGTCGGTGGACATTTTCTATATATCGGTAAACAAGTACAAAATATTGTTCCTGAAGTAGTTAAGTAATGTATAATACCGTATTAACCGTATGAAGCCCCAAACAGGGCGTCAATAAGTAAATAAATAATATTATTTATGTTTTGTGTAATATTTACATGTGTACCTACTAATGTTACAGTTGTCCCGCTTTCATGCCATCTCTTTCTTAAGGACTTCAGTCATACGTTGATTACATTTGTTTATTAATTGTTGCAGATGGTACCGCGAAGGTTCTACCTACCCTCTGGAGGAGGTGCTTGCGAGTGGAATATCTCGCTCTGAGGCCAGCAGCGCCACCCTAACGCTGAGCCCCTCCAGAGAAGACGATGGTGCCATCTTCAGGTGCGTCGTGTGGAACAGGGCTCTTCCCGAAGGAGAGAAGCTGGAGGCTACGGTTACACTCAGCGTTAACTGTGAGTTTGCCTTCATTATAATTATTTGATATTTTAAATAGTCGCAACAAAGTCTAATTTTTTGTTGTTATTTTTAATCCAAATAATATATATTATCGGGCAGCAACATAACATCTTCTAACTCAAAATATTCTCAGGAATCGCTAGTTAAAATCTTTCAGGTGCTTAGAATTGGTGAGTGATATAGCAAAATATTAATTTTATTTCGAAATATCTTATAAACATTAGAACCCTCGGGCCTTTCTCATATTCTGTCAAAAGTCGGAGCACTTTCGCTTTGCAATTAAAAAATTGAATATTTATAAACATATCAGGTGTTAAATACTCTTTCAGGTGTTATTTTTAGAAATAAACAAAGTTTTTTATAATTTTTGATAACGAAACAAAAGAAAAACACACTAACATTTAATTAGACAATTGTATTATAAATGTAACTATTAGGTACCTCATTTCCCGTAAAACAAATAATCGGAAAGTTCGTTTCATAGAGTTTCACATTTTAATTTTTCTCTGAATAACTTCTAGATTTGAATATAATGCGTGTTTTTTTTCCTCTTTCTAACACCGTTTAGGTCATATTTCTCACCATGGCAGTAAGGGAGACAACCAAATGCGAACAAATGAGCCTAAGGGGTTAAGCTTTTAATCTATTCTAATGAAATAAAATTTAATTTTAAATTTGGTATTCTGCTCTTCTATACAGCTATATAAATAGACATGATGTTAACTGCCTCTCAGGAACACACATATAATATGATTGAAGTTTCATTCGGCCAATAATACATATGATCGAAGTTTCACTCGGTTGGGTTTTGTACATATTGTTTGAATTTTGGGGTATTGCAGAGTCGCTTCCTTCTCATTCTTGAGACCACTTAATGTTTACACAAATAAAAACACAGTTACCTACACACTACACATCTGTCCTGATGATGGATACTACAAGGCTGTCCGACGCTGGAGAAACGCAATACGTCTCAATATCCCAAAACCCGAAAGTCAAAATGTGACCATTCATGATAACTACAGTAGTTTTTTTTGGGTTTTGTATTTAAAAAAGACTAAAACCAACATCGTTTTCGATACAAAACTAAAAAAAAATCCTGAACTGAACAATTGAGATGATTTAGAGTAGGGTAAGCCACTATTTAGCCGTTTGCCGGGTTGTCAGTAATTATTATTCCAGTAGGTAGTGTGCAGAAAAGCTAGCCTTTTTTACAAACATGATCGCATAATCTACTGGGCTCGCTTTTATGACAGAATTCTCATCGTAAAAGAGAGACTTGTGTATTTAAATCCGCAAGTGTTTACGTAAAACATCGTGTACCACAAAATAATCTTATATTATTCGAGCGTATGAAATAACACGAGCATTACGTAGGAATATTCTAAAATAATGGACATAATAAAATTTTTTTTTTTAAATTAAATTTTGCACTAATATTACTCTACAATTACATAAATTAAATCAATACTACTACTTGAGCTACTAAACGTTCTTGCACTACCTCGGTCAATTATTTATAATCTTTTTAGGTAGTTAATGTATATCAATGTCATTTCTGTTTTTAAACTCTAATACACGGAGTAGTTTCTGCAACTATAACTTGAACTCCTCTAGTTTCATTAAACAACAATTTAATCAACTTCTAACTGAGGAATTCTAATATTGGCAACGCAGAGTTTTTCGAAATCAAATATAGACAGTAATATTCCTCTTATTTAAAAAAAAAAAATTGCAAAATTTCGCTTAAGACCGTAATTTTCATCAAGTGTCCAAAATTTCAGCACGATTGGCCCCATTGAACCTGAAAAAATGGCCCTTCAAGATCGAACCGAAATAGTGTATTTTTGTGATGATTTTTTCACAAATGCAACTTTTTCCAGATTAAATCATTTATTTCGCTTAAGACCGTTATTTTCATCATGTGTCCAAAATTTCAGCATGATTGGCACCATAGAGACTGAAAAAATGGCCCTTGAAGATCGAACCCAAGTCTCGAAATTGAGTACTAGTGTTTGATTATTTTTTCACAAATATAACATTTTCCAGATTGAATAACTGATTTCGCTTGAAACCATTATTCTTATCACGATCTCAAAATTTCAGCACGATTGGCTCCACAGAACCTGAAAAAATGGCCCTTAAAGATCGACGGCCGGCATAGTCCAGTGGTAACGCATTGGACTGCCATTCCGAAGGTCGCGGGTTCGAACCCGGCGTGCGCAAATAAATTTTATTTGATTAATTTGTGTTATTTCACAATTAATTAATTAAAATAATATATAGTATATTTGCGGCACGTTCCAGAGTGGAAGATACTACCAGTATCGCCCTGGTGTAAGACCACCATTCAGAATTGAAACGTTGCTCCAAATGGCTTTAGCCGTGTTTAGTGACTAGATCTGAATAGCCAGTTACTTCCCCACCTTCCTCTTTCCCTTCCCACTTACCTTCAGCCTCACAACATCCCCCAATTGAGGATGCCATAGTCTCACTGGCTCCAGACGGGAGCAGTTGGGACTCTTGTGAGGTATTCACTATAAAAAAAAAAAAAAAAAAAAAAAAGAACCCAAGTACCGAAATAGTGTATTTTTGTGATGATTTTTTCAAAAATGCAACTTTTTCCAGATTTAATAACTGATTTCGATGGAAATCATTATTCTTATCTCGATCCCAAAGTTTTTTCCCGATTAGCCCCATAGAACCTGAAAAAATGGCCCTTAAAGATCGAACCCAAGTTCCGAAATAGTGTTTTTTTTACGATTTTTTCAAAAATGCAATTTTTTCCAGATTATATAATTGATTTCGCTTAAGACCGTTATTTTCATCATGTGTCCAAAATTTCAGCATGATTGGCACCATAGAACCTGAAAAAATGGCCCTTGAAGATCGAACCCAAGTCTCGAAATTGAGTACTAGTGTTTGATGATTTTTTCACAAACGCAACATTTTCCCGATTTAATAACTGATTTCGCTTAAGACCGTTTTTTTTGTATTAGGCAATTCACCCTAAAGAGAGTGCTATGTGCCGTTAAAGTTAAGGGAGATGGTTATAATTTTATGGGAAATCTATACGGGAATAGGAAATCTCAAATATTGAAGTCATTCAAGTCTATGAACTTGTATAGAACTGAGAAAATGCGAGAATCGTTGAGAGAAAGTAAATAAGGAATACTAAGGGGAGATTGGTGGGTGATTTTTATAAGTAAACGATAAATGCCTTTGAAAGATGAATGATTTTTACAATTAAAGAAAACGTGATCAAGAGTCTCATTTTCCATGCCGCACTGGCAGAGTGGACTATCTAGGACCCGGATTTTAAACAAATGGGATGCAATGGAGCAATGACCAATTCTCATTCTCGAGATACAGGATATAAATCTTTTGGATTTTTTCTTGCCGTGGAACCAAGGTTTACTTGGATTATGATTTTGTATTCCAGCATAAAAAGCACCAGTTCGGGTTTTCGTATTAGTCCAATTTTCTTCCCAGGAGCGGATCATGTTGGATTTAAGAATTGGGATGACGTCAGAGATAGGAATTCTAAAATCTAAAGGATTAGAGCCAGAAATTGTTCCAAGTTTACCTAGAGAATCGGCTTTCTCGTTACCCTCAATTCCTAAATGGACAGGGACCCAAACCAATATTGTCTCGAAATTTAATTCATTTAAAGATTTAGGGGTGTTTCTGATAATTTTTTTTTATTTTTTTTATTTTATTTATTCTTAAATAAATTAGTTTTACAAAGGTAAAGTACATTGTCCTCCACGCTAGGAGTTCACCTGTGTTGTGGAGGACTTTTTCAATTGTAAAGTTATATACATAATAGTAAACAATACAGTGGCGATTAGTTACACAGAGAAACGATAGAAAACTATATTATAAATAATATACTCTTCTGGTTTATGGATATTTGAGGAAATTTTCAACACTGCGCTTAGTGAGTCAGTGCACAGTAAGAAAAGCTGGATTTGGCTCAAAGCTTGTTCAATTGCGAAGCATTCTGCAGTAAATATAGAAATTTCTTTAGGCAATTTATAAGACAAATCTAAATCGAATTCGGGAATGTGTACCGCAGCTCCACAATCTTTGTTATCAGACTTAGAACCATCTGTGTAAATGAGTGAAAATTCTCGAAACTTAGAAGATGTAATGTTTTAAAATTTTTCCTCAACATTTTGATTAGATGAGGTTAAAATATCAGTTCGGAAGTCTGAAGTTATAACGTTGGGGATATAATTGATAGAATCAAATGGGATGGTGAAAATAGGAAGGATAGGATCTTTTTGTAGATTTTGGAGGGAAGAAGACAGAGATTTGAATGAAAGAAAACTTTTAACAAGGAGAGGAAGTCGATTTTTATCTGTCGATCTTTTTTCGTTATTTAAGTTATTGAACAAATAATCAAGCCTTTGTTCTAAAGGGTGACGCGATATAGAAAAAGATTTAAAAATATATTTACCAGCCAGGAATTGTCTCCTCAAAATTAAGGGGGGATCAACACATTCTACCTGGAGAGAATTAATTGGAGAAGATTTCATTGCTCCAATAATTATTCTGAGCGCTTTGGACTGAATTCTTTCAAGTTTTTTGTCCAAATATTTAGGAAGAGGATCGAAAAGAAATGTTCCATAATCCAAATGGCTTCGCACTTGAGCACCATACATTAATTTAAGAGTAGTAGGATGAGATCCCCACCACACTCTGGAAACAGCTCGCATAATATTTAGCCCCTTTTCACACTTAGCCGAAATGTTCTGAATATGCGGGAGCCAGGAAAGTTTATGATCCAAAAGTAGTCCAAAAAATTTAATTTGCTTAACGATTTGAAGAGGGACATTATCAAAGCAGACAGAAAATGGGGGTATTTTTCTTTTGCGCGTAAAAGCCACTACTTTGGTTTTAGACGTAGCTAAATTCATCCCATTTGTCAACAACCAAACTTTAATATTATGTAAAGCCAAATTCAATTCCTTCGCAGCGCGCGATAGATTTTTGTGTGATAAATATATAAGGAAATCATCAGCAAAATAAAGTCGCTTGATAGATGAAGGAATCACATTGTCTAAATCACTTATATATATATTAAATAATAATGGACTGATTACGGACCCCTGAGGTAACCCCTTCCATAGTTTGCGATTTATCGTTTTTGAGGAAAAGTGGATAATAATGGATCTGTCTGTTAGTAAATTAATAATAAATTGAACAAGTTTTAAGGTAATTTTTATTTTAATTAATTTTTCTTTCAAAATGTTAATTAATACATCGTCGTAAGCTGACGAAAGATCAAGAAATGTGGCCAGAGTGCAAGAATTAAGGGACTGAGATATACGGATGTCTGTTGTTAACACACTTAAATTATCCATGGTTGATTTCTTTTTCCGGAAGCCATATTGATTAGGAGAGATAATTCTGTTATTTTCAACAAACCATTCCAATCTGTTCTTTATCAAGTGTTCTGCTACTTTCATTAAACATGACGAAAGAGCAATAGGACGATAGGATGAGATTTCAGATGGATTTTTGCCTGGTTTTAAAATCGGAAGAATTTTTTGAACTTTCCAGACTTCTGGTATAAATCCTGTTTCGAACATGTAATTAATTCGGGATAAAAAATATTCAACCGACATATCTGAGAATGCTTTAATGAAACTATATTAGATTCCATCAGGGCCAGGAGAAGAGTCTGGAAGGGAATTGATTACTCGATTTAATTCACTTACTGAGAAAGGAGAGTCCAGCCAGCTAGAGTGAGATGGATAAGAAATAAAAAAAGGCATTTCCTCACATCTGGCAACTGACGGAGGAGCTATCTTATCAGCAAAACCTAAAATAATTTCTTCTGGAATATGTTTGGAACGCTGGGAAGTATATGACGAACCGAATTTTTTAAAATTGGACCATACGGATGACTGGGGAGATTCAGGAGACAAGCGTTCACAGAATTTTCGCCATCCAGACCGCTTTTTGTTTTTCAAAACGCGTTTCGCTTCTGCCTGGGCGCGTTTCACAGAAAGGTAATTTTCAAAAGACATACATTTACGGAAAATGGAAATTGCTTCTTTTCTGGATTTAACTACACTAGTGCATTTTTCATCCCACCATGAGGTGGAATGTTTTATCTTAATGTTAACATTACGTTTTTTAAGTGTTTTTTCTGCAGCTTTTATTATCATGTTAGGAAATAATTCACATTGTAAACTACCTAGTGTTGACAAGGGAAAACTTAGATGCTTGAACAATGGAGTCTAATTCTGAAGAAAAAATTCTCCAATTCGCGTCTTTCGTTTTAAATTTAAAACTATTGTTTATCGAAAAGGAATGCTTGGAAGATAGATGGTGGAAGGTAATTATTATAGGAAAATGGTCACTGGAAAGTGGATCTTTAAGAATGTTCCAAGAACATATGGGAATCACCGAAGATGAGCAAGGAGATAAATCGACTGCACTTTTCCGATGTTGAGGGGCAGTGAAACGAGTTGGAGATCCGTCATTTAGAATACATAAATTATATGTATCTATAAATTCTAATAGATTATGGCCAGAACGGTTTGTTAACTCACTGCCCCAAGAAGGAGAATGAGCATTGAATTCCCCAAGTATCATATACGAGGGACGAATCTGGGATATAAATGTTGACCATTCGTTTTCAACAAAAATTGTAGAGGGAGGGATATATATTGATAGTAATGTAATATCAGATACAACAGCTGCTACTATCTGAAAATTATTGGAGAGAGTGTGGAAAATAATTTGTTTAAAAGGGATAGAATTATGTATAAAAAGAGCAGTGCCACCTTTGCCATCCAGTCTATCATGTCTTAGACAATGATATCCTGAAATCTTAAATTGGTGTGAGGGTTTTAACCACGTTTCGGAGATGGCAGCAACTGAAATATTATGTTCATCAAGTAACTGTACACGATCAATTTTGTTGGCGAATAGACTTCTACTATTCCATTGAAGTATTTTGCTCAGTTGCGGATACATCAGGAAGGCTAGAGAGTAAAGATTTCATATAATCGGCAGCGTTGGACGGTACTTTATTGTTATTTGAAAGGATCGTAATTAATAGGGTAATTAAAGTTTGAATAAAAGAAGAATTTTCAATCATGACTTTAGGTAAGATATCGGAAGTGGAACAGTTTTTTAAGGCAGCCCCGTTGGGAGCCTGGGATTTATTATTCCCATTCGCGTTTTAAGTAAAAGATCATTATGTAGTTTTTTATCGAAAGAAGGAATAAATTTTGGATTAGATTTTATCGGTTTGAAAATTGTTTTTTTGTGGGAAGATGATAGAGGGGATTTAGGGGAAGAAAAATGAAAGATAGAAGCGTTAGACGTTATCTCCGCAAAAGATTTTTTCGTGGGAGAGAATAATGTAGAAGCTTGAAAGTTGGAAATGTTGTCTGCAGCCATTGACTGTTTGATATTTCTCTGTCTAGATAACTCTGGACAGGCCACACTAACAGCAGTATGGTTGCCCTTACAATTAACACAAATAGGGTTATTCGTTGTATTTTGACACTGTTCAAAGGGATGATCCTCTCCGCAATGGAAGCAACGAGGAGGGGAACGACAAATAGGTTTTGAATGGCCAAAACGGCAACAGTTGAAACATTGGATTGTTGGGAATCTGTATACTTCAACGGGAAGAGCGTTATAATAAATAAATACACGGGATGGTAATGTTTGACCTTCAAAAGTAATAACAACGGATTGGGAAGGTTTCCATATAGTGGTGCCGGTGGAAGTATCCTTGAAATTCAAACGACGTGCTTTTAAAACTTTAGGAGTTAATTGAGAGTCATTAAGAGCGTCTTCTATTTTTGTTTCTGATAGATCGGTTGGGATACCTCTTACTCTGCCCATTCTGGTTAAATTGAAAGTTGGTATGAAAGATATAAATTTAAGAGAACCTATTTTTTTAACAAAATCATTAGCTAATGTGGCGGATTTAAATTCGATGGATAGTTTGTATCGACCTTCCGGTTTTATTGATCCATTTATAATACCGAGGTTATTGAGTTTTGAGCTAAAAATAAATTTACCAAAATCCAAGATATGGATTATTTTCCCCTGATCAGTCCTTTGGACATTAACAATAAATGGAGCTGAAGATGAAATAGAATACATAAGCTCAATGGCTTTTGCTTCTGTAGGAATGGTATCATTATAACTTCCATGAGAGATTGGGGATTCGTTTGTTTGTGAGAGAGATTTAATTTTAGGAGGTACATTAAGGCAAAGCGGAGGTCGTCGTTTTCGGAAGGAATGGTTACAGAAGCTTGGAAATCATCAGAATCGTAGACGTCTGCAATTTTAGAAATGGACTCAGGGTCAGGAGGTCGATTTTCATCCTCCTCCATTTCAACAAATTGTAAAAATAAAAATTAAACAATAATTATTATTTAAGAAATAATAAATGATAGAAATACTACACGTAACTGCGTCGCAAACCAATAATAGAAACAAAAATAATGAATACGAAAAGGTAACAATAAATAAATCTTATCTGTACGCCGCGCCGTCAGCAAGCCATATAACACAGAGCACTGGAAGTAAACACGACTGCACACTACCGAGGTTCGGACACTACTCCTTTTCCAGATTTAATAACTGTTTTCGCTTGAAACGTTTATTCTCATCACGATTCCTAAATTTTAGCCGGATTGGCACCATAGAACCTGAAAAAATTGTTCTTAAAGGTCGAACCCAAGTATCGAAACAGTGTATTTTTGTGACGATTTTTTCAAAAAAAGAACATTTTCCAGATTTAATAACTGTTTTCGCTTGAAACCATTATTCTCATCACGATTCCTAAATTTCAGCCAGATTGGCACCATTGAACCTGAAAAAATGGTTCTCAAAGGTCGAACCCAAGTATCGAAACAGTGTATTTTTGTGATGATTTTTAAAAAAATGCAACTTTTTAAAGATGTTATAACAGTATTCGCTTGAAACGTTTATTCTTATCACTATTCCAAAATTTCAGCCAGATTGGCACCATAGAACCTTAATAAATGGCTCTTAAGATTCGAACCCAAGTATCGAAACAGTGTATTTTTTGTTATGATTTTTTCAAAGCTACATTTTTTACGGATAAAACAATTGTTTTCGCTTGAAACCATTATTCACATAACAATTCCAAAATTTCAGCACGATTGGCACCATAGAACCTGAAAAAATGGTTCCTAAAGGTCGAACCCAAGTATCGAAACAGTGTATTTTTGTGACGATTTTTTCCAAAAAAGAACATTTTCCAGATTTAATAACTGTTTTCGCTTGAAACCATTATTCTCATCACGATTCCTAAATTTCAGCCAGATTGGCACCATTGAACCTGAAAAAATGGTTCTCAAAGGTCGAACCCAAGTATCGAAACAGTGTATTTTTGTGATGATTTTTAAAAAAATGCAACTTATTAAAGATGTTATAACAGTATTCGCTTGAAACGTTTATTCTTATCACTATTCCAAAATTTTAGCCAGATTGGCACCATAGAACCTTAAAAAATGGCTCTTAAGATTCGAACCCAAGTATCGAAACAGTGTATTTTTTAATGAAATAAAAACAATATTTTTTTTTTTGTTTATTTTTTTTTTGTTTAAAACCACGAATTTTTATTAATTTTAAGACCGACCGGTTTCGCTACACTCGAGCATCGTCAGGGTACAAAATTAAACTAATCAATAATACAAAATGTGTCATTATATATATACATACAGAGGGAGATAGAAAGTAAAACCAAAATGAAACAACAATATATTAAAAGAAAACAATTAGTGTATATAAATATTATAATAATAGAGAATAGGCATTAATAATTGTAAGGTGATTAAGGGATACTGGGAATTTTACAGTTTACAGGGAATATTCCCAGAATTGGGCTTTTTGACAAATCTAATTGATTATTCAGAATTAAACTTTTGGTTTTAATGGCTTTCTTAATTTCTAGTGCTTCTAGGTTATTCAATTTGTTACTATGGTCTTTTCTATGGAGAATCTTAGCACCGGTGCTTTTGTTGAATGTATGATCTTTTTCAATAAGATGATTGGCAAACTCTGAAAAGCCATTGCTATTTAGGCATCTAAGATGTTCTTTAATCCTAATGTTGACATTGCGCGTTGTCTTCCCGATATAAAACGCTGGACAATTGTTACAATTTAATTTATAAATTCCTGCATGACTAAGTGTGTCATCTTTATCTTTAGAATTGACTAAAAATTTACCTAGATAGTTGTTGGTATAAAACGCCGGTTTGACTTCAGAAGGAAGGTTAACTATACTGCAGGAAGAAAAATTATTGATGAATAGAATACGGCGCCATTGGAAAGGAAGATTATTATTATTTATATTATGTGGACTCGCGAATAAGAAGTTTTTAACTGCTAATTGTTTTAGTTTTTTACTTAAAATTCTATCAATAAAATCTGGATCGTATCCATTATTAGACGCTATTTTTTTAATTATTGATAATTCGTTAGAGAAATAATATTAGTTAATGGAATCGTGACCAAGCGATGGACCATTGAGTGAAATGCTGAGTGTTTGTGTGAAAAGGGATGATTGGATGTATTATGTATGACAATATCGGTGTAGGTAGGTTTCCGAAAGATGTTAAAATCGATTTTATTATTTATGAGAGATAAGGATAGGTCTAGGAAGTTTAAGGATGAATTAATGCCTATCTCTAATGTAAATTTAATATTTTTATGATAAGAATTTATAAGGTTGAGGAAGGAATTTAGTTGCCGTTCCGTGCCTGTCCATATACAAAATATGTCATCGACATATCTTTTCCACAGAAAGACGTTTTTTATAAGTGGTGAGTTACCGGTAAGTATTTTACTCTCCAAGTTATTCATGAATATATCGGCAATCAAAGGGCTAGTGGGAGCACGCATAGGTAAACCTTCTTTTTGTTGATATATTACATTATTAAATTGGAAATAGTTTTGACTTAGGCACATATTAAATAACGACGTGAGATCATTTATAAAGTCTTTAGATAAATTAGAAGTATTTAATAAGTCTGATATTAAACATTTACTTTCCCCAATGGGAACATTAGGGAACAAATTAACCACGTCAAACAAAATGAGTTTACAATTATTAGGGAGAACCAAATCTTTCAATTCTTCCACTAATGTAAATGAATTTTTAATTGTGTATTTAGGAGTGAAAACATTGGTATTATTAACATTACAACCAGCCCATTATTACAACCAGCCCATACATTTTTCGAACGTGTACAGAACCTGTCAAATGTACATTTTCTACCTGAAGAAACAACCCTACTATCCAAAGGATTAAAATATAACCTGAAGTATTCTAATAATCAGTTTAATGCTGCAATAGATTAATAATTAATAAAAATTCGTGGTTTTAAACACAAAAAAATATTGTTTTTATTTCATTAAAATGTTAAACCACAAAGTGATTGCTTTCTACGAAAATATAAAAAAAAAAAAATAAAAAAAAAAAAATTGTATTTTTTGTTATGATTTTTTCAAAAGTACCTTTTTTACGGATAAAACAATTGTTTTCGCTTGAAACCATTATTCACATAACAATTCCAAAATTTCAGCACGATTGGCACCATAGAACCTGAAAGAATGGTTCCTAAAGGTCGAACCCAAGTATCGAAACAGTGTATTTTGGTGACGATTTTTTCCAAAAAAGAACTTTTTCCAGATTAAATAATTGTTTTTGCTTGAAACCATTATTCTTATCACGATTCCTTAATTTCAGCCGAATTGGCAACATAGAACCTGAAAAAATGGTTCCTAAAGGTCGAACCCAAGTATCGAAACAGTGTATTTTTTTGACGATTTTTTTCATAAATGAAACTATTTACAGGTTTTAAAACTGTTTTCGCTTGAAACGTTTATTCTCATTACGATTCCTAAATTTAAGCACGATTGGCACCATAGAACGTGAAAAAACGGCTCTTAAAGTTCGAAACCAAGTTTCGAAAAAGTGTATTTTTTTGACGATTTTTTTCATAAATGAAACTATTTACAGGTTTTATAAGTGTTTTCGCTTGAAACGTTTATTCTCATAACGATTCCGAAATTTCAGCACGATTGGCACCATAGAACCTGAAAAAATGGTTCCTAAAGGTCGAACCCAAGTATCGAAACAGTGTATTTTGGTGACGATTTTTTCCAAAAAAGAACTTTTTCCAGATTAAATAATTGTTTTTGCTTGAAACCATTATTCTTATCAAGATTCCTTAATTTCAGCCGAATTGGCAACATAGAACCTGAAAAAATGGTTCCTAAAGGTCGAACCCAAGTTTCGAAACAGTGTATTTTTTTGACGATTTTTTTCATAAATGAAATTATTTACAGGTTTTATAAATGTTTTCGCTTGAAACGTTTATTCTCATAACGATTCCGAAATTTCAGCACGATTGGCACAATAGAACGTGAAAAAATGGCTCTTAAAGTTCGAACCTAAGTTTCGAAACAGTGTATTTTTGTGATGATTTTTTCAAAAATGAAACTTTATCCAGATTTAAAAACTGTTTTCGCTTGAAACGTCTATTCTCATAACGATTCCTAAATTTCAGCATGATTGGGACCATAGAACCTGAAAAAATGGTTCTCAAGGTCGAACCCAAGTTTCGAAACAGGGTATTTTTGTTATGATTTTTTCAAACTGCAATTTTTTACAGATAAAACAATTGTTTTCGCTTGAAACCATTATTCTCATCACAATTCCAAAATTTCAGCACGATTGGCACCATAGAACCTGAAAAAATGGTTCCTAAAGGTCGAACCCAAGTATCGAAACAGTGTATTTTTGTGACCTTTTTTTCCAAAAAAGAACTTTTTCCAGATTAAATAATTGGTTTTTGCTTGAAACCATTATTCTTATCACGATTCCTTAATTTCATCCGGATTGGCACCATGGAACCTGAAAAAATGGTTCTCAAAGGTCGAACCCAAGTATCGAAACAGTGAATTTTTGTGATGATTTTTTAAAAAAATTTTAATTTTTTAAAGATGTTATAACAGTTTTCGCTTGAAACGTTTATTCTTATCACTATTCCAAAATTTCAGCCAGATTGGCACCATAGAACCTGAATAAATGGCTCTTAAAGTTCAAACCCAAGTATCAAAACAGTGTATTTTTTTTTAAATTATACAATAACTTTGTAAACATCACTTATAGGTAAATACTTAATGTCGACCGGGTTTCACTACAACATTAAGTATTTACCTATAAGTGATGTTTACAAAGTTATTGTTTAATTTTAAATTATAATTACACATCACAAAGTAACCGCTTCATATGAAGAAAAAAGTGTATTTTTTGTTATGATTTTTTCAAAACTGCATTTTTTTACGGATAAAACAATTGTTTACGCTTGAAACCATTATTCACATCACAATTCCAAAATTTCAGCACGATTGGCACCATAGAACCTTAAAAAATGGTTCCTAAATGTTGGTCCCAAGTATCGAAACAGTGTATTTTTGTGACGATTTTTTCAAAAAAGAATTTTTTCCAGATTTTATAATTTTTTTTGCTTGAAACTATTATTCTTATCACGATTCCTTAATTTCAGCCAGATTGTCACCATAGAACCTGAATAAATGGCTCTTAAAGTTCGAACCCAAGTATCGAAACAGTGTATTTTCGTTATGATTTTTTCAAAACTGCATTTTTTTACGGATAAAACAATTGTTTACGCTTGAAACCATTATTCTCATCACAATTCCAAAATTTCAGCACGATTGTCCCCATAGAACCTGAAAAAATGGTTCATAAAGGTCGAACCCAAGTATCGAAACAGTGTATTTTTGTGATGATTTTTTCAAAAAAAGAACTTTTTCCAGATTAAATAACTGTTCTCGCTTGAAACGATTATTCTCATCACGATTCCTTAATTTCATCCGGATTGGCACCATAGAACCTGAAAAAATGGTTCTCAAAGGTCGAACCCAAGTTTCGAAACAGGGTATTTTTGTTATGATTTATTCAAACTGCAATTTTTAACAGATAAAACAATTGTTTTCGCTTGAAACCATTATTCTCATCACAATTCCAAAATTTCAGCACGATTGGCACCATAGAACCTGAAAAAATGGTTCCTAAAGGTCGAACCCAAGTATCGAAACAGTGTATTTTTGTGACGATTTTTTCCAAAAAAGAACTTTTTCCAGATTAAATAATTGGTTTTTGCTTGAAACCATTATTCTTATCACGATTCCTTAATTTCATCCGGATTGGCACCATGGAACCTGAAAAAATGGTTCTCAAAGGTCGAACCCAAGTATCGAAACAGTGAATTTTTGTGATGATTTTTAAAAAAAATATCAATTTTTTAAAGATGTCATAACAGTTTTCGCTTGAAACGTTTATTCTTATCACTATTCCAAAATTTCAGCCAGATTGGCACCATAGAACCTGAATAAATGGCTCTTTAAGTTCAAACCCAAGTATCGAAACAGTGTATTTTTTTTAAAATTAAACAATAACTTTGTAAACATCACTTATAGGTAAATACTTAATGTCGACCGGGTTTCACTACAACATTAAGTATTTACCTATAAGTGATGTTTACAAAGTTATTGTTTAATTTTAAATTATAATTACACATCACAAAGTAACCGCTTCATATGAAGAAAAAAGTGTATTTTTTGTTATGATTTTTTCAAAACTGCATTTTTTTACGGATAAAACAATTGTTTACGCTTGAAACCATTATTCACATCACAATTCCAAAATTTCAGCACGATTGGCACCATAGAACCTTAAAAAATGGTTCCTAAATGTCGGTCCCAAGTATCGAAACAGGGTATTTTTGTGACGATTTTTTCAAAAAAGAACTTTTTCCAGATTATATAATTGTTTTTGCTTGAAACCATTATTCACATCACAATTCCAAAATTTCAGCACGATTGGCACCATAGAACCCGAAAAAATGACTCATAAATTTTGAACCCAAGTCACAAAAGAATGTATTATTATTTTTTCACAAATCAAACTTTTTCAGGATCGTATTACTGATTTTGATAAAGACTGTGATCTTCATCACGTTTCCAAAATTTCAGCCAGATTGGCAACATAGAATCTGAACAAATGGCAATTAAAGATCGAACCCAAGTATCGAAACAGTGTATTTTTGTGATGATTTTTTCAAAAATGCATTTTTTTCAGATTTAATAACTGTTTTCGCTTGAAACGTTTATTCTCATCACGATTCCAAAATTTCAGCACGATTGGCACCATAGAACCTGAAAAAATGGTTCTTTATGTTCGAACCCAAGTATCGAAACAGTGTATTTTTGTGATGATTTTTTCAAAAAAGGAACTTATTCCAGATTAAATAACTGTTTTCGCTTGAAACGATTATTCTCATCACGATTCCTTAATTTCATCCGGATTGGCACCATAGAACCTAAAAAAATGGTTCTCAAAGGTCGAACCCAAGTATCGAAACAGTGAATTTTTGTGATGATTTTTAAAAACAATTTCAATTTTTTAAAGATGGTATAACAGTTTTCGCTTGAAACGTTTATTCTTATCACTATTCCAAAATTTCAGCCGGATTTGCACCATAGAACCTGAATAAATGGCTATTAAAGATCGAACCCAAGTATCGAAACAGTGTATTTGTGTTATGATTTTTTCAAAACTGCATTTTTTTACGGATAAAACAATTGTTTTCGCTTGAAGCCATTATTCACATCACAATTCCAAAATTTCAACACGATTGGCACCATAGAACCTGAAAAATTGGTTCCTAAAGGTCGAACCCAAGTATCGAAACAGTGTATTTTTGTGACGATATTTTCAAAAAAGAACTTTTTCCTGATTTTATAATTGTTTTTGCTTGAAACCATTATTCTTATCACGATTCCTTAATTTCAGCCAAATTGGCAACATAGAACCTGAGAAAATGGCTCTTAAAGTTCTAACCCAAGGATCGAAACGTATTTTTGTGATGATTTTTTCAAAAAAAGAACTTTTTCCAGATTGAATAACTGTTTTCGCTTGAAACAATTATTGTCATCACGATTCCTTAATTTCATCCGGATTGGCACCATAGAACCTGAAAAAATGGTTCTCAAAGTTCAAACCCAAGTTTCGAAACAGTGTATTTTTGTGATGATTTTTTCAAAAATGCAACCTTATCCAGATTCAAAAACTTTTTTCGCTTGAAACGTGTATTCTCATAACGATTCCTAAATTTCAGCATAATTAGCACCATAGAACCTGAAAAAATGGTTCTCAAAGGTCGAACTCAAGTTTCGAAACAGTGTATTTTTGTTATGATTTTTTCAAACTGCAATTTTTTTCAGATAAAACAATTGTTTTCGCTTGAAACCATTATTCTCATCACAATTCCAAAATTTAAGCACGATTGTCCCCATAGAACCTGAAAAAATGGTTCATAAAGGTCGAACCCAAGTATCGAAACAGTGTATTTTTTTGACGATTTTTTTCATAAATGAAACTATTTACAGGTTTTATAACTGTTTTCGCTTGAAACGTTTATTTTCATTACGATTCCGAAATTTCAGCACGATTGGCACCATAGAACGTGAAAAAATGGCTCTTAAAGGTCGAACCCAAGTTTCGAAATAGTGTATTTTTTTGACGATTTTTTTCATAAATGAATCTATTTACAGGTTTTATAACTGTTTTCGCTTTGGAAACGTTTATTCTCATAACGATTCCGAAATTTCAGCACGATTGGCGCCATAGAACTTGAACAAATGGCTCTTAAAGTTCAAACCCAAGTTTCGAAACAGTGTATTTTTGTGATGATTTTTTCAAAAATGAAACATTATCTAGATTTAAAAACTGTTTTCGCATGAAACGTCTATTCTCATAACGATTCCTAAATTTCAGCATGATTGGCACCATAGAACCTAAAAAAATGGTTCTCAAAGGTCGAACCCAAGTTTCGAAACAGGGTATTTTTGTTATGATTTTTTCAAACTGCAATTTTTTACAAAAAAAACAATTGTTTTCGCTTGAAACCATTATTCTCATCACAATACCAAAATTTCAGCACGATTGTCCCCATAGAACCTGAAAAAATGGTTCTCAAAGATCGAACCCAAGTATCGAAACAGTGGATTTTTGCCATGATTTTTAAAAAATGCACTTTTTTAAAGATGATATAACAGTTTTTGCTTGAAACGTTTATTCTTATAACTATTCCAAAATTTCAGCCAGATTGGCACCATAGAACCTGAATAAATGGCTCTTAAAGTTCGAACCCAAGTATCGAAACAGTGTATTTGTGTTATGATTTTTTCAAAACTGCATTTTTTTATGGATAAAACAATTGTTTTCGCTTGAAACCATTATTCTCATCACAATTCCAAAATTTCAGCACGATTGGCACCATAGAACCTGAAAAAATGGTTCCTAAAGGTCGAACCCAAGTATCGAAACAGTGTATTTTTGTGACGATTTTTTCCAAAAAAGAACTTTTTCCAGATTAAATAATTGGTTTTTGCTTGAAACCATTATTCTTATCACGATTCCTTAATTTCATCCGGATTGGCACCATGGAACCTGAAAAAATGGTTCTCAAAGGTCGAACCCATGTTTCGAAATAGTGTATTTTTTTGACGATTTTTTTCATAAATGCAACTATTTACAGGTTTTATAACTGTTTTCGCTTGAAACGTTTATTCTCATAACGATTCCTAAATTTCAGCATGATTGGCACAATAGAAACTGAAAAAATGGTTCTCAAAGGTCGAACCCAAGGATCGAAACGTATTTTTGTGATGATTTTTTCAAAAAAAGAACTTTTTCCAGATTTAATAACTGTTTTCGCTTGTAACAATTATTCTCATCACGATTCCTTAATTTCATACGGATTGGCACCATAGACCTGAAAAAATGGTTCTCAAAGGTCGAACCCAAGTTTCGAAATAGTGTATTTTTTTGACGATTTTTTTCATAAATGAAACTATTTACAGGTTTTATAACTGTTTTCGCTTGAAACGTTTGTTCTCATAACGATTCCGAAATTTCAGCACGATTGGCACCATAGAACGTGAAAAATTGGCTCTTAAAGTTCGAACCCAAGTTTCGAAACAGTGTATTTTTGTGAGGATTTTTTCAAAACTGCGTTTTTTACGTTGTATTTATAACAGTGTATTTGTGTTATGATTTTTACAAAACTGCATTTTTTCGGATAAAACAATTGTTTTCGCTTGAAACCATTATTCACATCACAATTCCAAAATTTCAGCCAGATTGGCACCATAGAACATGAATAAATGGCTCTTAAAAGTCGAACCCATGTGTACCGGACAGCAGGCGGATGGACATAATCATTAAAATAATTAAGGAAATGAATATTTACTGTTATCATGCAATTAACGATTCCGAATCCCTTTTGAAGCTTATCACCGGACACGTATCATGTATCAAATGGGATTTAACCGTAGTAATTAAAATTTGGTTATTTTTCTTGGTTCCTTAATGCTCTCATGCATCCTGTTTAGAGATAAGAATATTTGATGTACATTAACAAGTGTTCAATTCGAACTCAATAAATATGCAAACAACTGCCACAATCAGTCAGTTGTCCGACGACATTCGCAAGTTGTGTTTCTTTGAAAATCCTTACCTAAGGTACCCCCGAGAGGAAAACCGGCATTTAGAGTCGATGTCACTGGCGTAGGTGTCCAGTACACCAAGTATCGAAACAGTGTATTTTCGTTATGATTTTTTCAATACTGCATTTTTTACGGATAAAATAATTGTTTTCGCTTGAAACCATTATTCACATCACAATTCCAAAATTTCAGCACGATTGGCACCATAGAACCTGAAAAAATGGTTCTCAAAGGTCGAACCCAAGTATCGAAATAGTGTATTTTTTTGACGATTTTTTCATTAATGAAACTATTTACAGGTTTTATAACTGTTTTCGCTTGAAACCATTACTCTCCTAACAATTCCAAAATTTCAGCACGATTGTCCCCATAAAACCTGAAAAAACGGTATATAAAGGTCGAACCCAAGTATCGAAACAGTGTATTTTTGTGACGATTTTTTCCAAAAAATAACTTTTTCCAGATTAAATAATTGTTTTTGCTTGAAACCATTATTCTTATCACGATTCCTAAGTTTCAGCCGGATTGGCAACATAGAACCTGAAAAAATGGTTCTTTAAGTTCGAACCCAAGTATCGAAACAGGGTATTTTTGTGATGATTTTTTCAAAAAAAGAACTTATTCCAGACTTAATAACTGTTTTCGCTTGAAACGATTATTCTCATCACGATTCCTTAATTTCATTCGGATTGGCACCATAGAACCTGAAAAAATGGTTCTCAAAGGTCGAACCCAAGTATCGAAACAGTGTATTTTCATGATGATTTTTTAAAAAATGCAACTTTTTAAAGATGTTATAACAGTTTTCGCTTGAAACGTTTAATCTTATCACTATTCCAAAATTTCAGCCAGATTGGCACCATAGAACCTGAATAAATGGCTCTTAAAGTTCGAACCCAAGTATCGAAACAGTGTATTTTCGTTATGATTTTTTTCAAAACTGCATTTTTTACGGATAAAACAATTTTTTTCGCTTGAAACCATTATTCACATCACAATTCCAAAATTTCAGCACGATTGGCACCATAGAACCTGAGAAAATGGTTCTTAAAGGTCGAACCCAAGTATCGAAACAGTGTATTGTTGTGACGATTTTTTCCAAAAAAGAACTTTTTCCAGATTAAATAATTGTTTTTGCCTGAAACCATTATTCTTATCACGATTCCTTAATTTCAGCCGGATTGCCACCATAGAACCGGATAAAATTGTTCTCAAAAATCGAACCCAACTATCGAAACATTGTATTTTTGTGATGATTTTTTAAAAAATGCAACTTTTTAAAGATGTTATAACAGTTTTCGCTTGAAACGTTTATTCTTATCACTTTTCCAAAATTTCAGCCAGATTGGCACCATAGAACCTGAATAAATGGCTCTTAAAGTTCGAACCCAAGTATCGAAACAGTGTATTTTTGTTATGATTTTTTCAAAACTGCATTTTTTTACGGATAAAACAATTGTTTTTGCTTGAAACCATTATTCACATCACAATTCCAAAATTTCAGCACGATTGTCCCCATAGAACCTGAAAAAATGGTTCATAAAGGTCGAACCCAAGTATCGAAACAGTGTATTTTTGTGACGATTTTTTCCAAAAAATAACTTTTTCCAGATTAAATAATTGTTTTTGCTTGAAACCATTATTCTCATCACGATTCCTAAATTTCAGCCGGATTGGCACCATAGAACCGGAAAAAATTGTTCTCAAAGGTCGAACCCAAGTATCGAAACAGTGTATTTTTTTGATGATTTTTTCAATAATGCAATTTTTTCCAGATTAAATAACTGTTTTCGCTTGAAACATTTATTCTCATCACGATTCCTACATTTCAGCACGATTGGCACCATAGAACCCGAAAAAATGACTCATAAATTTTGAACCCAAGTCACAAAAGAATGTATTATTATTTTTTCACAAATCAAACTTTTTCAGGATCGTATTACTGATTTTGATAAAGACTGTGATCTTCATCACGTTTCCAAAATTTCAGCCAGATTGGCAACATAGAACCTGAACAAATGGCTATTAAAGATCGAACCCAAGTATCGAAACAGTGTATTTTTGTGATGATTTTTTCAAAAATGCATTTTTTTCAGATTTAATAACTGTTTTCGCTTGAAACGTTTATTCTCATCACGATTCCAAAATTTCAGCACGATTGGCACCATAGAACCTGAAAAAATGGTTCTTTATGTTCGAACCCAAGTATCGAAACAGTGGATTTTTGTGATGATTTTTTCAAAAAAAGAACTTTTTCCAGATTAAATAACTGTTTTCGTTTGAAACGATTATTCTCATCACAATTTCCTTAATTTCATCCGGATCTGCACCATTAAACCTGAAAAAATGGTTCTCAAAGGTCGAACCCAAGTCACATCACAAAGTAACCGCTTCATATCAAGAAAAAAGTGTATTTTTTGTTATGATTTTTTCAAAACTGCATTTTTTTACGGATAAAACAATTGTATTCGCTTGAAACCATTATTCACATCACAATTCCAAAATTTCAGCACGATTGGCACCATAGAACCTTAAAAAATGGTTCCTAAATGTCGAACCCAAGTATCGAAACAGTGTATTTTTGTGAAGATTTTTTCCAAAAAAGAACTTTTTCCAGATTAAATATATTTTTTTGCTTGAAACTATTATTCTTATCACGATTCCTTAATTTCAGCTGAATTGGCAACAAAGAACCTGAGAAAATGGCTCTTAAAGTTCGAACACAAGGATCGAAACGTATTTTTGTGATGATTTTTTCAAAAAAAGAATTTTTTCCAGATTAAATAACTGTTTTCGCTTGAAACCATTATTCTCATCACGATTCCTTACGATTATACGATACGATTTCATCCGGATTGGCACCAAAGAACCTGAAAAAATGGTTCTCAAAGGTCGAACCCATGTTTCGAAATAGTGTATTTTTTTGACGATTTTTTTCATAAATGAAACTATTTACAGGTTTTATAACTGTTTTCGCTTGAAACGTTTATTCTCATAACGATTCCGAAATTTCAGCACGATTCGCACCATAGAACGTGAAAAAATGGCTCTTAAAGTTCGAACCCAAGTTTCGAAACAGTGTATTTTTGTGAGGATTTTTTCAAAACTGAATTTTTTACGGTGTATTTATAACAGTATATTTGTGTTATGATTTTTACAAAACTGCATTTTTTTCGGATAAAACAATTGTTTTCGCTTGAAACCATTATTCACATCACAATTCCAAAATTTCAGCCAGATTGGCACCATAGAACCTGAATAAATGGCTCTTAAAAGTCGAACCCAAGTATCGAAACAGTGTATTTTTGTTATGATTTTTTCAATACTGCATTTTATACGGATAAAACAATTGTTTTCGCTTGAAACCATTATTCACATCACAATTCCAAAATTTCAGCACGATTGGCACCATAGAACCTTAGAAAATGGCTCTTAAAGTTCGAATTCAAGGATCGAAACGTATTTTTGTGATGATTTTTTCAAAAAAAGAACTTTTTCCAGATTAAATAACTGTTTTCGCTTAGAACGATTATTCTCATCACGATTCCTTAAATTCATCCGGATTGGCACCATAGAACCTAAAAAAATGGTTCTCAAAGATCGAACCCAAGTATCGAGACAGTGGATTTTTGCCATGATTTTTAAAAAATGCACTTTTTTAAAGATGATATAACAGTTTTTGCTTGAAACGTTTATTCTTATAACTATTCCAAAATTTCAGCCAGATTGGCACCATAGAACCTGAATAAATGGCTCTTAAAGTTCGAACCCAAGTATCGAAACAGTGTATTTGTGTTATGATTTTTTCAAAACTGCATTTTTTTATGGATAAAACAATTGTTTTCGCTTGAAACCATTATTCTCATCACAATTCCAAAATTTCAGCACGATTGGCACCATAGAACCTGAAAAAATGGTTCCTAAAGGTCGAACCCAAGTATCGAAACAGTGTATTTTTGTGACGATTTTTTCCAAAAAAGAACTTTTTCCAGATTAAATAATTGGTTTTTGCTTGAAACCATTATTCTTATCACGATTCCTTAATTTCATCCGGATTGGCACCATGGAACCTGAAAAAATGGTTCTCAAAGGTCGAACCCATGTTTCGAAATAGTGTATTTTTTTGACGATTTTTTTCATAAATGCAACTATTTACAGGTTTTATAACTGTTTTCGCTTGAAACGTTTATTCTCATAACGATTCCTAAATTTCAGCATGATTGGCACCATAGAACCTGAAAAAATGGTTCTCAAAGGTCGAACCCAAGTTTCGAAACAGGGTATTTTTGTTATGATTTTTTCAAACTGCAATTTTTTACAGATAAAACAATTGTTTTCGCTTGAAACCATTATTCTCATCACAATTCCAAAATTTCAGCACGATTGTCCCCATAGAACCTGAAAAAATGGTTCATAAAGGTCGAACCCAAGTATCGAAACAGTGTATTTTTGTGACGATTTTTTCCAAAAAATAACTTTTTCCAGATTAAATAATTGTTTTTGCTTGAAACCATTATTCTCATCACGATTCCTAAATTTCAGCCGGATTGGCACCATAGAACCGGAAAAAATTGTTCTCAAAGGTCGAACCCAAGTATCGAAACAGTGTATTTTTTTGATGATTTTTTCAATAATGCAATTTTTTCCAGATTAAATAACTGTTTTCGCTTGAAACATTTATTCTCATCACGATTCCTAAATTTCAGCACGATTGGCACCATAGAACCCGAAAAAATGACTCATAAATTTTGAACCCAAGTCACAAAAGAATGTATTATTATTTTTTCACAAATCCAACTTTTTCAGGATCGTATTACTGATTTTGATAAAGACTGTGATCTTCATCACGTTTCCAAAATTTCAGCCAGATTGGCAACATAGAACCTGAACAAATGGCAATTAAAGATCGAACCCAAGTATCGAAACAGTGTATTTTTGTGATGATTTTTGCAAAAATGCATTTTTTCCAGATTAAATATATTTTTTTGCTTGAAACTATTATTCTCATCACGATTCCTTAATTTCAGCCGAATTGGCAACAAAGAACCTGAGAAAATGGCTCTTAAAGTTCGAACCCAAGGATCGAAACGTATTTTTGTGATGATTTTTTCAAAAAAAGAACTTTTTCCAGAATAAATACCTGTTTTCGCTTGAAACCATTATTCTCATCACGATTCCTTAATTTCATCCGGATTGGCACCATAGAACCTGAAAAAATGGTTCTCAAAGGTCGAACCCATGTTTCGAAATAGTGTATTTTTTTGACGATTTTTTTCATAAATGAAACTATTTACAGGTTTTATAACTGTTTTCGCTTGAAACGTTTATTCTCATAACGATTCCGAAATTTCTGCACGATTGGCACCATAGAACGTGAAAAAATGGCTCTTAAAGTTCGAACCCAAGTTTCGAAACAGTGTATTTTTGTGACGATTTTTTCAAAAAAGAACTTTTTCCAGATTATATAATTGTTTTTGCTTGAAACCATTATTCTTATCACGATTCCTTAATTTCAGCCAAATTGGCAACATAGAACCTGAGAAAATGGCTCTTAAAGTTCAAACCCAAGGATCGAAACGTATTTTTGTGATGATTTTTTCAAAAAAAGAACTTTTTCCAGATTTAATAACTGTTTTCGCTTGTAACAATTATTCTCATCACGATTCCTTAATTTCATACGGATTGGCACCATAGACCTGAAAAAATGGTTCTCAAAGGTCGAACCCAAGTTTCGAAATAGTGTATTTTTTTGACGATTTTTTTCATAAATGAAACTATTTACAGGTTTTATAACTGTTTTCGCTTGAAACGTTTATTCTCATAACGATTCCGAAATTTCAGCACGATTGGCACCATAGAACGTGAAAAATTGGCTCTTAAAGTTCGAACCCAAGTTTCGAAACAGTGTATTTTTGTGAGGATTTTTTCAAACTGCAATTTTTTACAAAAAAAACAATTGTTTTCGCTTGAAACCATTATTCTCATCACAATTCCAAAATTTCAGCACGATTGTCCCCATAGAACCTGAAAAAATGGTTCATAAAGGTCGAACCCAAGTATCGAAACAGTGTATTTTTGTGACGATTTTTTCCAAAAAATAACTTTTTCCAGATTAAATAATTGTTTTTGCTTGAAACCATTATTCTCATCACGATTCCTAAATTTCAGCCGGATTGGCACCATAGAACCGGAAAAAATTGTTCTCAAAGGTCGAACCCAAGTATCGAAACAGTGTATTTTTTTGATGATTTTTTCAATAATGCAATTTTTTCCAGATTAAATAACTGTTTTCGCTTGAAACATTTATTCTCATCACGATTCCTAAATTTCAGCACGATTGGCACCATAGAACCCGAAAAAATGACTCATAAATTTTGAACCCAAGTCACAAAAGAATGTATTATTATTTTTTCACAAATCAAACTTTTTCAGGATCGTATTACTGATTTTGATAAAGACTGTGATCTTCATCACGTTTCCAAAATTTCAGCCAGATTGGCAACATAGAACCTGAACAAATGGCTATTAAAGATCGAACCCAAGTATCGAAACAGTGTATTTTTGTGATGATTTTTTCAAAAATGCATTTTTTTCAGATTTAATAACTGTTTTCGCTTGAAACGTTTATTCTCATCACGATTCCAAAATTTCAGCACGATTGGCACCATAGAACCTGAAAAAATGGTTCTTTATGTTCGAACCCAAGTATCGAAACAGTGGATTTTTGTGATGATTTTTTCAAAAAAAGAACTTTTTCCAGATTAAATAACTGTTTTCGCTTGAAACGATTATTCTCATCACAATTTCCTTAATTTCATCCGGATCTGCACCATTAAACCTGAAAAAATGGTTCTCAAAGGTCGAACCCAAGTCACATCACAAAGTAACCGCTTCATATCAAGAAAAAAGTGTATTTTTTGTTATGATTTTTTCAAAACTGCATTTTTTTACGGATAAAACAATTGTATTCGCTTGAAACCATTATTCACATCACAATTCCAAAATTTCAGCACGATTGGCACCATAGAACCTTAAAAAATGGTTCCTAAATGTCGAACCCAAGTATCGAAATAGTGTATTTTTTTGACGATTTTTTTCATAAATGCAACTATTTACAGGTTTTATAACTGTTTTCGCTTGAAACGTTTATTCTCATAACGATTCCTAAATTTCAGCATGATTGGCACCATAGAAACTGAAAAAATGGTTCTCAAAGGTCGAACCCAAGTTTCTAAACAGTGTATTTTTGTTATGATTTTTTCATAAATGAAACTATTTACAGGTTTTATAACTGTTTTCGCTTGAAACGTTTACTTTCATTACGATTCCGAAATTTCAGCACGATTGGCACCATAGAACGTGAAAAAATGGCTCTTAAAGTTCGTACCCAAGTTTCGAAACAGTGTATTTTTGTGATGATTTTTTCAAAAATGAAACTTTATCTAGATTTAAAAACTGTTTTCGCTTGAAACGTCTATTCTCATAACGATTCCTAAATTTCAGCATGATTGGCACCATAGAACCTGAAAAAATGGTTCTCAAAGGTCGAACCCAAGTTTCGAAACAGGGTATTTTTGTTATGATTTTTTCAAACTGCAATTTTTTACAAAAAAAACAATTGTTTTCGCTTGAAACCATTATTTTCATCACAATTCCAAAATTTCAGCACGATTGTCCCCATAGAACCTGAAAAAATGGTTCATAAAGGTCGAACCCAAGTATCGAAACAGTGTATTTTTGTGACGATTTTTTCCAAAAAATAACTTTTTCCAGATTAAATAATTGTTTTTGCTTGAAACCATTATTCTCATCACGATTCCTAAATTTCAGCCGGATTGGCACCATAGAACCGGAAAAAATTGTTCTCAAAGGTCGAACCCAAGTATCGAAACAGTGTATTTTTTTGATGATTTTTTCAATAATGCAATTTTTTCCAGATTAAATAACTGTTTTCGCTTGAAACATTTATTCTCATCACGATTCCTAAATTTCAGCACGATTGGCACCATAGAACCCGAAAAAATGACTCATAAATTTTGAACCCAAGTCACAAAAGAATGTATTATTATTTTTTCACAAATCAAACTTTTTCAGGATCGTATTACTGATTTTGATAAAGACTGTGATCTTCATCACGTTTCCAAAATTTCAGCCAGATTGGCAACATAGAACCTGAACAAATGGCTATTAAAGATCGAACCCAAGTATCGAAACAGTGTATTTTTGTGATGATTTTTTCAAAAATGCATTTTTTTCAGATTTAATAACTGTTTTCGCTTGAAACGTTTATTCTCATCACGATTCCAAAATTTCAGCACGATTGGCACCATAGAACCTGAAAAAATGGTTCTTTATGTTCGAACCCAAGTATCGAAACAGTGGATTTTTGTGATGATTTTTTCAAAAAAAGAACTTTTTCCAGATTAAATAACTGTTTTCGCTTGAAACGATTATTCTCATCACAATTTCCTTAATTTCATCCGGATCTGCACCATTAAACCTGAAAAAATGGTTCTCAAAGGTCGAACCCAAGTCACATCACAAAGTAACCGCTTCATATCAAGAAAAAAGTGTATTTTTTGTTATGATTTTTACAAAACTGCATTTTTTTCGGATAAAACAATTGTTTTCGCTTGAAACCATTATTCACATCACAATTCCAAAATTTCAGCCAGATTGGCACCATAGAACCTGAATAAATGGCTCTTAAAAGTCGAACCCAAGTATCGAAACAGTGTATTTTCGTTATGATTTTTACAATACTGCATTTTATACGGATAAAACAATTGTTTTCGCTTGAAACCATTATTCACATCACAATTCCAAAATTTCAGCACGATTGGCACCATAGAACCTGAGAAAATGGCTCTTAAAGTTCGAATTCAAGGATCGAAACGTATTTTTGTGATGATTTTTTCAAAAAAAGAACTTTTTCCAGATTAAATAACTGTTTTCGCTTAGAACGATTATTCTCATCACGATTCCTTAAATTCATCCGGATTGGCACCATAGAACCTAAAAAAATGGTTCTCAAAGATCGAACCCAAGTATCGAAACAGTGGATTTTTGCCATGATTTTTAAAAAATGCACTTTTTTAAAGATGATATAACAGTTTTTGCTTGAAACGTTTATTCTTATAACTATTCCAAAATTTCAGCCAGATTGGCACCATAGAACCTGAATAAATGGCTCTTAAAGTTCGAACCCAAGTATCGAAACAGTGTATTTGTGTTATGATTTTTTCAAAACTGCATTTTTTTATGGATAAAACAATTGTTTTCGCTTGAAACCATTATTCTCATCACAATTCCAAAATTTCAGCACGATTGGCACCATAGAACCTGAAAAAATGGTTCCTAAAGGTCGAACCCAAGTATCGAAACAGTGTATTTTTGTGACGATTTTTTCCAAAAAAGAACTTTTTCCAGATTAAATAATTGGTTTTTGCTTGAAACCATTATTCTTATCACGATTCCTTAATTTCATCCGGATTGGCACCATGGAACCTGAAAAAATGGTTCTCAAAGGTCGAACCCATGTTTCGAAATAGTGTATTTTTTTGACGATTTTTTTCATAAATGCAACTATTTACAGGTTTTATAACTGTTTTCGCTTGAAACGTTTATTCTCATAACGATTCCTAAATTTCAGCATGATTGGCACAATAGAAACTGAAAAAATGGTTCTCAAAGGTCGAACCCAAGTTTCTAAACAGTGTATTTTTGTTATGATTTTTTCATAAATGAAACTATTTACAGGTTTTATAACTGTTTTCGCTTGAAACGTTTACTTTCATTACGATTCCGAAATTTCAGCACGATTGGCACCATAGAACGTGAAAAAATGGCTCTTAAAGTTCGTACCCAAGTTTCGAAACAGTGTATTTTTGTGATGATTTTTTCAAAAATGAAACTTTATCTAGATTTAAAAACTGTTTTCGCTTGAAACGTCTATTCTCATAACGATTCCTAAATTTCAGCATGATTGGCACCATAGAACCTGAAAAAATGGTTCTCAAAGGTCGAACCCAAGTTTCGAAACAGGGTATTTTTGTTATGATTTTTTCAAACTGCAATTTTTTACAAAAAAAACAATTGTTTTCGCTTGAAACCATTATTCTCATCACAATTCCAAAATTTCAGCACGATTGTCCCCATAGAACCTGAAAAAATGGTTCATAAAGGTCGAACCCAAGTATCGAAACAGTGTATTTTTGTGACGATTTTTTCCAAAAAATAACTTTTTCCAGATTAAATAATTGTTTTTGCTTGAAACCATTATTCTCATCACGATTCCTAAATTTCAGCCAGATTGGCACCATAGAACCGGAAAAAAATGTTCTCAAAGTTCGAACCCAAGTATCGAAACAGTGTATTTTTTGATGATTTTTTCAATTATGCAATTTTTTGCAGATTAAATAACTGTTTTCGCTTGAAACATTTATTCTCATCACGATTCCTAAATTTCAGCACGATTGGCACCATAGAACCCGAAAAAATGACTCATAAATATTGAACCCAAGTCACAAAATAGTGTTTTATTATTTTTTCACAAATCCAACTTTTTCAGGATCGTATTTTTGATTTTGATAAAGACTGTAATCTTCATCACGTTTTCAAAATTTCAGCCAGATTGGCAACATAGAACCTGAACAAATGGCTATTAAAAATCGAACCCAAGTATCGAAACAGTGTATTTTCGTTATGATTTTTTCAAAACTGCATTTTTTACGGATAAAACAATTCTTTTCGCTTGAATCCATTATTCACATCACAATTCCAAAATTTCAGCACGATTGGCACCATAGAACCTGAGAAAATGGTTCTTAAAGTTCGAATTCAAGGATCGAAACGTATTTTTGTGATGATTTTTTCAAAAAAAGAACTTTTTCCAGATTAAATAACACTTTTCGCTTGAAACGATTATTCTCATCACGATTCCTTAAATTCATCCGGATTGGCACCATAGAACCTAAAAAAATGGTTCTCAAAGATCGAACCCAAGTATCGAAACAGTGGATTTTTGCGATGATTTTTTAAAAAATGCAACTTTTTAAGGATGTTATAACAGTTTTCGCTTGAAACGTTTATTCTTATCACTATTCCCATATTTTAGCCAGATTGGCACCAAAGAACTTGAAAAAATGGTTCATAAAGGTCGAACCCAAGTATCAAACAGTGTATTTTTATGATGAGTTTTTAAAAAATGCAATTTATTAAAGATGTTATAAATCTTTTCGCTTGAAACGTTTATTCTTATCACTATTCCTAAATTTCAGCCAGATTAGCACCATAGAACCTGAATAAATGGCTCTTAAAGTTCGAACCCAAGTATCGAAACAGTGTATTTTTGTTATGATTTTTTCAAAACTTCATTTTTTTACCGATAAAACAATTATTTTCGCTTGAAGCCATTATTCACATCACAATTCCAAAATTTCAACACGATTGGCACCATAGAACCTGAAAAAATGGTTCTCAAAGTTCGAACCCAAGTATCGAAACAGTGTATTTTTATGATGATTTTTAAAAAAATGCAACTTTTTAAAGATGTTATAACAGTTTTCGCTTGAAACGTTTATTCTTATCACTATTCCAAAATTTCAGCCAGTTTGGCACCATAGAACCTGAATAAATGGCTCTTAAAGTTCGAACCCAAGTATCGAAACAGTGTATTTTCGTTATGATTTTTTCAAAACTGCATTTTTTACGGATAAAACAATTTTTTTTGCTTGAAACCATTATTCACATCACAATTCCAAAATTTCAGCACGATTGGCACCATAGAACTTGAAAAAATGGTTCATAAAGGTCGAACCCAAGTATCGAAACAGTGTATTTTTGTGACGATTTTTTCCAAAAAATAACTTTTTCCAGATTAAATAATTGTTTTTGCTTGAAACCATTATTCTTATCACGATTCCTAAATTTCAGCCGGATTGGCACCATAGAACCGGAAAAAATTGTTCTCAAAGGTCGAACCCAAGTATCGAAACAGTGTATTTTTTTGTTGATTTTTTCAAAAATGCAATTTACTCCAGATTAAATAACTGTTTTCGCTTGAAAAATTTGTTCTCATCACGATTCCAAAATTTCAGCACGATTGGCACCATAGAGCCTGAAGAAATGGTTCCTAAAGGTCGAACCCAAGTATCGATATTTTTGTGATGATTTTTTCAAAAAATGAACTTTTTCCAGATTTAATAATTTTTTTCGCTTGAAACTATAATTCTTATCACGATTCCAAAATTTCAGCAAGATTGGCACCATAGAACCCGAAAAAATGACACATAAATTATGAACCCACGTCTCAAAATAGTATTAGAGTATTTTGATTTTTTCACAAATCCAACTTTTTTTAGATTGTATTACTGATTCTGGTTAAGACCGTGATCTTCATCACGTTTCCAAAATTTCAGCCAGATTGGCACCATAGAACCGGAAAAAAATGTTCTCAAAGTTCGAACCCAAGTATCGAAACAGTGTATTTTTTGATGATTTTTTCAATTATGCAATTTTTTGCAGATTAAATAACTGTTTTCGCTTGAAACATTTATTCTCATCACGATTCCTAAATTTCAGCACGATTGGCACCATAGAACCCGAAAAAATGACTCATAAATATTGAACCCAAGTCACAAAATAGTGTTTTATTATTTTTTCACAAATCCAACTTTTTCAGGATCGTATTTTTGATTTTGATAAAGACTGTAATCTTCATCACGTTTTCAAAATTTCAGCCAGATTGGCAACATAGAACCTGAACAAATGGCTATTAAAAATCGAACCCAAGTATCGAAACAGTGTATTTTCGTTATGATTTTTTCAAAACTGCATTTTTTACGGATAAAACAATTCTTTTCGCTTGAATCCATTATTCACATCACAATTCCAAAATTTCAGCACGATTGGCACCATAGAACCTGAGAAAATGGTTCTTAAAGTTCGAATTCAAGGATCGAAACGTATTTTTGTGATGATTTTTTCAAAAAAAGAACTTTTTCCAGATTAAATAACACTTTTCGCTTGAAACGATTATTCTCATCACGATTCCTTAAATTCATCCGGATTGGCACCATAGAACCTAAAAAAATGGTTCTCAAAGATCGAACCCAAGTATCGAAACAGTGGATTTTTGCGATGATTTTTTAAAAAATGCAACTTTTTAAGGATGTTATAACAGTTTTCGCTTGAAACGTTTATTCTTATCACTATTCCCATATTTTAGCCAGATTGGCACCAAAGAACTTGAAAAAATGGTTCATAAAGGTCGAACCCAAGTATCAAACAGTGTATTTTTATGATGAGTTTTTAAAAAATGCAATTTATTAAAGATGTTATAAATCTTTTCGCTTGAAACGTTTATTCTTATCACTATTCCTAAATTTCAGCCAGATTAGCACCATAGAACCTGAATAAATGGCTCTTAAAGTTCGAACCCAAGTATCGAAACAGTGTATTTTTGTTATGATTTTTTCAAAACTTCATTTTTTTACCGATAAAACAATTATTTTCGCTTGAAGCCATTATTCACATCACAATTCCAAAATTTCAACACGATTGGCACCATAGAACCTGAAAAAATGGTTCTCAAAGTTCGAACCCAAGTATCGAAACAGTGTATTTTTATGATGATTTTTAAAAAAATGCAACTTTTTAAAGATGTTATAACAGTTTTCGCTTGAAACGTTTATTCTTATCACTATTCCAAAATTTCAGCCAGTTTGGCACCATAGAACCTGAATAAATGGCTCTTAAAGTTCGAACCCAAGTATCGAAACAGTGTATTTTCGTTATGATTTTTTCAAAACTGCATTTTTTACGGATAAAACAATTTTTTTTGCTTGAAACCATTATTCACATCACAATTCCAAAATTTCAGCACGATTGGCACCATAGAACTTGAAAAAATGGTTCATAAAGGTCGAACCCAAGTATCGAAACAGTGTATTTTTGTGACGATTTTTTCCAAAAAATAACTTTTTCCAGATTAAATAATTGTTTTTGCTTGAAACCATTATTCTTATCACGATTCCTAAATTTCAGCCGGATTGGCACCATAGAACCGGAAAAAATTGTTCTCAAAGGTCGAACCCAAGTATCGAAACAGTGTATTTTTTTGTTGATTTTTTCAAAAATGCAATTTACTCCAGATTAAATAACTGTTTTCGCTTGAAAAATTTGTTCTCATCACGATTCCAAAATTTCAGCACGATTGGCACCATAGAGCCTGAAGAAATGGTTCCTAAAGGTCGAACCCAAGTATCGATATTTTTGTGATGATTTTTTCAAAAAATGAACTTTTTCCAGATTTAATAATTTTTTTCGCTTGAAACTATAATTCTTATCACGATTCCAAAATTTCAGCAAGATTGGCACCATAGAACCCGAAAAAATGACACATAAATTATGAACCCACGTCTCAAAATAGTATTAGAGTATTTTGATTTTTTCACAAATCCAACTTTTTTTAGATTGTATTACTGATTCTGGTTAAGACCGTGATCTTCATCACGTTTCCAAAATTTCAGCCAGATTGGCACCATAGAACCGGAAAAAAATGTTCTCAAAGTTCGAACCCAAGTATCGAAACAGTGTATTTTTTGATGATTTTTTCAATTATGCAATTTTTTGCAGATTAAATAACTGTTTTCGCTTGAAACATTTATTCTCATCACGATTCCTAAATTTCAGCACGATTGGCACCATAGAACCCGAAAAAATGACTCATAAATATTGAACCCAAGTCACAAAATAGTGTTTTATTATTTTTTCACAAATCCAACTTTTTCAGGATCGTATTTTTGATTTTGATAAAGACTGTAATCTTCATCACGTTTTCAAAATTTCAGCCAGATTGGCAACATAGAACCTGAACAAATGGCTATTAAAAATCGAACCCAAGTATCGAAACAGTGTATTTTCGTTATGATTTTTTCAAAACTGCATTTTTTACGGATAAAACAATTCTTTTCGCTTGAATCCATTATTCACATCACAATTCCAAAATTTCAGCACGATTGGCACCATAGAACCTGAGAAAATGGTTCTTAAAGTTCGAATTCAAGGATCGAAACGTATTTTTGTGATGATTTTTTCAAAAAAAGAACTTTTTCCAGATTAAATAACACTTTTCGCTTGAAACGATTATTCTCATCACGATTCCTTAAATTCATCCGGATTGGCACCATAGAACCTAAAAAAATGGTTCTCAAAGATCGAACCCAAGTATCGAAACAGTGGATTTTTGCGATGATTTTTTAAAAAATGCAACTTTTTAAGGATGTTATAACAGTTTTCGCTTGAAACGTTTATTCTTATCACTATTCCCATATTTTAGCCAGATTGGCACCAAAGAACTTGAAAAAATGGTTCATAAAGGTCGAACCCAAGTATCAAACAGTGTATTTTTATGATGAGTTTTTAAAAAATGCAATTTATTAAAGATGTTATAAATCTTTTCGCTTGAAACGTTTATTCTTATCACTATTCCTAAATTTCAGCCAGATTAGCACCATAGAACCTGAATAAATGGCTCTTAAAGTTCGAACCCAAGTATCGAAACAGTGTATTTTTGTTATGATTTTTTCAAAACTTCATTTTTTTACCGATAAAACAATTATTTTCGCTTGAAGCCATTATTCACATCACAATTCCAAAATTTCAACACGATTGGCACCATAGAACCTGAAAAAATGGTTCTCAAAGTTCGAACCCAAGTATCGAAACAGTGTATTTTTATGATGATTTTAAAAAAAATGCAACTTTTTAAAGATGTTATAACAGTTTTCGCTTGAAACGTTTATTCTTATCACTATTCCAAAATTTCAGCCAGTTTGGCACCATAGAACCTGAATAAATGGCTCTTAAAGTTCGAACCCAAGTATCGAAACAGTGTATTTTCGTTATGATTTTTTCAAAACTGCATTTTTTACGGATAAAACAATTTTTTTTGCTTGAAACCATTATTCACATCACAATTCCAAAATTTCAGCACGATTGGCACCATAGAACTTGAAAAAATGGTTCATAAAGGTCGAACCCAAGTATCGAAACAGTGTATTTTTGTGACGATTTTTTCCAAAAAATAACTTTTTCCAGATTAAATAATTGTTTTTGCTTGAAACCATTATTCTTATCACGATTCCTAAATTTCAGCCGGATTGGCACCATAGAACCGGAAAAAATTGTTCTCAAAGGTCGAACCCAAGTATCGAAACAGTGTATTTTTTTGTTGATTTTTTCAAAAATGCAATTTACTCCAGATTAAATAACTGTTTTCGCTTGAAAAATTTGTTCTCATCACGATTCCAAAATTTCAGCACGATTGGCACCATAGAGCCTGAAGAAATGGTTCCTAAAGGTCGAACCCAAGTATCGATATTTTTGTGATGATTTTTTCAAAAAATGAACTTTTTCCAGATTTAATAATTTTTTTCGCTTGAAACTATAATTCTTATCACGATTCCAAAATTTCAGCAAGATTGGCACCATAGAACCCGAAAAAATGACACATAAATTATGAACCCACGTCTCAAAATAGTATTAGAGTATTTTGATTTTTTCACAAATCCAACTTTTTTTAGATTGTATTACTGATTCTGGTTAAGACCGTGATCTTCATCACGTTTCCAAAATTTCAGCCAGATTGGCACCATAGAACCGGAAAAAAATGTTCTCAAAGTTCGAACCCAAGTATCGAAACAGTGTATTTTTTGATGATTTTTTCAATTATGCAATTTTTTGCAGATTAAATAACTGTTTTCGCTTGAAACATTTATTCTCATCATGATTCCTAAATTTCAGCACGATTGGCACCATAGAACCCGAAAAAATGACTCATAAATATTGAACCCAAGTCACAAAATAGTGTTTTATTATTTTTTCACAAATCCAACTTTTTCAGGATCGTATTTTTGATTTTGATAAAGACTGTAATCTTCATCACGTTTTCAAAATTTCAGCCAGATTGGCAACATAGAACCTGAACAAATGGCTATTAAAAATCGAACCCAAGTATCGAAACAGTGTATTTTCGTTATGATTTTTTCAAAACTGCATTTTTTACGGATAAAACAATTCTTTTCGCTTGAATCCATTATTCACATCACAATTCCAAAATTTCAGCACGATTGGCACCATAGAACCTGAGAAAATGGTTCTTAAAGTTCGAATTCAAGGATCGAAACGTATTTTTGTGATGATTTTTTCAAAAAAAGAACTTTTTCCAGATAAAATAACACTTTTCGCTTGAAACGATTATTCTCATCACGATTCCTTAAATTCATCCGGATTGGCACCATAGAACCTAAAAAAATGGTTCTCAAAGATCGAACCCAAGTATCGAAACAGTGGATTTTTGCGATGATTTTTTAAAAAATGCAACTTTTTAAGGATGTTATAACAGTTTTCGCTTGAAACGTTTATTCTTATCACTATTCCCATATTTTAGCCAGATTGGCACCAAAGAACTTGAAAAAATGGTTCATAAAGGTCGAACCCAAGTATCAAACAGTGTATTTTTATGATGAGTTTTTAAAAAATGCAATTTATTAAAGATGTTATAAATCTTTTCGCTTGAAACGTTTATTCTTATCACTATTCCTAAATTTCAGCCAGATTAGCACCATAGAACCTGAATAAATGGCTCTTAAAGTTCGAACCCAAGTATCGAAACAGTGTATTTTTGTTATGATTTTTTCAAAACTTCATTTTTTTACCGATAAAACAATTATTTTCGCTTGAAGCCATTATTCACATCACAATTCCAAAATTTCAACACGATTGGCACCATAGAACCTGAAAAAATGGTTCTCAAAGTTCGAACCCAAGTATCGAAACAGTGTATTTTTATGATGATTTTAAAAAAAATGCAACTTTTTAAAGATGTTATAACAGTTTTCGCTTGAAACGTTTATTCTTATCACTATTCCAAAATTTCAGCCAGTTTGGCACCATAGAACCTGAATAAATGGCTCTTAAAGTTCGAACCCAAGTATCGAAACAGTGTATTTTCGTTATGATTTTTTCAAAACTGCATTTTTTACGGATAAAACAATTTTTTTTGCTTGAAACCATTATTCACATCACAATTCCAAAATTTCAGCACGATTGGCACCATAGAACTTGAAAAAATGGTTCATAAAGGTCGAACCCAAGTATCGAAACAGTGTATTTTTGTGACGATTTTTTCCAAAAAATAACTTTTTCCAGATTAAATAATTGTTTTTGCTTGAAACCATTATTCTTATCACGATTCCTAAATTTCAGCCGGATTGGCACCATAGAACCGGAAAAAATTGTTCTCAAAGGTCGAACCCAAGTATCGAAACAGTGTATTTTTTTGTTGATTTTTTCAAAAATGCAATTTACTCCAGATTAAATAACTGTTTTCGCTTGAAAAATTTGTTCTCATCACGATTCCAAAATTTCAGCACGATTGGCACCATAGAGCCTGAAGAAATGGTTCCTAAAGGTCGAACCCAAGTATCGATATTTTTGTGATGATTTTTTCAAAAAATGAACTTTTTCCAGATTTAATAATTTTTTTCGCTTGAAACTATAATTCTTATCACGATTCCAAAATTTCAGCAAGATTGGCACCATAGAACCCGAAAAAATGACACATAAATTATGAACCCACGTCTCAAAATAGTATTAGAGTATTTTGATTTTTTCACAAATCCAACTTTTTTTAGATTGTATTACTGATTCTGGTTAAGACCGTGATCTTCATCACGTTTCCAAAATTTCAGCCAGATTGGCACCATAGAACCGGAAAAAAATGTTCTCAAAGTTCGAACCCAAGTATCGAAACAGTGTATTTTTTGATGATTTTTTCAATTATGCAATTTTTTGCAGATTAAATAACTGTTTTCGCTTGAAACATTTATTCTCATCACGATTCCTAAATTTCAGCACGATTGGCACCATAGAACCCGAAAAAATGACTCATAAATATTGAACCCAAGTCACAAAATAGTGTTTTATTATTTTTTCACAAATCCAACTTTTTCAGGATCGTATTTTTGATTTTGATAAAGACTGTAATCTTCATCACGTTTTCAAAATTTCAGCCAGATTGGCAACATAGAACCTGAACAAATGGCTATTAAAAATCGAACCCAAGTATCGAAACAGTGTATTTTCGTTATGATTTTTTCAAAACTGCATTTTTTACGGATAAAACAATTCTTTTCGCTTGAATCCATTATTCACATCACAATTCCAAAATTTCAGCACGATTGGCACCATAGAACCTGAGAAAATGGTTCTTAAAGTTCGAATTCAAGGATCGAAACGTATTTTTGTGATGATTTTTTCAAAAAAAGAACTTTTTCCAGATTAAATAACACTTTTCGCTTGAAACGATTATTCTCATCACGATTCCTTAAATTCATCCGGATTGGCACCATAGAACCTAAAAAAATGGTTCTCAAAGATCGAACCCAAGTATCGAAACAGTGGATTTTTGCGATGATTTTTTAAAAAATGCAACTTTTTAAGGATGTTATAACAGTTTTCGCTTGAAACGTTTATTCTTATCACTATTCCCATATTTTAGCCAGATTGGCACCAAAGAACTTGAAAAAATGGTTCATAAAGGTCGAACCCAAGTATCAAACAGTGTATTTTTATGATGAGTTTTTAAAAAATGCAATTTATTAAAGATGTTATAAATCTTTTCGCTTGAAACGTTTATTCTTATCACTATTCCTAAATTTCAGCCAGATTAGCACCATAGAACCTGAATAAATGGCTCTTAAAGTTCGAACCCAAGTATCGAAACAGTGTATTTTTGTTATGATTTTTTCAAAACTTCATTTTTTTACCGATAAAACAATTATTTTCGCTTGAAGCCATTATTCACATCACAATTCCAAAATTTCAACACGATTGGCACCATAGAACCTGAAAAAATGGTTCTCAAAGTTCGAACCCAAGTATCGAAACAGTGTATTTTTATGATGATTTTAAAAAAAATGCAACTTTTTAAAGATGTTATAACAGTTTTCGCTTGAAACGTTTATTCTTATCACTATTCCAAAATTTCAGCCAGTTTGGCACCATAGAACCTGAATAAATGGCTCTTAAAGTTCGAACCCAAGTATCGAAACAGTGTATTTTCGTTATGATTTTTTCAAAACTGCATTTTTTACGGATAAAACAATTTTTTTTGCTTGAAACCATTATTCACATCACAATTCCAAAATTTCAGCACGATTGGCACCATAGAACTTGAAAAAATGGTTCATAAAGGTCGAACCCAAGTATCGAAACAGTGTATTTTTGTGACGATTTTTTCCAAAAAATAACTTTTTCCAGATTAAATAATTGTTTTTGCTTGAAACCATTATTCTTATCACGATTCCTAAATTTCAGCCGGATTGGCACCATAGAACCGGAAAAAATTGTTCTCAAAGGTCGAACCCAAGTATCGAAACAGTGTATTTTTTTGTTGATTTTTTCAAAAATGCAATTTACTCCAGATTAAATAACTGTTTTCGCTTGAAAAATTTGTTCTCATCACGATTCCAAAATTTCAGCACGATTGGCACCATAGAGCCTGAAGAAATGGTTCCTAAAGGTCGAACCCAAGTATCGATATTTTTGTGATGATTTTTTCAAAAAATGAACTTTTTCCAGATTTAATAATTTTTTTCGCTTGAAACTATAATTCTTATCACGATTCCAAAATTTCAGCAAGATTGGCACCATAGAACCCGAAAAAATGACACATAAATTATGAACCCACGTCTCAAAATAGTATTAGAGTATTTTGATTTTTTCACAAATCCAACTTTTTTTAGATTGTATTACTGATTCTGGTTAAGACCGTGATCTTCATCACGTTTCCAAAATTTCAGCCAGATTGGCACCATAGAACCGGAAAAAAATGTTCTCAAAGTTCGAACCCAAGTATCGAAACAGTGTATTTTTTGATGATTTTTTCAATTATGCAATTTTTTGCAGATTAAATAACTGTTTTCGCTTGAAACATTTATTCTCATCACGATTCCTAAATTTCAGCACGATTGGCACCATAGAACCCGAAAAAATGACTCATAAATATTGAACCCAAGTCACAAAATAGTGTTTTATTATTTTTTCACAAATCCAACTTTTTCAGGATCGTATTTTTGATTTTGATAAAGACTGTAATCTTCATCACGTTTTCAAAATTTCAGCCAGATTGGCAACATAGAACCTGAACAAATGGCTATTAAAAATCGAACCCAAGTATCGAAACAGTGTATTTTCGTTATGATTTTTTCAAAACTGCATTTTTTACGGATAAAACAATTCTTTTCGCTTGAATCCATTATTCACATCACAATTCCAAAATTTCAGCACGATTGGCACCATAGAACCTGAGAAA